>CM059192.1:1667962-1972586 GCA_030323885.1 Branchipolynoe longqiensis | reverse complement strand
GATGGTTTAGAGTTTCTGACATTTTCTGATATAAACACGTTAGATCTACTGTTATCATGTATTTACTATATTTTGAAGTAATCTCTACTTTAAACGGCTAATTTTTATACTTGAAGGGTAGACTTGCTAAATTAATTTTGACAAGCAAGCGCATTAAAACTAAGGTTCTATTAACTTATGAACCACTTGGTGGCAGCACAATACATAATTAAAGCTATCATGGGGCGTAATCGATTAACACGAGCCGGGCGATTCGGATCACCCGAGTTGCTAGAATTTCAAATCGAACACCACGAGTGGAGTTGAAAAAACATGTGCTGTGTGCAAAACGACCTGATCCCAGTAACCCACCTCTTGGCTGGGGTTTGCTAGGAACGATGACGTCACATTTGTGCTGGTACCGTCCTACATGTTATTTGTTGGTAATAACACAGATTAATGAAATGGGAATACAACTAAACTATGCAATCATAAAATACTTTAAATCCTATTTTTCTGTAGTTATATCGGATTTTTTGTTTTTATAAATTGGATTAAGCCACCATTTTTTCCATCCCGAGCGTGAAGCGTATTCGATTATTCGACCCGAGTCAGTAGGATGTGTGAATGCGCCAAAAAGTGGTTCGGGTGACCCGAGTTGATTAATCGATTACCCCCATGGGTTGCAACTAGTGATACTTCGACCCAACAGGTGGCACAAGTAAACAAAAAAGCACTTAGCAGGGAAGAAGCTTCTTCATATATATTTTTCACTGATTGGATTGTAGTGTCCCTTGCAGTCCCTCTAGTGGTAACTTATAATTGATATCTAAAGATACTGTTTACTTCTGGGTTAGTATGAATATAGTAAAGGATTTGTTTATGACGCTGACCCATTTCACCTACCCTGCAATGCAGAACTACATTAGGTGACAAAGTACTTAGGCAAATATATATATGCAGTCCGATGAAGCATCAAATTTCTAAACCAAAACAAGTATCTCAATTTGATTTTACATATCTAACTTAAATACTAGTGCACTTGTAAACATGCGTCACCACATAGGAGATACTGAGGCAATTTAATAGAACCTATTACTGCAGAAACATATGGTGTAGTTTTGGCAAGTTTGCCAAACCTAATTTTGCTTGTTTGCACTTCAAATATCTCAAAAGTTAGCTATTTAAAATAAAGGTTAAGTGGAAGTAGGGTAATTATAACATTCACCCTAGTTTATCTCAGAAAGTGACAGAAACTCAAAACACATCGGACTATACAACTTTAAGCACAGGAAATTTCAATCATGGATAACTGTTCCTTGCCCTCTCCTAATAATGCGGAGCGCCTGGCTATCAAGCGACAAGTATCAATTTTTATGTCATTGGTTTGACTCAACCATGGTTCAAACCCACGATCTACCAACATGGAATACAGACGCGCTAACTCATTCAGCCATCCTGTCTGGTTAATTAATCATTCTTATTGTTGCTATCTTCTAGTCATGTAACCTCTTTGGCATGCTCCTTGTTTGGGTTACTGTTGGCTGCGGTACAGATCCCCCTATTCTTCTGCCCTTCAGTTTATATTCGAAGACTTATTGCCTATCTTCCCTATCCACTAACAACTTTGTTCAATAAAATGTAATTGCAGGTCTTAAGAACCAACCAGTCTTAAGCTCGATCTAATACGTCTGTCTGTCTTGTCTCCTATTTTATTATGGAAGGAATTAATCATGCAATTTAAAGGTTTCATATTAAAGTGAAAACAAACAAAAACAATGATACAAAATAAAGCACTTTTATTTGCATTTTTGTCCCGTAATATTTACATGTGATACGATAACTTGAAGCAGAATAAACTGTCCGACACTGCGCAGTCTTGTCATTTGACTGGCACCGTCTTGTCACTTGGCTGACACCAGGAGACATGACACATTCAATGCGCTCCCTGCGTCTGACTGTCTTAGTTTTACTATGCTCCAGTGTCCTGGCTGTCAGATCTTACTTAGGACGCCCCGGCGTCGTCGTCGTCTTCGATCTTTGGCGCGAGGTAGTACCGGACATGGCCCATGTCCCCGATCTTGTACTCCAGAACTACAAGCAAACACGCCGCACATCAAGCAGGGATCCAAGCGTAGGCACTTGAGACATTATTTTCAAAAACCCTCAATGTATAAAATTCCTGTTTTATCAGAAAGAGACTTTAGCCGTGTTCACACGGACGATGTAAATCGATTCGTAGAAAGCGACTTGTATAGTTCGCATCAGATTCGTCGTCTGAACGCACGTCTGAGGCGGATTAGGGCTGATTCGACTCATGTGATGCGGATCCTGTAGACCACCTAAGCGAGGTAGTCTACGTGAATCGATTCCTGTGAGGCGGATAATTTTGCCCGTGTGAACGCAACCAATTCGCCTCACCTGATTCGATTTGTGTGATACGCCTCACATTTTGTCCGTGTGAACACGGCTTATGCAATGCACAAAAATACCACATTTGTTATAATAGCCTTATTAGAACCCAAGATATGATGCGGGTATAGAATTTAAGACTACAGTAAGTTACATGACAAGTTTGAGAAAATAGTGACATACTTAACACTCTAAAAGAAAAAAATGTGTCATTGGCTTATGTCAACGCAACACCATCAAGTAACATGTCAAATTAAAGGTAACCACCTCGGGAATCTAACTAATGGCATCAAGTAACATGTCAAATTAAAGGTAACCACCTCGGGAATCTAACTAATGGCATCAAGTAACATGTCAAATTAAAGGTAATCACCTCGGGAATCTAACTAATGGCATCAAGTAACATGTCAAATTAAAGGTAATCACCTCGGGAATCTAACTAATGGCATCAAGTAACATGTCAAATTAAAGGTAATCACCTCGGGAATCTAACTAAAGGCATCAAGTAACATGTCAAATTAAAGGTAATCACCTCGGGAATCTAACTAATGGCATCAAGTAACATGTCAAATTAAAGGTAATCACCTCCGGAATCTAACTAATGGCATCAAGTAACATGTCAAATTAAAGGTAATCACCTCAGGAATCTAACTAATGGCATCAAGTAACATGTCAAATTAAAGGTAATCACCTCGGGAATCTAACTAATGGCATCAAGTAACATGTCAAATTAAAGGTAATCACCTCAGGAATCTAACTAATGGCACCAAGTAACATGTCAAATTAAAGGTAATCACCTCAGGAATCTAACTAATGGCATCAAGTAACATGTCAAATTAAAGGTAATCACCTCAGGAATCTAACTAATGGCATCAAGTAACATGTCAAATTAAAGGTAATCACCTCGGGAATCTAACTAAAGGCATCAAGTAACATGTCAAATTAACAATAATTATTATTATTACAAAGGGGAAACAATGGTGAAATTCCGCGAAAACGCGGATATTCTCCCATAAAGTTAGCATTATCAGGGAATGGCGGAAAATTCCTGGATTGTTGTTTGTTGTTTTACGTCCTAGCAACATCTAAGGTCATATCAGGACGGGTACCGACTTGTGACAGTGCGCACTCATGGCAACTTTATAGTGCTGTCTCACTGGGAAACCAGGCCGCTGACACCATGACCTGGTATGCCACTCAGTCACATTATCCTGACACTGAGCACACCAGTCCTTGCCCTGTCCTAATAATGCCGAGCGCCTGGCTAGGAAGTGACAAGCACCAATTTTCAAGTCATTGGTTTGACTCGACCAAGGTTCGAACCCACGACCTACCAGCACGGGAGACGGACGCTTCAACTCATTCGGTCATCCCGTCTGGTCTCTAAAATTCCTGGAAGTCAGGTTTCATCTATTATGAGGGTGGTGCAGTATGGTATTGGCCTACGCTGACAGTGCTGCGAGAAGGCAGGGCATTCCTGGCCAACGGCAACTTGTGAACGTTAATCGGGGATAATGAAAATGGCGGAAATATGCCATTGGAACCTTTCAACTGGGACCTTTCCATCTGCAAAAATTAGGCTCTGCCCACCTGTGCAGTGAACTTGGGTTTTCGAATGCAAAGAGGACCACTCAAATGGCTTCAGTGGTTTCAGCAAATCAGAGCTGTTCTCTTCCATTGCAAATAGCTGCCCTGTATGGGGGGTGGCCATTTGCAATCGAAAAGAACCAATCAGAGCTGTCCATTCCCATTGCAAATGGCTGCCCGCATAGAGGGCAGCCATTTGCAATCGAAAAGAACAGCTCTGATTGGCTGAAGCTACTGAATCGTTCAACCTTTCCATATCAGCCATCTTGAAAGACAGATTTGATTCATACGTATAGAAACTGACTTCCGGTCCCAGTCGAATAAGGCCAATGTCTTTCATCCCTGATTCAAGGGACGGTTGAATGAGCTGAATGGGTACAGCACCCACTTCCCGCCTGGCAGGTCGGAGCATTCAAGTCCTGGTCGAGGCAAAACAAATGACTCGTTCAAAGAAACAAAAAAATACTTGCTGCCAGAGAACGAATTGATTAATTGATTGCTGTTTCTTACCGAGTGGGACATCCGGAGACATGGAGAGTGTGACCTGTGGCGACAGCGGAGTCGCCTTTGTGAAGAAGTTGAGGTACTGCAGTGCGAAGGTGAGGGTGATCGCCTCCTGCATCTCGATCACCACCGCATCCTCCTCCTTGTCCACGTTCGCAGTCTGGGCGAGCTTGATGTTACCTGAAGAGTTGGGTGGTCAGGATCAAGGAACTACCGAACCGATATAAACTTTGCAGTTTAGGCATATACAGTGTAACCCTGTTAAACCAAACTTGAAGGGACCATAGAAATTTGTTTGGATTAACCGATCATTGTTTAACCGAGCTTTGACTTCGACTTTGAGTAAGAGTGTATTGCACATGTAATATAAAATGTATATGGACACTTTGATTATGGTTTTTATGTACATACAGTATAACCCTGTTAAACCAAGCACGGTTAAACCAAACGATCGGGTAATCCAAACAAATATCTAGGGTTCCTTCAAAATACTACCATTTATCACATAACAAATTCGGTGGGTATCAGAAGACCTTATAACCACATGAAAGTTTGGTTTAACTATACTGGAAGTGGCCTGAGGTCTGACAATTTTGTTTGGATTAACCAACCTTTTTAATATGATAAATGGTAGTATTTTGCCGGGCCACCAAAAAAAGTTTGGATTAACCGAGCTTGGTTTAACAGGGTTGTACTGTAGTCAAGATTCATCAATTAAAGAGCACGAGCAACTCACCAGTGCCAAGGTCACCGTTGGCTGAGAACTTGACGCCTTCCTTTGTACAACAGATAACGACCGACTCTCCGATCTGGGTGAGATCCCGACAGATCCGCTGCAGCTCAGCGGATGGCATCTTGATAACGCAGCTGTACGACGTTTCCTGTGGACGCGAACCAACAAGGCTGAATTAGTGAACACACTCGCCATGCGAAACTTGTATGTGGGTTACTACAAAACATTTTACCCAGCTAGCCAGAAAATAGCAACGGCTCCAAACAGCATCCGTCCAGTTTGTGTTAGGGGTAAAGACATGATAAATTGTATTTCTTTGAACGAGACGTGCTTTAAAAATATATATTTATTTAACTAGGTTCACACAAACATTTGAAAATAAAATTCAAGGGTTTTCAAAGGTTTTGTGGACTTTCATATGCTGGTCACACTCATCACATGACATGGCATTAGTGACGTAAACGGCGAGGATCGCTGGAAATTGGCATTTTCAAGGGTTTTACAAGGAGAAAAAGACGATATTCAAGGGTTTTCAGGGGCAGGTCTGTGTGTGATTGGACTCAGAGCCTTCTGCTGGGGTAGGGGTCACCACACTCAAAAGGTCAAGGTTGGTGGTGGCCATGGGGCCATACAGCTACTGGTGGTTGGCAGACCACTGGTATCGATAGAAACCAGGAATGCTGGATTCCTATTGGCGGGACCAGGAATGCTCGATTCCCATTGGTGGAAGGAGGTGGTATGATACCCTACAATGAACCCATGTAACGAAATAAGCAATAAACCAGAGGGCTGGACTCTCTTCCTTTCTCTTTGTATTGTTTTCCTCATAGCCTACGTACACAGCCACAGATACAAGATTAGATTCTACACTGATTTAGGTCAACATCAATAATATATATATGTAAATAATATTTTCTTGAGCTGCCATGATGGCATTTCTACATTACGGCATCATCACCTAAAACCAAATGCTGTTTATTTGATGGTCTCCAAATTCACAATTAACCCGGGAAAAAAAGGGATCACAGAGCAAACTGGCAACATCTTGGTTAAATTCAATTTGTACATTAAAACTAGGAATGACTCACCGGAATCCCCATGTGTTCTTGGTCAATATCCATGAGTTTTAATTCATAGTCCGATACTTTCTCGCCACCTGAAATATGATTTTTGTTAGGTCATTCAGATTTGGTCGCGCATGGTGTGTGTGAAATTCAAGGTAAATTCTACAATATTTCAAAAGAACTAATATATATTTGTAGTGGTCTGCACTGACCTCTCAGGCAAGTAACCACATAGACAGGTAGGCGTGGGGAGTGTGTTGATATCAGGGAGCCTAGGTGGTGTAATGGTTAGCACACTGGCCCGGAATGCAAAGAGATCGGTTCGAGTCCCGCTCTAGGCGCAGTATTTCCCATTTTCATCACCCCCACGACACTGGTTGCCGTGATCAGGATCCTGTACAAGCTTTGCGCTGTATGGTTGTTGAACCTACCCTGTGTATGTATGTGTTAGTGCATTGCCTGTATGTATGTAATTGTAAGCATTACAAGACTTACAATTCCAGGGGGACGAGTGTAGTGGTCTGCACTGACCTCTCAGGCAAGTAACCACATAGACAGGTAGGCGTGGGGAGTGTGTTGATATCAGGGAGCCTAGGTGGTGTAATGGTTAGCACACTGGCCCGGAATGCAAAGAGATGTGGGTTCGAGTCCCGCTCTAGGCGCCAGTATTTCCCATTTTCATCACCCCCACGACACTGGTGCCGTGACCATGATCCTGTACAATCTGTGCTCTGTATAGTTGTTGAACCTACCCTGTGTATGTATGTGTAAGTGCATTGCCTGTATGTATGTAATTGTAAGCATTAAAAGACTTACAATTCCAGGGGGACGAGTGTAGTGGTCTGCACTGACCTCTCAGGCAAGTAACCACATAGACAGGTAGGCGTGGGTAGTGTGTTGATATCAGGGAGCCTAGGTGGTGTAATGGTTAGCACACTGGCCCGGAATGCAGAGAGATGTGGGTTCGAGTCCCGCTCTAGGCGCAATATTTCCCATTTTCATCACCCCCATGACATATTTATATTCAACCACTAAAGCAGGATAATTTTACATTAATCAAAATTTGAGGGAAGTATTATTTATCGCTGAAAACGACAGGGAAATCCAGCACGCGCAACAATTGAACAGTATTTCGGTAATTGTAAGCACAAAACCCCAAAAGTGGATAATATAACATTAAAATGATGACAGTGCGCCCTTGTATTAGATAGTATATGGAGAAACTACACAGAACCAGATTCAGGGTCCGTACACACATGAAGATATGGAATTCAAGGCTATATTTGGATTTCAGGGGGGACAGTTTAACGGACTTTTCAAGACTAATTATCCCCAATGGGTTTAAATTCAAGGTGTTGAAATGGGGCAAACGAAGACTTCTCGAGACTTTCCAGGCCCCGTAGCTATTAGAAACAACACAATTCACAGAAAAGATCTTTTATCTCTGCATCTTAGGCCGACCATTGCTGAACATTCCAAATGCAGAAAAGTATGAAAGGAAAAAAACAACCAAAGACTTCCGCTTAAAAAAATGGTGCAACCTACTGGATGACTCGAACATGAAGGTGATGGTGTCGCCCTCATCCTCCCCCTTCAGTGTGATGGCGTCGTCGTTGTTGGCACATTTCAGGATCTTAGCCATGCTGAAATTTAAAAAAAACAAAAAAACTGCTTTAAACAACAAAAACACACCCCGGGATCCAGTAGCACAAAATTACAACAAAAGATATAAAGAAACTACCATAACGATATCATCAGGTCATATCTTGAAAGAAGTATGCAGTCTTTTTGAAAGCTCACATATTTATAAGTTTTCAGGTAAATGATATTCATGTACATTTTAAACTCGGTTGCAATTCTGTGGTTTTAATGACAGCGTCTCATACAACGGAGGTTGCTTTATTAGAAAGTTGCATAGTTTGCTGCTTTGAGTGTCATTTTCTGACATTTCAAAAATAATAATATATATTAGGTTGTATCTGCCTTACTTTAGCCTGAAGTTTCTTTAATTTAAAACGACTAACTTGGGAGACATTTGAATGGTAGATATGAAAAAAATATTTTTTGGTGTGCATGTCAAAACTGATCCCATAGGCAGACTTCACCAGTAACAGTAATGGACAGTAAAATAGTACACCTGCCTATTTATCAATAAATTGGTATCAACCAGTATCTATGTTAGATATGCAGGTCCAAATTTAGATAAGTGTTTTGTTTTCGAAAATTTGATTCTTTATAACACGACGCAGCTTTAAAGTACATTACCAGCACCGAGTGGGTTTGAGAAGAAAGCTTTTGGCGAGAGGGTGAGTGTGCATGTAGCCTACTACCAACTACGCATTGTGCACAGCCTATTTGGGTCATTCTCAGAAACTGTTTACCACTTTTGTGACATTGAAACGAAAAGTGAAAATATTTCAAATAACAGCAGAAAACATTAAAAATAATAGTAGAATCAATATAGATATCAGGGTTTAAATGTTGTTCGTATATCAGGCTTGAAATTTTTTGTTTCACTTTTTGATTTTGATCTTATACAAACTGAGAAAGCAGTTGAAATGAACCATGCAACATCCATCCATAACATATTCAGGGATGCCAGTTGGGGTTGATGAAATTAGTGGAAAACACGAAAACACAAATTAAACCACCGTCTGTGACAAGTTTAGTTCGGGCAGTACCTGCTAGGTGGCACCACCATACTTCGGCCGCGACTGGCAGGGTAGGCTCAGTATTGACGGTACTGTTCTCATAATGCGACAGGAGGTGCCACAGGTTGTGTCAGTGCTTAGCATTACAATTTTTTTTTAAAGTCCCAAATTATCTAAAACGCATAGAAAAATCGAATTTGAACAAAAATAATCAAATCGGTAATGGATATGCATGGAAATTGGAAAATTATGAAAATCTAAGTCATCCCAAATGGTCTAAAACATTAATAAAAAAATTGTTAAATGAAAAAAAAGGAGAAATTAGGAAATTATGGAATTCCATTAATTAGTGGAAGACTGGCATCCCTGATCATTTTAACACACAATAAATTCAAACAAGATTTGATTGATTTCACTTAAGAAAAGAGAATTGTTGCTTACAGGAAAAAATGTTTGTGTAGATCATCTACGGTGTCGATATGCAAATTTTCTTATTTTTACTTCAGCACAAAATCATATAAGCATATTTTGGACACATTTTGTGGGACAGATTAAATACATGTAGTATTGCTAACATAATTAAAACAAAGTCAACAATAATTATTTGACTTACTATCCCCCTGCAAAAAGGCAAAATAATTAACAATATAACATGGAAACAAAAAATGTGGTGCAGTTTCTGAGAATGACCTCAAAAAAAGGTTGAAAAAATGTTTGTGTAGATCTATGGTGTCGATATGCAAATTTTCTTATCTTTACTTCAGCACAAAATCACATTTTGTGTGATAGATTAAATACATGTAGTATTGCTAACATAATTAAAACAGAGTCAACAACAATTTAACATGGAAATGGAAAATGTGGGTCTGAGAATGACCCATATATAAAGACAGGTAAATTATGATTCTTTGTTGGTTTCTGCGATATGAGCGAAACCGTACCCCCCTGAAATTGTCTCTTTTTGATCACATTTTGGCAAATGGCTCGAACAGCCAACTTTGGCTAACTACAGTACCAAAGATTATTAACAGAGAAAGCTTAAATTGAGTAGATATGCTACGGGTGACGTGTTAAATCAGCCCTTTTTTTTCTCTTTAAAAAAAAAGAAATGTTAGTTCCTGGGTTTCTGTAAAATAATGTACTTGATATGCTTTTTTTTTTTTAAACAAATGCATGATGACAAAACAAGCATTAACTTCAAACAAGCACTGTAACTTGAACTTTATTATTTATCCGATTACAAAGCTGTAAATTGCTTTGTGAACAGCAAGTTGATATCTTTCAAATGAAATGCAGGATTATGAAGTTTGCTAATATTTTACACACACACCCCGGCCCCACGGTCCATCCCCTCAGCTATTGACCTCTATTCATGCCGTGGAGATGTTGAAACCAGACAGAGGATACGACCTTAGATATTGCTAGGAGGTAAAACAAGAAACAAACAAAACTAATCTGCTAGGCGCCCCCCACCTACACTCCCACAATTACCACTTCAATAGCTGAGGGCGGGAGTTCCCCTGCCTCCCAACTCAGACGGAACCCTCTCCCACCCCCACACACACTGGCGGGAAGTTTGTAGGGGTTATTTTCGTTTAAATTTGGAGAATTATCATGTTGAACCTAAGAAAAATATGTTTTTATACACACAATTGCCATCAATGAACCTCACATCACTAGAAAGATAAGGATGTGACCTTTTCACATGTGCTAAAAATAGACATGCAGCCCACAAGGGGGGAAATAAGCTAAGCCAAAATAGGATGCACTGTATCTAGGGTTCACTCACTCAGAGCAATGTGATTTAACCGACCATGCGTGGTGAATTTCAGATACCCCCCCCCATCATGTTCATATTTGTACCAAAAAAATGACAAAGCACACAACAAAATGACCAACACTATTTAAAAGATGGAAAGACAATATTTCTTTTCATGCAATTTGTTTTCCTTCAGGTTGTAGAAAAGACCATGTGATTTGAGTGTAAAAAGGATTAAGTTTGCTCTCTTCAGTGACCGTGTCACAGCAAAGCGCTGACCTGTCAGTACCTACATTTAGACTAAGGTTTTCATATCTTAAAACGTATTACTGAAAATAATCAGGAGATATATTTGACACCTATACACAATACTTTTTCTTCCCCCAAATTTTTCTTTTAAAAAAAAATTGAGGCTGTATTTATACTGTCCATAGCATATAAGCCGGGGTACCCAGGCTTGTTTTCAATGATGGCCAGTTGTAGTGTTGGTGTTATCTTACCACACAGTAGCTGCTGATAAGGTATTTGATTGCCTGCATTTCAGTAGCAGAGCTAAACTCCTGAATCTGCATTTTTGTGTGCAACGAAAACATCGCGAATTTAGCACAAACAGATATCACCGTACCGTGCCTACATTATGGCCGATGTGCACACAAATTTCTAAGTGATGTCTGTAGTGACTAACACAATGGACACAATATAAGTATCAAATGAAAGATAAATAACTAAATATTCATATTTTTCAGATGCTAGAATGATTTTTGATTTTTTAAACCTATATTAGGGCTTTTTCGGCAGCGGTTAACTTCAACAGCTTGAAGATTTTCCTCCTGCAAAGTACTAGAAACTGTTCCAAGATCGTGATTGGTCAATTATGATGCCATTCTTTATGGAAAATCATTTGCATAGGATATGTGAATGGATTCTAAACAGCCCCACTGAATAACAGCATACAGAAACAGAGCTTAGACACTTGGAAACCAGCCACGCTTGCCGGTCTCGCTAAACTAGCACTGTGACGTCATCACTTTTTAGCAGTGCATTTTTCATCATTCAGGAAAATCCTGATTTAGGATAGTAACTCTGGTCAAAATAGGCTACAAATGTACAATTTTGAAGCACACCAATTTTGACAGGTTCTAGTTTTTTTGTCTGATGAAAATCCAACAGGAATTGACAGATAGCCAGCTTTCTGAAGTTTAAGGTTACATTCTCTACATTATGACACTCTTGATATTTAGCAGACCATGTTTATTTCTAGGTAGACAAGTTATGTAATGTCTTAACTATTAATATGTGAAGTTTCATAGCGATCTGAATTTCTGCACTGCTGTTTTTCTGCACCGTAAGTTTGCCGACCGAGTGAATTCGCCCCGTTTTTCATTGTTTCTGTGATGGTGTATTTGTGCAATTATATCTGTGAATGTCACCAGACAATTTTGAGATATTACCTTGGAAAATAACAACGTAGCATTATTTGAATCAATGTAGGTTTTCTTGTCATATCACAATTTGATCACACTTTTTAATGCTACTTACTATAGGCAAGAGAGTCTAATTTCTGCAACTTTAAAGCATCATCTCGGGTTCTAATAAAGCTACTATAACAAAGGAAGTATATTTGTGCAGCATTTTGTAGCCTCTTAGTGATAAACAAAAAAAAATTGATGCATTTTGGTTGTTTGAAAAAATTGTTCAAGTGCCTACAGAGTTCAACTGCAGTAGTGAAAACAGCCTATACTGCAGGCCCCCACACAGGAATTGATGTAATTAACCTTGTTTCAAATGTCATTCAATAGATATAATTGAATAGAACATGAATTAAACTAGCATGACTCCAAATTTCATCAGGATATCTTAATTAAAGAAATTATATGCATTTTCCTGTAAAAATCACCAATTTCGGACAAAGAAATTTATTGATTTAATGGAACAAAATTAGGACCGATAGGAAAACACCATAACCTCCTTAATACTCCACTTCATAATCTTGGTGTCATTTTATAGGGATTTTCAAGCTGTTTCCAGTAGAGCCTTTTGTTATATTATTGAAGGAGTTTTTTTGGCACATAACATGATACCTAATATATTGTAGACAGATAGTAGGTATGTTGACATCGACGCGCTGCGCCGCCGTGTTGTCCCCGATCGCTGTGATCGGTTCTCAACATCTCTACCCAAATCGCTTCTCATAGGCTAACGGGTGGGGGGATCTGGGAATCATGCTCACCACATATAAAGGAAAGCTTTCTGAATGTCATCACATAGTTTTCAAATTTTGCATTTCTGCTGATTCGTTCGTTCGTGACACAATTTGAAACATTTGCACTCATTTGTGGGTGCTCAAATCAGTTCAAAATCACTTTGGCCATAAATAAAAAATATATGGCCCAGATTATTAATGTCTTTTCTCACATTATACGAAATATTATCAAGGTCCTATACTTCGAAAGTGGTTAATTTTGAAACGGAAAGTGTCATGGGTTGCGCGACTTTGGCACTATAGTGACAGGCTCACTTGTGCCTTGCACTCATTTTCCATTCAAAATCACTATGGGGATAAATAAAAAAATAGGTAGCCCAAATTATTAAGGTCTTTTCTCACATTATACCAAATATTATCACGATCCTATACATTGAAAGTGGTTAATTTTGAATCGGAAAGTGACATGGTTGTATTCCACGCACACCAACATGCACACGTGCTTACGGTCACACTCATTGCCTTTGTTTCAGTCTAATTACAGGACAAAAAAAACATGCGATTTTAAATATTTAAAAAATCATAACTTTCTTAATACTACTATTACTAGACCAATATGCATGATCTTTGTGTCATTTAAAAGCATTTGTTTGGCTCTTTTCAATGGTATGAGTATCATTTCTATATGATAAACTAAAAAAAAATTCCAACATACCTACAGATAGGACTCATTCAGATTTCAGTCAATACAGCTAAGACTTAAGCCGTGTTCACACGGGCAAAATGTGAGGCGAATCAGGCAAATCGAATCAGGTGAGGCGAATTAGGCGCCCGTTCACACGGGCACTGCGTGAGGCGGAAGTGGATATCTGCGCATGAGCAAGTCCAGACTAACCAGCGCCAGTTTGGGTTCGTCGACGTCGGCCGAGAGAGTGTGGGTTCGACCTAGATATGTATTTAATGAATCTTATTGGTTTGGAACGATCAAAACTTCTGCTGGGCAGTGAAACCCTAAAAATAAATGATGAAAAAAATATCTGTGCGTAGATAGCGGTTTCATTAATTAAATTATATAATATGCGCTTTTGATCGACCGGAAAGTCAACAAACTAAGGTCGACTGCGCATGCGTGTGAGGTGCTTAATCCGCCTCAGTGCGTCCACACGGGCAAAATAAATCGAATCAGAGAAATCGCCTCACGTAAACTACCTCGCTTAGGTGATTTACAGGATCCGCATCACATGAATCGAATCAGCCCTAATCCGCCTCAGACGTCCGTTCACACGGGAAATGTGAGGCGAACTAGGCATGTCGCTTTCTACGAATCGATTTACATTGCCCGTGTGAACACGGCTTTAGTTATTAACGGATCGGTTATATGCAATTTCCAGGAGATTTCAGGGAAACGCTACATTAACATTGCATAACCATAAAAATCAATCTTATTATTTTTGATCAACGATCATTGAGACATTACGATATATGCAAGCCTTGCAGCAACTTGAGCAAGGGGTGACCGAATTTGGCGCCAAAACCCTAAGATCGAGAGGACAAAGATTCGCAAATAACTAAGCTTTAACGACACCACTCTTTAAAACACATGATTAATCGACACACAATCATTGAACCCCAAACTGTCTAAATTGTAGATAATTTTAATAATAGTTAGAGAACCCGAATCGCCTTATTATAAGGCTTATATATTTTAGTGATTGGGCATTGGCTTGGCGTATCTAGCAGCTGTCACAAGATTGAAGAACTCGGTCAAGTTATTGCGGGCATTTAGGTTAGGCTACGGTTTAAGATTAATCAAAACAGCAGAATGGGTGTGATTATGAATGCTCACCTGGCCAATTTGATGCCCATTGACAGATTTCTGTCACATCGGTATGTGTCGAAGCCATCACTTCGGAGAAGCAGGGAAACCAAGCTGACATGAGAACTGTCCATGGCCTGGAGACTGATGCCCGTCGAGCTGCAGTCCCATGTTGCTTCGGTTAAAAGGTCCTTGATAGCTTCTATGGTCTTCTTGAGGATAGACCCTTGGACAAGTCGTGCTTCAAACATTTTGAAAGAGTTGTGATTGTTTGTGTGCTAAAAATGTATGGATTTATGCGTCCCCTTGAGACTACGCTTGACTCTGGCTTTCGCACCTAAGCGGTAATGGCAGAAAATTAGAGCTTTGGCGCCAAATTTGTGAAATGGCGGGGAGGCGGAATTCCACGCTCGTGATTGGCCAATCATTAAGCTATGACGCATATTTGGTATTGTTATGTTGTTTTGAATGTGTTTTTTCTCTCAATTTATTTTGAAAATATATTGTATGTATTTAGATATTAATTAAGCTTTATGCACAAGCTGATCAGAGAACTGGCCAGTAAGAGCAAGTAAACATTCTCTTTATGCGACCACTCGACACCACATGTCAATGATATGGGGAGCGCTTGAGCAGAGAGCGTGTATATAATCTGTTTATATATACACGCTCTCTGGCTTGAGGGAGATATTGAAACATAGTCCTCTATTTCATTAAGTGTCTTTCACATTGTCCAGAAAGCATCTTCGCTTATTCGAGTACAATTGGCTTGAGACTTTCATTTGATAGACGTGAGCTTAAGTCGATGGTATATCCAATTACGTACCTAAATCTAATTATCCACAAACAAGAAAGTAGCGCGTGTCGGCATATGAACAATAGCTTGAGAAGGAATATGGGGATATAGTTGTGATGAGTCACACTGCTCGCCCTAGTTTCCGGCTGCCATACTAATGCAAGGGCCCCGAGATCCAGAGGTCCACGTCGTAATTCGGGTGGGAGCGTGGCGGTGTCGTCTGCAAAGCCGGGAGAAGCAAGATGGCGGAAGAAACGCGAATTCCATTCCGATCGTTTTTGTTTAAGTACACCTTGTCCGCATGTGCTGCAACGGTTGCGGAATCAGGTAATGGCGTCTAGTAAACTATTCGACGGTTCAACATGTTATCTCTATCCGATCCTTGTTAGTGTTGTCAATGACAGGCAGTGGCTGAGTGGGTTAAGTATGACCCCGATGTACCCAAGTTCGTTTGTTTTGTTGTCACTGTACTTGGTGAGTGTTCACACTGCTCGGCATTCTGGATCAGCTCGCCAAGGCCTCAGTGTTCCACTGACAGGGAGGGCGGTGCAGTGGGTCCTGAATAAGGCGATCGGGGAGGGGCGTAGTTGTGACAGTCACACGGGTTGTATCAGCTTTTTTTTCTTTTCTTGACTGGCATCTTTTTAGCCGTGTTCACACGTACATCGTTAGGCCGACTTAGATGAGTCGACCTAGCGACATGTACATCCACATGCCACATATAAATACAAACAACATATACTATAGGTATGTTGCAAATTTTTTTTAATTTCCCATAAAACTAAAAGCCGTGTTCACACGGGCAATGTAAATCCATTCCTAGAAATCGACTTGTATAGTTTGGGTTACATTTCGCGTGTGAACGCGTGGCTGAGTCGGATTAGGGCTGAATCGATTCATGTGATCTGGATACTGTAAACCACTTGTCGAGGTAGTGTACGTGAATCGATTTCTGTGAACCGATTTATTTTGCCCGTGTGAACGCAACCGACTTACCTGAGGCGGATTAAAGGGGCCAGATATAGGTCGCTGGCGACGGGAACCGTACTCCGACAAATGCTCTCCAAGCACGACCTTATTTGGTTTTTATGTTTAAAGAACCAATTATGTGGGAGGAGAGTAGGGGACCCACTTCACCACCAGAAGTGGGTCAGTTCTGAGGCTGGGACTAGCTGGCAGCTGTTGTTTTAAAAAATGGCTGGGTGAGTGGAGATAAGGGAGAGTAAAACTGGGGTATTTTCAATCTTCTTTAGAGTAGTTCAATCAGGAAATATATTTGTGTAATGTAAAATATATGTTAGTACAATTACATTGCATAATTCAATGAGAAACAGATATAGATGAAAAACGTTTTTTTGTTGATGAATGTAAAAAAAGGTTCTGCTGTGGATGGGGTTTGAACCCACAACACCAAACAACTTCCGATTACAAGTTCAACACTCTAACCACTAGGCCACAGAGACCACACATAATTAGTAGTCTCACTTCAGGCTATTTATGTATAGGACGTCACATATAAAAGGTGTGTATGTATGTATGCATGTATGCATGCATGCATGCATGTACGTACATATGTATGTACGTATGTATGTAAGTACGTATGTACGTACGTATGTATGTACATACTCGACCAGGATTCGAGTTAGAGCGTCCGTCTCCCGTGTTGGTAGATCGTGGGGTTGTGAGTTTGAATCCTGGTTGAGTCAAACCAATGACTTTAAAATTGATACTTGTTGCTTCCTTGTCTGGCGCTTAGCATTATTAGGATAGGACAAGGACTGGTTGGCTCAGTGTCAGGATAATGTGACTGAGTGGGATATCAGGTCATGGTGCTGGTGGCCTGGTATTCCAGTGGGGCAGCATGATAAAGTTGCCATGAGTGCGCACTGTCACAAGTCGGTACCTGTCCTGATATGACCTTAGATGTTGCTAGCACGTAAAACAACAACAAACAAAACAAACACATACACACGTTTTATATGTGATGTCCTATACACAAATAGCCTGAACTGAGAGTAGTAATTATGTGTGGTCTCTGTGGCCTAGTGGTTAGAGTGTAGGACTTGTGATCTGAAGTTGTTTGGTTGTGTGGCTTCAAACCCCATCCACAGCAGAACCTTTTTTTTATATTCAACAACAAAAAAACGTTTTTCATCTATATCTGTTTCTCATTGAATTATGCAATGTAATTGTACTAACATATATTTCACATTACACAAATATATTTCCTCATTGCACTTCTCTAAAGAAGATTGAAAATACCTCAATATTACCCTCAACTACTAACTAGGTCACTCTCCTGTACACCACCAAGTGGAAAAGTTCAGTACTAAGCATGCACCACCCCTGTGGCACACATCTGAACTATTTCCGAGTTCGTTTGTTTTCCACGCGGCGGATATCTGGCCACTTTAAGGACGTGACAGTCGAGAGCTGACTTTGTTGACTTTCCGGTAAATTTGCTTTATGAAACCGCTAGCTGTGCACAGATATTTTTTTCATCATTTATTTTTAGGGTTTCACTGCCCAGCAGAAGTTTTGACCGTTCCAAAACAATACGATTCAGTCGAAACAGATCTAGGTCGAACCCACACTCTCTCGTGCCGACGTCGACTAACCGAAACTGGCGCTGGTTAGTCTGGACTTGCTCATGCGCAGATATCCACTTCCGCCTTAAACTGACTCAAACTAAGCTTTAAGTCGGTTTAAGTGTAACACTTTCAAACCAAATCGATTCACATGATTCACCTTGTCTAAATCGCTTTACATTTTGCCCGTGTGAACACGGCTATAGAAATGATACTCATACCATTGTAAAGAGCCAAACAAATGCTTTTAAATAACACAAAGATCATGCATATTGGTCTAGTATTAATAAAGTTATTATTTTTTATTTATTTAAAATCGCATGTTTTTTTGTCCTGTAATTAGACTGATATAGACAAAGGGAATGGGTGTGACCCTAAACAATGCAAACTGAATGAAAAAGTGCATAACTTCAGTAGTTTTCATGATATGTACATGATTTTTGTAATATATTAAAGAGAAGAAAAAGTCCTTTTTAAGGCTGCATCAAAGCCTGAGTTTGTATTATTAATTATTTAATTAACTAATTATTTGATTAATTAATGCCGCATGCACCCCGCGCCAAAGTCGCGCAACCCATGACACTTTCCGATTCAAAATTAACCACGTTCGACGTATAGGATCGTGATAATATTTGGTATATCTTGAGAAAAGACATTAATAATTGCATCTATATGTTTTTTATTTATGTCCAAAGTGATTTTGAACCGATTTGAGCATGGCAATGGCAGAGGTGAGCCTGTCACTATAGTGTAAGAAGTCCTCCCCATGCCGCATGCGCCCGACGCCAAAGTCGCGCAACCCATGACACTTTCCGATTCAAAATTAGCCACTTTCGACGTATAGGATTGTGATAATATTCGGTATATCGTGAGAAAAGACATAATAATTGCGTCTATATGTTTTTTATTTACGTCCAAAGTGATTTTGAACCGATTTGAGCATGAGAAAATTAGTGCAAATGTTTGAAACCCTGTCACGAATGAACGAATCAACAGAAATGCAACATCCGAAAACGTTGACATCGGGAGAGGTTTCCTTAACTATGACATCATCGCGATTCCCCAGTACCCCCAAGCGTTAGCCCATGAGAAGCAATTTTGGTCGAGTTGTCGAGACCCGCTCGCGCATTCTCGATCACAGCGATCGGGGACGACACGGCGGCGACGCATCACGGCGATGTCAACATACCTACAACATACCTAACAAGAGATGGGAAGAGTGGGACGGAACAAACAATTGCTCCAACAACAATCAAAAGCAACTACCTGTTAGGAAGCAGTCTCCATATGATATATGAAAAAATGGGACGGTCCAAACAGGTGGGATGGTCCAAACATGTGTTCTAACCACTATGAAAGCAACTACCTGTTAGGAAGCAGTCTCCATCCATATGCTTAAGCTGCCTCAACTAAACCAGTTACGTTCACACATGCCACTTAGGCCGACTCAAGCTAGTTCACCTCATCTAAACTACTTTGCGAAGTGGTTTACTTGAGGCGAACTAGTTGAGTCGACTCAGCCCTATTTCGCCTCAGAGGACCATTCACACGCGCGATCTTAGTCAACTTAGATGAGGCGAACTACTTGAGGCGACTTAAGGCCCGTGTGTGAACAGGGATTTTATGTCAGTCCATGTGCGTTGTATATGTCATAAATAGATAGTAATATGTTACAGCCCTCTAGAAGTACTGCTAATGTACAGACTGATCAAAGATGGATTATATAAATTAGGAAAGGTTACACGGAGATAGGTAGGCCTACCCTACTAAAATTTTCAAATTATTCCAAACATTCAAATTATAATTTCACTGGAAGCTCCAATGAATCAAAAGCAATATGCTTTTTGAATTTTTTAGATATTCCAAAAATTGAGTGAGATATGTGCATTTGAAGGTTGTTGAATTTCAGATCTTTTGTATTAGCTAATGCATTAGAGAAGTGCCTTATTTAAGGCCCTGTCACATTACGGTGTATGGTGGGAGCGTATTCAAAACCTACGTCGAAAATGGGAAAAAGCTGCGCGGGACGACGTATCGTGACCTTTGGTGACCTCTCGGGTGTTTTTGAGCGTATGCGTAACCTATGAGGAGCGTATGGGAGCATACTGTGACATTTTTTTATGGTTTTGAGTGGCAGGTGGAGCGTATGAGGAGCGTATGATTATTTTAGGAGTGTATGAGGAGCGTATGCGTGACCTATGTTATCTCTCCAGGGTCCGCCGCTGGGTGGCTCCTGGGTATATATAGCCTGCAGCAACTGTCTCCCCTCACTCTGCCACCATGCCTGCCAAGAGGAACACCACTGCTGCTGCTGCTTCTGCTTCTGCTACTGCTACTACTACTACTACTACTACTACACATACTACTGCTACTACACCGGCCTCCAGAGCTGCTGTAACTACAGGAGGACTAGGCCGTGGGAGAGGCAGAAAGAGGCAGACTTTACAATGCTCTCCATCACCAGCCTCCTCAGCTGCCTCCACACCTCGCCACTCTCCAGACCAATCTCCACAACACCACTCTCCACAACACCACTCTCCAGAACACCACTATCCGCTGGAGGAGCTGGAGATGGAAGTGGAGAGGTCGACGACGCAACGCTGGCGTCCCCGCTCCAGCTCGCCATCTCCTGCTTCTCGGGGCAGCTCACGGGCGGCGTCCGCTGCGTCGGGCGGCGTACCGCCGCTCAGACAGAAAGGCCAAGATGTGGGAGGACCAGGCGACACTTCTGGGGATGACAACAGTCCATCTCCAGAAGTGGTTCAAGTCGCTCAGGGACACCAACACGCGGCTCCACAAGAAAAAAAGCGTGACGGAGCCGCTGACCTGACTGAGCGGGAGGAGTGGATCCTGCGCAAGTTCGGGTTCCTGCGGTCCATCGTCCATCACCGACGGAGCCCTGCAGGAGTGTAAGTACATAATCCTTTATCGTTCTGACAAGTGCGGCCGTTAGTATTCTCGTAAAACCGCTCATATTCTAATTTTGTTATGTTATGCTTTTGTTGTATTTATCTAAATATTCTAGTTATTTGTTAAATGTTATATATTTCTTTAATGTTGAGTTGTGTTGTTGTTCCTAAATTGAGATATTGACAATAGATGTATCGTGATATAATCGTTATAAATCCATGTTTGCATTTAACGTTAATTATTTTTGCTTTATATATTTTTGATTTACTGTTGACTTGTCATGTGTTTTGTCGAAATATAGATTTGCGTTCATGTTACTCATGTTATTTTATGATTTTGTCTTGCAGTTGGCCGCTCCTGTCGCGGCTCCGCAGCTCGATGTCACCGTGGACGATAATGTGCCGACCGATGTGGAAGTGGCGATGGACGAGGAGCTTCCACCCACTCCCCCCACTACATTCCGAGAGCGGGGAAAGGGGAGAGGGAAGCGATCTGCTCCAGTCGAAGAGAACCTCCTCGCTGCCATCCACAAGAGGTTCGACGAGTCTGGGGACATCCTCAAGGTGATGCAGCCGCCTCCTCCACCGACGGTGACGAAGCATGTGGCATTCGCCAACTATGTGCGGGACATGATCCTCACGATGGTGGAGGAGTGGTTTGTGTCGATTTGTGGTGCACTCAACCGCATGGTTTCGCACCATCTGGAGGAGGAGGAAGGAACATTCGTGGCCCCGGTGGTTCGTGTGGCTGCTCCTGCACCTGCTCCTGTGTCTGCAAGTGAGGCATACAAGCCTCAACCCCACCAGTGGACTCACCAGCCACCACCGGCATCACCATGGACTTCACAGACACAGGAGTATGTGCAGCGCTACATGGGGCAGCCGCACATACATCATCAGCCACAGCGTCTGCCGCCTCTGCCAAGTCTTCCGCCTCAGCCTCTACCTCCAACCTCCGTGGGTCACAAGCCGGCCGCAGCTCCGCTGGTGGTACGGCCGTCACCACCGCACACTCCTGGACAACTCCGGACATTAGGGGTGGTGGGGCACACGAGGGGCTCTCCCGGAGTCGTGGTGCGCGCGGGTGGTACGGCCACTGTGGGTGCGGCATGGTCGGCGACTTCCGCTGCCGCAGACGTCGCGACTCCGACACAAGTCGACCCCACCCAAGTGAACTTGTCTGAGTCGGCCAGCCCAGACGGGCTATTGAACTTGTCGGGGCTGTCGGGGATCTCTGGCATGTTGGGGGCCAACTTGGACCTATTCCCCTCGTCAGCCACACAGTCGCCCGCTGATGCCACTTCAAGTGGCAAGGGAGAGAAGTGAATGTAAATATTTGTATATATGTGTAGATATGTAGTCTTAGTTTTTTATTTATATTTGTACATTTGTATGTATATATGTATATATATATATTGTATGTATATATATTGTTCTAAACCACTGCCTTGTGGTACATGTCCTTGACAGAACCGAAGGCTAAGGGAGCAAACCCTAAACAGAAAACCATGTCACTGTGGCAGCATTAATGGCGGTTGATGTATGGAACTCCCAACATCTCCCGACCAGCCACTGCAGGGACAAATAGTTTTGCGCCTGTCTTGACATGTTCTTGCCGGTGTGAAACCTCTATTTGCTCCCCGAGAGAGTGCCGCTGGTAACTTGCAAAAGCCAGCAGCACTTCAACACTTTTGCAGGCAGCTTTCATGAAATGTCACTCTTTCTTCTGGAGTGGCAAACCCGAAGGAGAGAGAAGGGAGGCAGGAGTGGGCTTTGCTATCAAAAAGGACATCGTCACAAAGCTGACAGAAATGCCACGGCCAGTAAGTGACAGAATCATTAAGATGAGACTACCTTTGAGCAAACCAGACGGGGTGGCCGAGTGGGTTAGAGCGTCCGTCTCCCGTGCTGGTAGATCGTGGGGTTGTGGGTTCGAGTCCCGGTCGAGTCAAACCAATGACTTTAAAATTGATACTTGTCGCTTCCTAGCCAGGCGCTCGGCATTATTAGGATAGGGCAAGGACTGGTGTGCTCAGTGTCAGGATAATGTGACTGAGTGGGATATCAGGTCATGGTGCCGGCGGCCTGGTTTCCCAGTGGGACAGCACTATAAAGTTGCCATGAGTGCGCACTGTCACAAGTCGGTACCCGTCCTGATATGACCTTAGATGTTGCTAGGACGTAAAACAACAACAAACAAAACCTTTAAGCAAGGACAACTTTGCTACAATTATCAGTGTGTACGCTCCAACAATGACAAACCCAGATGATAACAAGGAGGGCTTCTACAACCAGCTGGCAAGTACGCTCAGTGACATCCCTCACACTGATAAGCTACTGCTGATAGGAGACTTCAATGCAAGGATAGGAAGAGACAATGACAAGTGGCCCTTGGTCATGGGCAAACATGGAATCGGGAAATGCAACTCCAATGGTGAGCTCCTACTGGCTTTGTGCTCTGAGTTCGAACTGATAGTAACAAACACCATGTTCAAGCAGAAGGATGAACGCAAGACCACTTGGATGCATCCTCGTTCCAGGCACTGGCATATGATCGACTTCATCATCACAAGGTGCCGGGATAAGATGGACATCCACAGTACTCGAGCCATGCGTGGAGCTAACTGCTGGACCGATCACCAGATGCTAAGGTCAAAAGTGGCATTCAGAATACGAGAAAAACACAACAGGCAAGGGACAAATAAACCGACAAAGCTCAACACAGCAAAATTAAGTACCATCAGTCACAGGGAGAGCTTCGAGCGGGAGATGGACAGCGCTCTTGCACAATGGGAGGAGAAGGAAAGCCCAACACCAGATGAGGAATGGGCAGCGTTGCAGCAGGTTGTATACAACACAGCTAAAACTTATCTCGGCAAGCCAGACAGAAAACATCAGGACTGGTTCGACCCCAACAATCAGGAGCTACAGAATCTTATGAGCAGAAGAGACCAAGCCCACCAGAGAGTGTTGCAGACCAGGAACACTAGATCCACCACTGCAGCATACAAAGATGCCTGCAGATTGCTACAAAAATGCACCCGTGCATTGAAGTCAGACTGGTGGGAAATGAAGGCAGAGGAGCTGCAGAGAGCTGCAGACAGAAACAACATGAAGGGCTTCTACAGCGGACTGAAGGAAGTGTGGGGACCCGTGAAGAAGGGAGCTGTTCACCTGAAATCAACAGATGGAACGGAGACCTTTTCCGACAGCAAGAGAGTTGTGGCAAGATGGAGCGAACACTTCCAGAAGCTACTCAACGTCCCTGGTGACATAGATCACGAAGCTCTGAACAACATCCAGCAGCGCATTACCAAAACATGCCTCGATGAGATTCCAACCATGGATGAGATGGCTAGAGCAATCGCCAGCCTGAAAGATGGCAAAGCACCTGGGGGTGATGGAATTCCTGCCGAGGTATGGAAGCATGGAGGAGACAATCTGCTCAACAGACTGCACCAACTAATCACCAATGCCTGGGAGGAGGGTTCTGTACCCCAAGCATGGAAGGATGCCAGCATTGTAACCATCTACAAGAAAGGTGATCGAACAGACTGTGGGAACTATAGAGGAATCTCTCTTCTTTCCATAGCAGGGAAGATCTTCGCCAGGATCCTACTCAACAGACTATCTATTCACATAACACCTGGTGTAGTTCCAGAGTCACAGTGTGGCTTCAGAGGTAACCGGAGCACTGTGGATATGATATTTTGTCTCCGACAGCTACAAGAAAAGTGCATTGAGCAGGACCGACCACTGTACATGGTATTTGTCGATTTCACTAAGGCATTTGATACAGTCGGGAGGACCGGGCTATGGCAGCTACTGAGGAAGTACGGATGCCCAGAGAAGTTCACAACTATGATCGAGGCTCTACATACAGGAATGATGGCGAACGTTAGTGCTGGAGGGGAAGTCTCGGAATCGTTCGAGGTTACCAATGGGGTCAAGCAAGGTTGTGTACTGGCCCCCATGCTCTTCTCCATCTTCCTATCAGCAATGCTAGACGAGGCTTTCCGAGACATGGGGGATGGCATCTATATACAGTCCAGACAGAGCGCTGACCTATTCAATGTCGCACACTTCAGAGCGAAGACCAAGACTACTCAGATACTGGTGAGAGAGCTACTATTCGCAGATGACAGTGCACTGGTTGCCCACTCTGCTGAGGATCTGCTGAAGAGACCCAGAAAATAGTGGACGCTTTCTCCGATGCATCAAAGAAGTTTGGCCTGAAAATTAACATCAAGAAGACGGAGGTGCTGTACCAACCCAACTCTACAAGAACCCGAGAGGAGGAGATCATGGTTGACGGAAACAAGCTGAACTCTGTTCCGGAATTCACCTATCTCGGAAGCACTATATCAAGTGATGGACGCATTGATGCTGAGATACAGAGGAGGATGGCCAAGGCTAGCGCATCTTTCGGCCGACTACGCCAGAGACTCTGGAACAACCACCATGTGTCCATTCGGGTCAAAGGTAAGATCTACCGCGCAATCGTGCTATCCACCCTACTATACGGAGCCGAGGCCTGGACAGTGTACAGACAGCAGGTGAAAAAGCTGCATGCCTTCATGATGCGACATCTGCGTTCAATCATGAGGCTAACCTGGAAGGACAAAGTGATGAATAAGGAAATACTCGAACGGATGGGGCTGCCCTCTATGGAAGATCTTCTGATCAAAAAGAATCTCCGGTGGACTGGACACCTCATGAGGATGTCATCAGACAGGCTACCAAAGCAGATCCTCTATTCTCAACTGTCTTCTGGCTACAGAAAGACAGGGTGCCCCCGTCTCCGGTTCAAAGATACCATCAAGAGAAACCTGAAGCTGAGAGACATTAAGACCGACTCATGGACGCAACTCTCACAGCAGAGAGCGAAATGGAGAGCGGCAGTCAAGTAATGAAAGCAGTCTTTGTCGCATCGCGACCGACAGCATGATGATGATGATATATATTGTTTGTACATTTTTTTGTATATATGTAAATATGTGTCAAGATGTGTTAATAAATAAATATAGTGTCAATTTGAATTTTTGTGTCCGCGTTCAGTAAAGGCATGCCATCATTTAATTGTTATACATTAAAGTACAATTAAAATTAAAATTAAAACATAAATAACAACTGAAAATTTAAAATATTTATAATAAATATTAAGGACACAAGTCCCTACCCTATCTTTCTCCTTCCCCTTTCTCTCTCCCCTCCCTCCTCCCTCCCTCCCTCTCTATCTCTCTTCCTCCCTCTCTCTATCTCTGCCTCCCTCTCTCTCTTCCTCCCTCTGTCTATCTCTCTTCCTCCCTCTCTCTATCTCTCTCCCTCTCTCTCTCTTCCTCTCTCTATCTATCTTCCTCTCTCTCCCTCCCCCTCTCTCTCCCTCCCTCTATCTCTTCTCCCCCTCCCTCCCTCGCCCCTCTAACTCGTCTCCCCCTTTCTGTCCGTGTGTCACTCTATTTTTCCCTGTGTTCTTAGTATGTATGTAAAAGATTAATTCATGTAAAAAGAGAGGAGATTCATTACAATTACATGTATAAATTGATATCATTTATTTTACTAGACATATAAACATATTAGCATCTCATATAACAGGAGACATGTCACAACATCACGGACATGTAAATAAGCGATAACAGTACCGTGTCAAGAAAAGCACATAAGTTTGCAAAAACAGTACACAGACACAGCGCATACAGACTGATAAAATGTTTTGTCAGATCATCCTGTCTTGCCATGACAGTACTCCGGCAGGTGAGACGACCCAGTCTTTAATTAGATTGCGCTGTTCCTTTCCGTGCTTGGACGCGGTGTTGGGGTTAACAGGTAGAACGTCAATGTCAAGAAGGTTGTGGCCCTCTCGCCAAGCTCCAGGCACAAAGTTGTTGTTGGCTGTCTCGGGACGATCCAGCTGCATGTTCTGTAGGGCTGGGTAGTGTGTCCCCATGAAGTTGTGCAGAACAATGCACGCCTTGACGATGATCTTCACGTTGGAGGGGTGGTGCTGCATAGTCGTCAGCAGCACTTGGAAGCGGTTGGCTAGAATGCCAAAGGCATTCTCCACCACTCTCCTAGATCGGGAAAGCCGGTAGTTGAAGAGTCGCTCGTCATTGTTCAAGCCCCTCTTGCCGTACGGCTTCATCATGGTCGGCCGCAGGGCAAAGGCGTCATCACCGATCAGAAAATACGGCACATCCTTCTGGCCATCGACGAGCGGTTCAGGGTTCGCAAAGCTGATGGTGCCACCTTCAGTGCCCGCCTTCAGCTCGGAGTCGTTGTAAATCTGGGCATCGGACGCGGAGGCCAAACCGCCAATATCTGCCCAGATAAATTTGTAATCCGCATCTACAAGCGCCAACAGGACCACAGAGTAAAAACCCCTGTAGTTGTAGTAGAGCGACTCACTCTTTGGAGGGCACCGCCAGGCGATGTGCTTCCCATCCAGAGCGCCACAGGTATGGGGGAAGTTCCACTTCTCTAAATAGAGGTCCGCGATGGCACGCCACCCTTCTGGAGTCGTCGGACACGTCATGACCTTGGCCATGTACTCATCGACGATGGCCTGACAGACTTCACGCACTATCAGCGACTGTGTGTTGTGGGGCACCCTCCACCCGAACTTCATGGAGGAGTATTTTGTGCCAGATGCCAGGTGCCACAGAGTAAGTGCTATTTTCAGCGCCGGCTCGAGCGGCACCCTGAAGGTGGTCCGTTTTTTTGCGATCCTCGGTGCCACTCGCACCACAATCTCGTCAAACAACTGGGGAGGCAGCCGCATGAAGTTCACAAACGATGCGGTGTCCTCGCTGCGGAGCTCGACCATCAGATTGTCGAACAAGCCAAACTGTGGCCGCCTCCCAATCCAGGGTCTGTCCCACACTGATCGTCGCCGCCGCCGCTCCCTCCTCCTTCTGCTCTTGAGACGGGCCGCCAGAAGAACCATGGTGATAAATGGCAACTCTGTAGAAATACTGGAACTCTACTTGGAGTGCCTGGGCATCCATCCTGTATGAGCAGCAGAGCAGGAATGACCGAAGAAGGCGTGCGTGGCCTTTATATACCGAGACCATAGGTCGGGCATACGCCGGCATACGCTACTCTTACGCTTTGCATACGCTACGAATACGCTCCCATACGCAACTCGTAGGTTCTGCGGATGCTTCATATGCCAGAGATACGCCCGTGACGCAAGTTGAGCGTATGAGTAGCGTATGCCGGCATACCCCTAGCATACACCGGCGTACGAGGAGCGTATGAGAAGCGTATGAGTAGCGTATGAACCATACACTCCCGTAGGTCGAGATTTTTTTAGCATGCATAAAAACATTTGGATGGACGGACGGGAGAAAGCGTATGGCGGTGTACAACGGCATAGGCCGGCACATGACAGCCTATGCATAGCATATGCGTAGCATATGCATAGCATATGAAGGTGGTCCGCGTAGCATGAAGGTGGTATGCGTAGCCTATGCGTAGCCTATGCGTAGCCTATGCATAGCCTATGCATAGCATATGCATAGCGTATGCATAGCATATGCATAGCCTATGCGTGGCCTATGCGTATGCGCAGCATATGCGCAGCGTATGCGTAGCGTATGGCGGCGTATGCCGACGTATATGAAGTAAAGCGCCTACGCCGCCATACGCTCCCGCAAAAAAAACCTAATGTGACAGCCCCTTTAGGACTGTTAAATAGACTAATTATAAGAATATTTCTTTGTAGTTTCTTTATTAATGATCAGATCCTGATCAAACTTCACACCAAGGTTCTTCTTCATATGCCAAATCACCCCAGCTTATCAAAAATTAGTTCACAGGAAAATGTAGGTTTCCATGGCAACCGTAATACAATCACTCCCACCTACAATATGAGTCAACTGTAGCTTTTAAAAAATAATGGTCAGATCCTGATGAAATTTCATATCAAGGTTCTTATTGGTCTGGCAAATCACCTCAGCTTATCAAAACTGATATTTAAAAAATTATATCACAGAAAAATGTGTGTTTCCATGGCAACCATTATACAAAAACTGCCTGACACCTACAATACTCTGCCAGATTCTAGACTTACGATTCCAGTTGTAGTCATTGTATAAGCATTTTTAGGAAGAAAAAATGCTGAAGATTTACATTCTAATAGTTAGCATGGACATTCCTGGCAGTCTTCCCTCTGAATTTTGCATCTGAGGACTTGAATAGCTTAGTAAGATGCCTTTCAAACGTCATACAACAATGAAAATCTGCTGAAATCGTTGGTGCTTCAAAAACAAATGTAACAACGAATGTACTGTGCATGTGCTTCCTGTGTGGTGCCTTTTCCCGACTCAACTCTGCTGCAGATGAGGTCGCAAAAAGTTGTACCAGTTTTATCGGTCCGCCGACAGTGGCGCCCCTGGCGGATTGTAGGGTACCTACCGAAGATAGATGATATATTATGCTATAGACGGGGTGTAATGATGTCACAAGACAACTTCCGATGGCCATATTGGATTACATATGAAAGGATTGCAACTCCTTACATTGTGTTTATTTACCGATTTGTTGGTTTATTTGTCACTGTTTTGAGCAGTTTAGCCTCAAAAGTTCAGGGAAAAGGGTTTTTTGATGGAGAGGAAGTATTTTTTTAATCATGTAGCCTCACATCGTTGCTAAAGCGAAGTATGTTGACACTTTGATGCTCTGGCAATGAATTAGAAAGGTTCGGGCAGTACCCGCTAGGTGGCGTCACATACTTTGGCAGCCGCCGACTAGGTAGGCCCAGTTGTGGCTGTAGTGTTCTTGGTATAAGACAGGGGGTGCCATAGGTGGTATTAAGTGTAATCCAAGATGGCTAACTGCTGAGTGTTGACATCACATGCACGCCCTCTATAATAACTTAGTAAATATATTATTATATACTAATATAGGCCTACTTATAGTTATAATTTGTGTGTGTGTGTGGGCGGGGGGGGGGGTCCCCCATAGTTATATTCCTGTATAAATACCGTTCTCATTTCGAACATAAACTGGGTAATATGAGAAGAACCTTGAACGGGAAGAATTTACCACTAAATTTAGAGCTAACTGCTTGTAAAGTGCGACGGCCGGCAGCTGTGGTTGGGTAGGCAGGTTAAATAGGAAATCACTACAGGCAAGTATAGAGAAGGAAGGCAAGATATAGAGTGTGCAGAAGGAACCAGAAGGAGCTTGCTTAGTTTATTATATATATAGCTTTTAGAATCCAAGATGGTGGTGATCACATGATCAATCTTCCAATCCCTAACAAGCATTCCTCTATCCACCAATGAGGGTTCAATATCCCTGTTGCCAAGGCATGGTTAGATCTGTATCTGTGGCAGGGATCCATAAATAACTCTTGAGGGGAGGGGGTATGTGAGGCAACTTCCCAAAGACTGTCCCACCTAAGAAGTGACACTCCTTCAGGTCAAGAAGTGACCCTCCCTCTCTATACTATATCAATATACAATTTCTATCCTTCATGAGTAGTAGAACAGCAACTCCACATATACCTTATATGCCTTTGGTTTTACATACTATTTACCATTTTATAGACAAGTTGCAATTTATTATAGTATAGTTCTCCATATCCCATATCTCAAAATATAGGAAAATTTGACATGCTGTTACTATATATAACTATTGTATCTATGTGCTTAAAATAAATAATTTATTTTAGTAGCTACATAATCTCACCCTTTATTTAGTTACATATCCCCTGGACCTGACCAAAACGAGGCTCCAGCTTCAGGGGGAGGGAGGTCATGCCAGCATTTCGATACCACATCGAGGATTTATAGGGACCGCATATGGCATTGGTAAGTACCATAAAACCTGGGCCCAATTCATTGGAGAATACCGTAAAATTTCTACTGACAGCATTGGTAAGTAGGGCCTACTTAAAACTGGTGCCAGAACACTCCACTTCTGTTACAACTTCCCTCTCCCCCGGATCTCCTTTAATATTTCTAATATTTGTTTGTTGTTGTTTTGCGTCCTAGCAACATCTATGGTCATGTCAGGACGGGATAAGATTATTATTTGATTCATTTCCACTGCATTCATTGGGCATTTTCCCAGATTTTTATTTTCGCATGTAGGCCTTATATATTAATTATTTAGTCAGTTTAAAAAGAAAATATTATTTTACACAAAGGTTTTAAAGAAATTAAAATTCTCCCCATGTATTTCAAAGGATTGTTCTCTTATTGCTTACCCCATATTATGTATAGTTTTCTGTGAATGATTTCTCCACTTGTTTTCTCCATTTTAAACAAAGATCTACTAGTACTACTGGGTGACTAATACCCCAGTCACATGGGGCCTGCATTCGCTTACGATCGATTCGTGACGTCAAAGCATCCATCTTACGCCCTCCTAACGGGCTGGTGCCGTGGAGTTGCCAACCTCCCGGTGTCTATTTCAGAAATTTTGGACGCAAGGAGGATGCAGCTGCTGCAGTTGAAACCTCCTTGCGTCCACTTACGGCAGCGCCATTCAAAAGTAGTTGGCGCAAGGTCGGCGCCAACCACTTTTTCCCCGCCTTTTTTTGGACCGTGGGAACGGCAGCGGCCAAGGTTGGCAAGTTGATGCCAACCACTTGCATCCTTGCACGACCAATACCCCAGCGCCGCACTAATCTTGTGGTTGGCGACCAGGCGGCAAGCTGGCGGCAACAGGTCGCGAGTAGTCGTCGCCAACCTGGCGCCGCCCATTTTCGGGTTTTCCATATTGTCCCATATAAGTTCTATGTTATTGGATTAAACAGTTCTATATTATTATTATATTAAACAGTTCTATATTATTATATTAAACAGTTCTATAATATTATATTAAACATTTCTATATTATTATATTAAACATTTCTATATTATTATATTAAACAGTTCTATATTATTATATGAAACAGTTCTATGTTATTATATTAAACAGTTCTATATTATTATATTAAGCAGTTCTATATTATTATATTAAACAGTTCTATATTATTATATCAAACAGTGCTATATTATTATATCAAACAGTTCTGTATTATTATATCAAACAGTGCTATATTATTATATCAAACAGTTCTATATTATTATATCAAACAGTTCTGTATTATTATATTAAACATTTCTATATTATTATATTAAACAGATCTATATTATTATATTAAACAGTTCTATATTATTATATTAAACAGTTCTATATTATTATATTAAACAGTTCTATATTATTATATCAAACAGTTCTATATTATCATATTAAACAGTTCTATTTTATTATATTAAACATTTCTATATTATTATATCAAACATTTCTATATTATTATATTAAGCATTTCTATATTATTATATTAAACATTTCTATATTATTATATTAAACAGTTCTATATTATTATATTAAACAGTTCTATATTATATTAAACAGTTCTATATTATATTAAACAGTTCTATATTATTATATTTAACGCCGATAAAGTGGTCGCCAACCTGGCCGTGACTGGTTGGCCAGGTTGGCGCCGGGTCGGTGACCCACATGGTGGTTGGCAACCTGTCAGCGCCAGGGCACCGCTGAAGTTGGCGCCAGGTTTGCACTGCCTGCGTTTTTGAAACAATGTATCGAATGCAACGCTGGGTGGTTGGCGACGTTTTGGCTGTAAGGAGGTTGGCGGCGAAGGCTGGCTCTCGTGTGACTGGGGTATTAGCAAATTCTTTTCTTATTTAAAGGCACGTCATTGCTCAGATTTCGCAGTTTGTATTAAGCGCAAGATCGTTCAGAAAATGAGAGTTGTGCGATTTACATCTTTCTTTGTAATTTAAGAATTTTCTTTTATTAGTGATGAATATATTTATACTGCTCATAACGGATAACTGTGTTAACACTTGTTTTAATCGCTGGGCAGCACTAATCCAAATTGATTTAAGTCTTGAATTTTGTTTTATTAATAATTTGTTTATGGCTTATAACTGTTTGTAGATTGCAAACAGTCCAAAATCCAACTTTTACTATATTATATACCAATAGTATTGGTCGTAATGCTCGCATTGCGTTTGATGCGAGGGAAGGAAGAGACCCTCCTTCCCCCCCCCCCCTCCTCGCCTGCCGCCGCCCGGCTTTCTCACCTTCCCTGTCATCCTTCCCTCAGCTCTCTCCCACCTCGCGCTCTCTCCCTTCTCCGCCCGCTTTCTCACCTCCCCCGCTTTCTCGCCTCCCCGCTCCTCCCCTTATAAGGCCGCCCACCGGCCTCCTTCGCCATTCGCCTTCCGGTCGTCCTCCCTGCACAACCTCCTTTCTTCTACTTTGGCTTCCCGGCCGACCCACCTCTCCACGGCCGACGCACCGCCCTCGGGCCGATCTACCATCCCCTACCGACGCAGACGCAGACACCATGCCTGGCAACGGAAGAGGGAAGGGACGCCGGGGAGTCCGGAGGGCCGCCCAAGGGACGCCGGAAGCCGTCTCACCAGCCTCCTCCGCCCCCGGCTCGCCCCCGGCGCCTCGCAACCGCCCCTCGGGCGACTGGGCTGCCGGCGTCGACGCGACCATGACCGCCATCCTCCAGGCACTGGACCACATCACCTCGTGACTCGGCGGCCCCAGCACCCACGCGCCCGAGGAGACAAGCCCCGCCCCCGCGACCCAAAAGCCATCTCCCCCAACTACCTTTTACCCTCCGACCTCGTCGAGAGGGGCCCCGAACGGAAGCCGGTAAAGCGGGGGGAGGCATCCAAGGACAAGTATAGCCTCGCCCTCCGCCCACATCTTTTACTATATTATATACCAATAGTATTACTATATACTCTACGATACTTTGTGCTTTGTATTGCATGTTTTTGTTGAATAAATAAACTGTTCTGGCACTCTTCACAGCATCCGAGGAGGGTGTTCGTAAACTGTGGCAAGGTGTTACTCCGGCAATCTACAGACATATCGGTAAGTCTTCACAATCTCAAATAAGCAGTGGGTCTCCAATAAGCAATGAGTCTTTAAAAAGCAGTGAATCTCTAATAAGCAGTGGTTCTCCAATAAGCAGTGGGTTTCCAATAAGCAGTGGGCCTCATAAGCAGTGGGTCTTTAATAAGTAGTGGATCTTTAATAAGCAGTGGGAGTCTAATAAGCAGTGGATCTCTAATAAGAAGTGAGTCTCTAAAAATCAGTGTCTCTAATAAGCAGTGGGTCTCCAATAAGCAGTGGGCCTCATAAGCAGTGGGTCTTTAATAAGTAGTGGATCTTTAATAAGCAGTGGGCCTCTAATAAGCAGTGGGTCTCTAATAAGGTGTGGGTCTCCAATAAGGTTTGGGTCTCCAATAAGCAGTGGGTCTCCAATAAGCAGTGGGTCTTTAAAAAGCAGTGAGTCTCTAATAAGCTGTGGGTCTCTAATAAGCAGTCATTTGCCAAAAAGCAGTGGGTTTCTAATAAGTCATGGGCCTTTAGGAAGGAGTGGGAATCTAATTAATTACAATGTTTTCACTTCAAATACCTCCGAAATTAGCCATTTGAAATAAAAGTTACTTGAAAGTAAAGTAGATGATAACGATCAATATAATATATTTATCTACAAAAAATATGTCAGAAACTCAAAACCATTGGATTACGCAACTTTGAAAATAATATACAAGTTCATAGAAAATAACACATAGATAACACATAGGTGTACATTATTTTAATATAATATGAGTATAACATGTTATATCATACAAACATTGAGAGGCTTTTATTACATTACCTGTGTTTACCTGTTGAATTTTCAGTATACACCGGTTGTCGGATGGGGTTATACGAATGGTTTCGAGATATCCTAGGGAAAAATTCAGACGGCACATTCCCATTCTGGTAAGCTTACCTTTGCTTTTCCTTGCATGCCTTTAGATTTTTGGCTTGAAAATCGCATTCTGCAGATTTACTGCATTTCCTTGTATTTAAGCTAATTTCATTTTGTGAGGGCACTTATTGGGTAGCTCATACACAATTCAGGGGTAAAAAATAATGGAGATATGGTGGGGGGTTGATGGAGTGTGTTGATTGGGCAACACACTCCAAAAAAATGCAATACAACACTACTAACAAGTAGAAGGGAAACGCACCTCAAAATACTGGCGCACCATTACACCACAAAACCAGGCTACACAGCAACCCCCCGTAGGGACACCAGGCAAATGGCAGCCCCAGTGCTACTGACAGCAATAAGTAACACCAAAATTTATGAGAGAAGTGTATTTGCCATGGCGGCACATGCCTGGAATAATCAACCCACACAACAACGGGCAATCAAAAGCATGGACCACTATAAAAGGTCCTTAAAGAAAACATAATACACAACCACCCACTGAAGAAACAATATCTCACCTGATCTTGGGCGCAGTCACTGCTTGCTGTGTTCTGGCACAAAAAGCAAAAGACCGGCCAGAAAAGATGGTAGATATCACAAATACGGAAACTAGCCCTACTAAGTACTAAGGAATTCGAAATGACTATCACCATAGGGCGCAGTCCGTCTGTGTATGTGTATTGGCACAAACCAAAGCAGAACCAGGCAGGCCACGGTCATGCACCCGAATCACCCTGAAATACAAAATGGCTAACCATACAACACAGCCATCCCACCTAGTCGCAGTCCTGAAGGGTCCAGGGGAGTTCTGGCACACTGGTGTACTATCTAAGGACAGGGCATGGGTGAAAGGATGCTGTAACAAACCACAATGGGATGGGATCCTCTCCCACAGGCCTGTATGTCATCTGCGTAGATGTACATAGTAGGCTAAGTTATCATATACAGGTTAGGAAAAAACTTGAAAATTAAAAAAAAACTAATATAGAAACTACTAACACCCAAAACCGCAAAGGTTGGCCCGAGAAAGATCAGGTAAAGACTCCTGAGTGCGGGACCAGACCAATCTAGTACCACAGCTGTCCAGCGTTGAAAACAAGCACCCTCACAGGAGCTTATACGTTATGGGCAGAATAAAAAACTTGTCACAAAAAAAAAAAATGCGATTGATTGCTGTATGCGTTTTCAAAATCAAGTTACCGGGTATGTAAGGCCTCAATCACACTAGGCTTGCGACTACTTTGTGACCTCTTGTAACCAAAAAAACACCAGTCATTGGTGAGCTTTTGAATGAAGAAACAATAAATGTGTCAAATTTGGGACTGCAGAGAAGACAGGTTGGGGACTGATTTGTGACTGGTTTGTGACCGATCAGCGTTTGATTTCAGATCAGTCGCAAATCAGTCCCCAATGACTCACCAACTGATACCAACCTCTCGCCGAATGTTCGCAGGTGGTTGCAGCAGTGCCATGGTTGGCGATCAATTGATGATCAGTCACTGATTGATGGCCAACCTGTGAAAATGATCAGCAACCTCTGGGCAACCATTTTAGTTGCAAGGAGGTTTTTGGTGCAACTCCTGCAACCTCCTCATGACCAAAGTGGTCACCAGGATGTAGATGACCACTGAGAACCAAATAGAGACCTTTCTGCGACCACTTGCAACCACCTGTTGTTTTCTTGTCGGTGGCTGGTTTTCTTGTCGCAAAAGTGGTCGCAAGCTTAGTGAGACCGGGATATACAAACAGGTGTTTTTCTAAGGTTAAGACAAATTAAATAACATTAACAGATTCACCCTGAGCTTGAAATTTGTATAGAAGTCGCATCTAAGGTTCCTAACAATCTCCCAACATATGTTTGCTTATATAAACTATAGCATTATTCCATGACTAGAGCAATTATTAAGTGAAAAATCACGCATTGCAATATGAAGTTCCATTTATCAGTTTGCTCCTATTTATCAGTTCACTGTTATAGTGGTAACACAGTCACATGGTGCAGTCAGCAACCTGCCATGTTTTCTGATTAATTGATTGATTGATTGATTGGTGGTTGCTTTACGCCGTGTCGGCACCATAGGCCATATTCACTGCGAGAAATGTTTGTTTTTTGTTCAAACCATCGCTTTTACATGTAAAAGCAGACAATCAATTATGTGCCATAATTCATTAAATTAGAAAGCTCACAATCATATATTTGTGGTCAAGGGAAACAAATTCCCATAAAAAAAGGAAAAGTTTTATTAATAATTGATAGAATCTATTTAGTAAACTATATGAGGTGGTACAGTCCAGCTGCCCTCAAAAAGGCTAAAATGTTTTCCCTTAGTAAAAAGGTCATGCATACTGTATGCAGTGTAGAACTGTTGGCGCAGGGCCAAAAAATCAACGCAACTTAGTAAAAATGTGTGTTCCATGTTTTCAGGAAGGCGGTGGTGACTGGCCTGACTGCTGGCGGACTGGCCCAGTTCATCGCGAATCCAACTGATCTAGTTAAGGTGCAGATGCAGATGGAGGGCCGGCGTAGGCTTGAAGGGAAGTCACCAAGGTAGGTCAGTGAACGCATACAACTGTAAGTAGGTCAAGTAAAGAAAGGAAAGTCACCTAGGTAGGTTAGCGAACACGTCAACCGCTAAGTAGGTCAGTAGGTCAAGTGAAGAAAGGAAAGTCACCTAGGGAGGTTAGCAAACACACCAAACTCTAAGTAGATCAGTAGGTCAAGTGAAAAAAGGAAAGTCGTCTAGGTAGGCTAGCGAACACATGAACCCCTAAGTAGGTCAAGTGAGCAAGACATATACTGTTAAGCAACTAATAAAAGCCACTCTCCTAATAAAGACCACACATGGCCTTTTCATGTGAATCCTCACTGAAAAGCAGGGTAGAGATTATATAAAAGGCCCATAGCTCTAAATAGGTCAAGCCACACATTATGGGCCCCAGATAGCACACAGCCGTCGGCCCGACGTCGGCTATTGGTCGGTCCGTCGGCACCCACTTTCCACCGTCGGCCCGACGGTGGTGTTCCGACGTTGGGGATCAATCCCTTTCCACTTTTGAGCCACCGTCGGGCCGCCGGTGGTGTTCCGACGTTAGGGTTCAATCCCTTTCCACTTTTGACTCACCGTCAGGCCATCGTCAGGCCGACGGTGTTATTCCGACGTTCGGGTTCAATCCAAATTTTCACTTTTGAGCCGTCGGGCCGCCGGTGGTGTTCCGACGTTAGGGTTCAATCCCTTTCCACTTTTGACTCACCGTCAGGCCGACGGTGTTATTCCGACGTTCGGGTTCAATCCAAATTTTCACTTTTGAGCCGTCGGGCCGCCGGTGGTGTTCCGACGTTAGGGTTCAATCCCTTTCCACTTTTGAGTCACCGTCGGGCCATCGTCGGCCCGACGGTGGTGGGCAGCCGCAGGTTTGCATTCATTTTCCACACTTGGGCCACCGTCGAGCCGACGGTGGTGGGCCGCCGCAGGTTTTCATTCATTTTCCACAGTTGGTCCACCGTCGAGCCGACGGTGGTGGGCCGCGCATGCGCAGTTCTTTAAATTTGAATTCCGGCTCGAGTCGCCAGCGGAACACGTGCGATCGTTGATCAGTGTTCTTTTTCTACCAATAACTCCAGAAATACCAGGAATTTTAAGGAATTATTTAACAGCTATGTTTATTAATATGTTTAGATTATTTTGTAAAAGTTTTGTAATTTATTACGAAGTATTAATGGAATTATTCGTGTTAATACGATTTGAATCATCCGATACGGTTTGTTTACTTCGAATCGCCACTCGAGTCGCCAGCACAGCACGTGCGATCGTTGGACAGCGTTCCTTTTTAACAAATAACGCCAGAAATCGGAGGAATTTTAAGGAATTATTTAACAGGTATGTTTATTAATATGTTTAGATTATTTTGTAAAAGTTTTGTAATTTATTACAAGTATTAATGGAATTATTCGTGTTAATACGATTTGAATCATCCGATACGGTTTGTTTACTTCGATCGCCACTCGATCGCCAGCACAGCACGTGCGATCGTTGGACAGCGTTCCTTTTAACAAATAACGCCAGAAATCGGAGAATTTTAAGGAATTATTTAACAGGTTTGTTTATTAATATGTTTAGATTATTTTGTAAAAGTTTTGTAATTTATTACGATGTATTAATGGAATTATTCGTGTTAATACGATTTGAACTACCCGGTACGGAATGTTGATGAAGGACCGCCATCTTGGTTTTTCCGAGAAGACACTGTCACTATAGTGTCAATACGTACAGGTGCAAAATATTAGTTTTATTCAAAATTAATAGATATCAAGAACCCTAACCTTATAAATTTAATATAATCTTTTTGGTAACTATGTTGTCTATATGTGTACCAAGCGATTTGTTTCTACGTGGAGTGGTTGTAGAGATATTTCACTTTTTCTGTATTTAGGGATAACTATATTATTAGTATATAGACATTAGGGTCGATGGCGTTTGTTGCCGTCGGGGCGACGGCGGCAGCCGCCGTCGAGTCGACGGTGGGAGGTTGGACAAAACAACGTCGGCCCGACGGCGTTTGTCGCCGTCGGCTTGTCGGCAGTTTCCGCCGTCGGGGTGACGGCGGCAGCCACCGTCGCCCCGACGGCGGGAGGTTGGACAAAACAACGGCGGCCCGACGGCGGTTTCCACCGTCGGGCCGCCAGAGCGGCCGCCGTCGGGCCGCCGGCTGTGTGCTATCTGGGGCCATACATGGATTCTAAGTAGGTCAAGTAAGAAAAGACCATCTATCATAAGACCACTACTAAAAACCACACCTAATAATTAGATTCCATCTTTCCACTTTCATATAAAATTTACTTGAAAGCACAATTTGAATTATATACAGAGCTTATAACACAGTTACCGTAAGCCACCTGCAAAAGTGCCATCTGTCATAATTATAGAGGCCATACTCCCCTAGTTCTCATATAAATTCTTGAAGGGATTATGTAAAGGGCTAGGTTTGAACCTACATATTTACCTTAGATAACAGTGCACTTATTAACTGACGTTCACCTTCTCCCTGTTGAGCTATTTGGGGGTTTCTAACGGTGTCGCTATGTTGTCGCATTGTAAGCACGTGCAAACAATTTCTCTCAGCATCATATCTTTTCCACACTAAATCTTTTATATTTATAATATCCACCTTTTTATTTTGTGCTTACAATTTAATTTTTTTTCCTATAAGCGCATGCTAGCAAATTTGTGCCTGCACTTTTTTCTTCTTTTTTTTTCTAGTTACGCCCCTGGTTGAGCAATCATTAAAATGCGAGAATGCCTTCCAAGTGATGGCGCCCAACACCAGATGTATTCTTGACAAGAAGTGGGCGGGGGGCGGTGGAGTGAGCCAGGTTAAGTTTGATCGGTTCCATTGGTGTTGACAGGGTGAAGAACACTGCGCATGCGTTCCGGAAGATCATTGCGGAGGGTGGCATTCGAGGCCTGTGGAAAGGCTGGGTACCCAGTGTGCAACGCGCTGCGCTCGTCAACCTAGGGGGTGAGTCAACCGGGCACCCAGCCCCTCTCAACTTGTCATGGTTTCACAGGCACTCCAGTGTGTTACATCCACCTCATAAACCCCCCTCCCCCTCCCCCTCCCCCCTCGCCCTCCCCCCTCCCCACCCCCACCAACTTCGCCAAATTATCATCAAAAGGCAGTGTTTGTACAGAGTCAGATTATCCAACTTTCATTGGATATTCACGTATTTGTCAGAAAAAGTCAGATTTTCGATAATTTTGCATTATTTTTGGACGAATCCATCGGATTTTGCTTACATTTATTGTTCAAAACTTAACTTGAATGTAAGATATTTTTTGGAATGCTAATGAAATAAGATATTTTATTCAGAATATATATTGTTAATTGTCTGACAGCTTTGTTTTTTCATATTTTAAGTACTCGGTACTGGAGGATAACTAAGATTTTGGTTGTACAAAATTATAATTTTTATTTCTGCCTTGGTACAAACACCGAACGAGCAATTTTACTTTCAATAGGAAAAATGGGGATAGGAAAGATTTTCCATGTTGACCAACAATTTGTTGGGGGTTTGGCTAAATTTTCTTTTTTTCTATTCGCCAAAAATATAGGTATATCGCAATATTTGTTTACAAATATTTGTTAATAAACATGGGTTGCTCGGCTGGAAGATCAACCCTTGGGGAAGCCATTCAGTCACCGTACTAGATGTTTGTGGTTAAATAAAACTCAACTAAAAAAAGTGATGTTCATTTCAACAGATGTTGTTTTACTTTTTCAAAATTTCCTTTCGTTCCGTCAAAGTTAACTATCATTCATCAAAATTAGATTTTCATTTCGCCAAAACAAATAGATTATTCCCCACTTTTTGTTTATATACACAGATAAATAATAGATACAACTAAGATAAAAGAAGTGGAGTAACACAGTGTTTAAATTGATTAAACTAGTCGAGCAATCACTAAATCATCAGTTTAAACTAGTAGAGCAATAAATCATCAGTTTAAACTAGTATAGCAATCACTAAATCATCAGTTTAAACTAGTCGAGCAATCACTAAATCATCAGTTTAAACTAGTAGAGCAATCAATAAATCATCAGTTTAAACTAGTATAGCAATCAATAAATCATCAGTTTAAACTAGTCGCGCAATCAATAAATCATCAGTTTAAACTAGTCGAGCAATCAATAAATCATCAGTTTAAACTAGTAGAGCATGATTTTAATCAGAGTGATATTATGATAACCATGATGGCTAGGCAAAATAGAAGGAATGTCTGAATAATTTCTTTTAAATTAGCTCAAATAGGTCTCGGGTCAAAGATCATCCTGCCTATCCAATGATGGACACCGTTCACTGGTGGTCAGTGCGCTACACTAAATATTCAAGGAAGATATTTTTCCGTTTTTAAGCGGATTTCCAGGTTTCTTCACAGCCTGGGGGCATTTTTTATATAGGTGTAAATGGAAATTTGCTGTCTGGATAATAATCTCGGCTTGATTTCTGCTTTCTTTTGCCTGAAACCACAATCATCCCTGATACTAAGATTTTGTTGACAGCGATGGTTAATGTAACACACTGCAAGTAATCGCTTCATTAAAGGTGCATAGTCCAATGGCGTCTGAATTTTGCCTTATTTTTTAGATCTATATATATAACTGATCATTATGACATACAAATCATTACTTTGAGTAATTGTGCTGAAAACATACTAATTTCGAAGCAATTTGAGCTGAAAGAACCCAAAATCATTTCGCAATGGGCACGTGATGTGAGTTGACCTAGTATTGTGTAGGTCTTAACTTACAGATTAACTTACAGTTCCTCTTCTGGCTGATCTAGGCCCTTAATGGGCCTCTAATGCCAGTTCGTTATGGCAAAAAAGAACTTTCTTTTGCACACAAATGTGGGTCGATAGTGCCCTGAAGTCATAGAATTGTGGGTGTCCTCTTCAATGTCTGTCCAGCCTTCTCTCAAATACTTCTACCATTGGTGCTTCAACAACGTGGTCTGGGAGACTGTTCTATGGATCTGTCACTCGAAAGACAAATGAGTGCTTCCTGACCCCTCCTTGAAGATCTTATACCGCTGGCCTCTGGTGTTACTGTTTGTTCTGAGGTTGAACAAGCCCATTGTGACATCACTGTCATAGACTCCAGTAATAATCTTATGAGTCTTAGAACCTGACTAATGCCATAAATGGTATTGAGAATGAGGGCAAGACAAATCAGGTCATAACATTGACCTAATTCGTTTGTGGCCTCTCTGCCTAATGTCTTCCTCAAAGTAAGTGTCCAATGGGATGAGGTAGTAAATTCACTGATTATTCTGTATATGCTGCCCCAAACTACTAGCTAATGCACCAATATCTGAGTTGGGTATAATGAATCAATTGTAGATAAGTATTTTAATTTAGAAATATTTTTTTTTTATCGGACCATGCAACTTTAATGCACGTGTTGTGCGTGTTGTGACAAATCTGTCAGTTTGAAAGTATAGCCTTTGAAGCACATGTTTTGCATACCTTCTCTGGCTCTACGCGAAAGGTTTCTTTGATGGTGTTCATACGGCTTCTTGAAAATATCGAAAGTTCATGAATTGGACAATTTGAAATTCAGTATTGCAGAGACAGTGAAAAAAGAAGAAGATTGATTGGTGATGATTTAAAAAAAATATATAACTTTAATCTAATTATCTCATATTGGAGGTGATGCTGTGAACAGGCTTAATAAATCATACGCAAGCACAAGCAGGTTCTTCTGCTGGTTTATTTGCTTTCCAAATTGAACAAACTAGATGGGATGGCTGGATAAGTTGAGCGAACGCTTCCCATGTGGGAAGTTGTGGGCTTAAACCCCCAGCCGAACCAAACCAATGACGTAAATATTTATACTCGTCGCTATTTAGTGTGGTACTCGCCATTACTAGGATAGGGCAAGGAGCAATGGAATCAGGAAGGTCAGTTGTAAACAGTTGTAAGCAGTTGAAACCAAATAGTTGTAAGCAATTGTAAACAAAGAAAGAAAAGAAGAAATTCTATTTACATAGATATACCTCTGTGAAAATGTGTTTCAAATGCCGCTGGTCAATCAGGAATGACTGAAGCTCGACCCAGCATGCCAGGTCGCAGCTTCAGCTCACACACCGGAAGTTGGGGTTGGTGCCCCTCCCAGCCCTATCCCTCATTATAGACCCTATTGTTTAAGCTCACTTTTAGCATATTACCACATGCTCCCTGATGACCAAACTTGGTAGGATGCTTGTCATACATTTGTTTCTAATGTAGATTATACTGAAATTTCCCTAACAACTTTAGATTAAAAATAAAATACTATTTCACATATGTGCATTCACCACCTGCCACCATGTAAATAATAATGGTGTGGTGAACTTTAATATTACCATTTCCAGGGAAAGCCAGTGATTTCAATTGAAAAGAAAAGTAGAAATAAATATGTAAATAAATAACAGGGAAAGCCATACTAACCTGATCTTAGATTGCTACAACTACGTAATGCCTAGACGATAAATGCCGCCTTCCGCACAGCAGATGTAGTAGAAGATACACTTTCCTTGTGACACCGGTTGTGTCGCTTCCTTGTTACGGATGCAAATGTCTTTGCTCCAGATTTGGCAACTTATGACACAGTCAAACATCAAATATTGAAACGCACACAGCTTCACGACAACTGTGTGACACATGCAATGTCGAGGTAAGGTGGCGCCCAGAACGAGGCTGTACCTCCTCCCAATTAATAGTCTGGGTCCTGGGTCCAGCCTGTAGAAAATTGGTCTAATATGGACCACCATTTTGTAAGCCATTGGGGGCTGTTCAAATATTACTTGTGCTATTTGTGTCTAAATTAGATCCCTCCATGTAACATTAGACGATGCGCGCTATGAAACGCTTTGACCTACCCCCCCCCCCCCTCAACCTCTCTAAATATAAGCGTTACGTAATATTTGAATAACTCCATAGCTAGCACTGATATGGGTGGAAACATGGCAGATCTTGATAGATGATTCCAGTACTCATGAAGGTATTTCCGCTACTTGCCTGTGAGATGGTGCAAATGGATACAATAAAGACGGCCATTTTAATACGATATAATGGATGTGTTACTGTTACGAACTACTACTACTAGCATATCATTGGTGGTTGTGACCATTTGCACTCTGTAAGGTGCTGCCACCTGGTGGTTTGAAGTAACGATAGTCATTCGTTCTAGTACTTACAGTGCTGCCCCCTGGTGGTCTGATGGAACATTAGCCATTCGTTCTAGTACTTACGGTGCTTCCCCCTGGTGGTCTGATGTAACATAAGCCATTCGTTCTAGTACTTACAGTGCTGCCACCTGGTGGTTTGAAGTAACATTAGTCATTCGTTCTAGTACTTACAGTGCTGCCACCAGGGGCCAAATGTATGAACAACTTTTTATCGGCTCCGGTGTTAAGGGCGGCCGGCAGGTTAGCTAACGTCGGTGTTGGAATATGTGTCACGGGAAATGTATGTGGCCAAAGCGTGGCGGAGTTAGCTAAACGATGCGTTATTTATAGATTTGGGAAATCCCTCTGAGCCTGTTGCTGGCAAGCGCCGCTATTTGACAATATCACCCCTAATGCGGCGGCGGTGGGGACGGCGGCGGTGGCGTTAATATCGGTTCGATTTTAGGGTTAATTTAATGAAATTTCATGATTTGAGTATGTAATTCTGTTAAATATGATGGCATTGAATAGATTTGGGCCTAATCGGTACCTAACACTGCTGGGCACCAGAGAGCCTTATTATTGCTGAACCTGTTGCCGGCGAGCACCGCTATTTCACAATATCGGCGGAGGCGTTAATATCGGTTCGATTATTGGTTTAATTTGACCAAAATTCGGCGGCGGCATTAATATCGCTTCGATTTTAAGGTTAATTTAATATGGCTTGGGGTTAGCGTAGACGATGTTAAAGTCGCGGAGTTTCCCTAACCCGGCAATATACATACCAACTTTTTACCGCTAACCCGGAGATCCCCGCTAACCACGGGTTTGGCGTGCTAACCCTGCTTCATACATTTGGTCTGGTGGTTCATATGACCCTAATAAAGGCATTACAAAATGGTAGTAAACCTGACTGGTTAGCACCCTATCTGGGAACCAGACTACTCAACTAACTGCATCCATATGTGTGCGGAGAACCTGAGCCTAACAATGGCTGGCTTTTGGATTGTCGTCTGCTGTCACTAAAATGTCGTCTGTCATGATTGAAGCTCACTCCTATATTAGTTTTTATCCACTGAAATTTGTCTGATTTCCTTGGTTCTGGACATTACAATGTAGATGATTGTCATTATAATGTCTACTGTCACTACATTGTCGTCTGTGGTCACTTCAGTGCCTGTAGACAATTATTTCATAAGTAGAGCACACTAAACTAGGTACATAAGAAACCGGTGCTCACTAAAGTATTTTAGTCCTTATTTCGGATCTTGCAGATTTTAAAGCCTTAAAGTGGTGAGTTATACCTCGTCGGGAAAACAAACAAACTCAGAATAGTTCAGATTTGTGCCACAGGGTGGTGAATGGTTAGTACTGAACTTGTCCACTTGGTGGTGTAGAGTGGCATATGGTAGTGAAATTGAAACGGCAGAACAAAATTAAAAACAACATTCAAATGGATATGAACATGTTAAAAGATGCAAATACAGAACTAAGTATAATGTCTCTGTTCATAACAAATTCAGTGTACTGATGAATGAAGAAACTCCTCAGAGAGAGTATAACAACATTGAAATGGAATGGGAAGCTCTCAGAGAAAGCATGGTCAAGTCAGCAGAGGAGGTGTTACCAAATAAAAAACGAGAGACAAAGCAATCATGGATGACGCAAACCATACTAGAAAAGATGGCAGAAAGGAAGAAAGTGAAAACCACTGATCCACTTAAATACAAACACCTGAAGAATGAAATAGAAGATGAATGCAAAAAAGCTAAAGATGAATGGTGGAATAAGAAGTGTGAAGTAGTGGAACAACTTGAGTCTCAACATCGTTCAAGAGAGATGCACAAGAAAGTGAAAGAGATAACAGGTCAAGGATACAGACAGAGAAGCAGTAAATGTATCAAGAACAAAGACGGCAAAATGCTCTTTGAAGAAGATGAAATAAAGTCCAGATGGGAAGAATATGTAAACGAACTATACAATGATGACAGAGGGAACCCACCCACAATTGAGAAAGAAGATGGGAATATTATATTAGTATCAGAGGTTGAGAAGGCTATCAATGATCTAAAGTCAGGTAAGGCTCCTGGAAGTGACCAGATAACATCAGAAATGATAAAAGGACTAGATGAAGTGGGGATTCAAATCATTCATAAGCTAGTAAATGACATCTATGAGACTGGATTTATACCATTGAATATGAATGAATCCATATTTGTACGACTCCCAAAGAAGCTAAAACCAACATTGTGTACTGAGTACAGAACACTAAGCCTGATGAGTCATATGTTGAAGATGATCCTGAAAATAATTTTACTGAGAAACAGACAGAAAATTGAAGAACAAATCAGTAACGTACAAAGTGGGTTTATATCTGGAAGAGGTACACGTGAAGGGATTTTCAATATGAGAATGATTTGTGAACGTTATTGTGAAATGAACCAGGATGTTTATGCCTGCTTTATTGACTATGAGAAGGCCTTCGACCGAGTCAATCATGAACTGTTAATCAAATGTTTACAAGATATTGGTGTCAATGGCAAAGACATTAAACTAATTGTGAACTTATACTGGACACAACGTGCATTTATAAAAATGGAGCAGGGCCTATCGGATGAAGTTATGATTAAACGAGGAGTTCGACAGGGGTGTGTATTGTCACCATGTCTATTTAACCTGTACACAGAGATGATTTTCAGACACATTGAAGATTGCAAGGGAGTGACAATAGGTGGCATGAACGTCAACAATCTTAGATATGCCGATGACAGTGTAATACTAGCAGACAGTGAGAAAAACCTACAAGATATAGTGAATAGAATCAATAAAGCTGGAATACTATTCAACATGAAGATGAATGCCAGGAAGACCAAAACAATGGTTATAAGTAAAAAGACAGATAAACCAAATGTCAATATAACCATAGATGGCACAAACATAGAACAAGTATCCGAATTCATATATCTCGGACAAAAGATTACAAATGATGGGAGATGTGAGGAAGAAATTAAAAGAAGGATAACAATAGCCCGAACAACATTCTCCAAAATGTATAGAGTGTTAACATCAAGTAAGATATTAATACAAACAAGGAAGCGTATTCTTCAGTGTTATGTGTGGTCTACTCTAATGTATGGGGCTGAGACATGGACAATCTCTAAGAAAATGTACAAACGTTTAGCAGCATTTGAGATGTGGACTTATCGAAGGATGATGAAAATATCATGGACAAAGAAGATCACCAACAAAGAAGTTCTCAGAAAAATTAAAAATAAGAAAAGCTTGTTTGCCACTATACAGACAAAGAAACTTATTTATTTTGGCCACATCATTCGTCAGAGTTCAATATACCGTACATTGTTGGAAGGGAAGGTGAATGGCAGCAGAGGGAGAGGGAGACCAAGAACATCATGGTTTACAAATATTTCACAGTGGACAGGCTTGAATTATTCACAGTCTATCAGAACAGCACACCATCGGGACAAGTGGAGAACCATTGCATCCAACCCTCGACTAGAGGACGGAACTATTGATTGATTGATGGTGTAGAGTGACCTAGATTGGGCATGTGACAGCTGTTGTTGTGACAATGGCTGGGTCAGTGGAGAGAAGGGAGGGTAAAACTGAGGTATTTTCAATTTTCTTTAGAATAGTTCAAACAGGAAATATATTTTCTTTAATGTAAAATATATGTTAGTACAGTACATTACATTGCATAATTCAATGAGAAACACATACAAGTTTTGTTGTTGTTGAATGTAAAAAGGTCTTGGACTGTATGGGGTTTGAACCCACACCACCAAACAACTTCAAATTACAAGTTCAACACTCTAACCACTAGGCCACAGAGACCACACATCATTACTAGACTCAGTTCAGGCTATTTGTGTATAGGACGTCATATACACAAGATGTGTATGTATGTATGTATGCATGCATATATGTATACATGTATATACAATGTCATATATACAGGCTATGTATGCATTTATTTATTTACATATTTATTTATGTATGTACATTGCATCATTCCATCAGAAACACATATAGAACAATAAACATTATATACCATGTGTATATCATATGTATGATGTATATACTAGTCATATGTAAAATGTATGCATTACTAGAATATGCACTAGTAATAGACCCGTCCTGATATGACCTTAGATGTTGCTAGGATGTAAAACAACAACAAATAAACTAGTAATAGTATATATGTCATACCTATGTGTTATCGTTTAGATGGGATCCATTGCAAATGCGCCGTTCCACAGCGTATGCGTCGGCGGACGACCTGGGGTCATAGCACCATATCAGTTTCTACAATCACCTATGACAAACTGCACCTTCTGCGATCCTAAGTTGTCTGCCGGCGCATACACTGTGGAATGGTTGCTCACATCATAGCATTAAGCCCAGAACCCAGCGCATTTGCGATGGATCCTGTCCAAGCGATAACGCATGACCAGAACAGTCGCTGACATCATAGCATTAAACCTGGAAATCTGCGCATTTGCAGTGGATCCCGTCAAGCCATTAACGCTCAGGTCTGGCTGGATCGTAGAATATGGCTGCTGGCATTATAGCATTAATCGCAGAACCTGGCGCATTTGCGATGGATCCCGTCTAAATGATAACGCATAGGCACACCCAGAACGGCTGCTGCCATCATAGCATTAAAACCGAAAACCTGTGTATTTGTGGTGGATCTCCTCGAACTAATAATGCTCAGGCCCAGCTGATGTGGCCAGCATGGAATGGCTGCTGCATTAGTTAATAGTAATACAAAAGATCTGGAAGTCAACAACTTTCAAATGCACATATCTCACTCCATATGGGTCACTCCTTTTTACATTCAATAACAACATTTTTTTACGTTTTATATACAGTGTAACTGACAAATTTCAAACGGATGCATGCAAAACATACATTTACACACATACATACATACATACATACATACATGCATGCATGCATACATACATGCATGCATGCATGCATGCATGCATACATACATACATACATACAACCATACATACATACATACACACATACACACACACCTTGTATATATGACGTCCTATACACAAATAGCCTGAACTGAGACAAGTAATGATGCGTGGTCTTGGTGACCTAGTGGTTAGGGTGTTGAACTTGTAGTCTGAAGTTATTTTTGTCTTGTGGGTTCAAACCCCATATAGTCCAAAACCTTTTTACATTCAACAACAAAAAAACGTTTTTGATCTATACATGTTTCTCATTGAATTATGCAATGTAATGTGCTAACATATATCTTCTCTAAAGAAAATTGAAAATACCTCAGTTTTACCCTCCCTTCTCTCCACTGACCCAGCCATTTTCACAACAGCTGTCACATGACCAATCTAGGTCACTCTACACCACCAAGTGGACAAGTTCAGTACTAACCATGCACCACCCTGTGGCACAAATTAGAATTATTCCGAGTTTGTTTGTTTTCCCGATGAGGTATAACTCGTGGTAGATATGTCCTTACTTTGGTGTCTGTTCTATAATATAGGTCTTAATTAGGTCAAATTGAAGGCGTTATTAGTTGTTTTAATGATCTATCGAAATGTTCCTATGTTTATTTATTTATTTACTTATTTATTGACAAGACATCAAATAATGTCTATGGACATAAATAATCTAAGAAGTTTATTAGATGCAAAACAAAAGGATGTGTTTCTCTTCTGTTTTTATTTGGGGAAAAAGTTATTTAATTAATTGTGTAATAATATATATTTTAATGAAACAAAAAGTGTATTGAAGTTAAGCCACTCTTAAATAGACTTACATCCGATAAGCTGAACGACATGAGTGCGGTACGCTGGGTGGAACTGACAGATAATATATTCTAGGTTTTGCACTAAATGTACTATTAGGCTCAGTAGAATAGATCCATAGTCATTGCACATAGTCCTTCTTGTTATCAATATAATAACTTGTGCGTGTCATGAATTTATTATAACATATTATATAATATTATCTTTTCTCAAATACATAAACACATGAAGTGAAGAGAGAAAGCAAGTATAAATTCCTTTAAATGTTTTTCAACCATTAATGTTTGAAAGTATAGCTGCAGACAACTATAATTAATTATTTTTCTGCTAACTTGAAGTATACTTTCGATGGAAAGTAGCGTTTTAATTTTTACAAGTATTAAAGTTGTGCTATTTTTACTAAATGAACAAACAAATAAACCTTGCTAGGCGCATGGTGATGTTTTTGGCACGATCTTGGTGTCCCTAACTATTGTTGGGGTTTTGTGTCCTAGAAACATCTAAGGTCATATATATATGAAGTGTACTTGGGTGTCGCCTGAGACTGGTGGCTAGCGCGTGTTTTTCTGGTAGCGTACTTCTGTTGTCTGTCGGTGTGGATCAGTTAGCGACAGTAAAGCTACTAAATGAGAGTGCCCCACATGCCGGATGTTCACAGCCTGCTCTCCTTTTGTAGCGGCTGCTCCGGTCTGATAGCCGCCATTTTGGGAACGCCGGCGGATGTCGTAAAAACTCGGATCATGAACCAACCGACCGACGGCACTGGGAGGTAAGCCCTATCAACTGATCACTAATTGTTAGTCATGGTGTGGCAATTGACCATTGCTTGTTATGGTATGATAACTGACTGTTGTTAGTTATGGTATGGTAATTGACTGTTGTTAGATACAGACACAACAAAACAGAGCCTTGAAAATACTGTATAGCAAAGACTATCTCACCCCAACTAAATCACTTCATAAAGACCTGGACTTACTTATGGTAACTGACATTTATAAAATATACATTGCAAAATTTGTTTACAAGCAAAAGAATGGCCTCCTCCCTGAAATATTTGATAATCTCTTCAAAGAAAACAATCAGGTCCATTCCCATAACACACGACAGATAAATAACATACATCACAAACACACTAGAAACAAATATGGCAAAATAACAACTGAAAACCAAGGAACCAATATCTGGAACTCAATACCAGTAGAGATTAGAAACCTTCAAACTTTGAAAAACTTCTGTAAAAAACTAAAGATAAGCTATCTCAATGCATACTAAATCGATTACCAGTAAAGAATATATATAATACCCCTATTAACATACATGCAAAATAACTACTGATACTGCATGTAAGTACATGAATCCATGACACAATATCCATATAATATTCCTATCATTACTTTGTTTTTTACTAACTGTGAAGAGACGCATCAGTAGCTCATCATAATCATTAGTTAAAAATGTAGCTTAAGTTTAATAATTTGTTATTGTCATCACTTGTTCATTCACATCATGGAGACCAGCTAGATAAGCATCGCTTTTCTGGGATCCTTTCTGTCTGTAAGGAATTTGTATGCATTTATTGTATCACCTCAATTTATTGTAAACATACCTTGCAGAGAGTTAAAATAAAAGAATTGAAAATTGATTGATATGGTATAGTAATTGACCATTGTTAGTCATGGTATGGTAATGGCCCTTTGTTAGTTATGGTATGGTAATTGACCATTGTTAGTCACAGTATGGTAATTGCCCTTTGTTAGTTATGGTATGGTAATTGACCGTTGTTAGTCATGGTGTGGTAATTGACCATTGTTAGTCATGGTATGGTAATTGATTGTTTGTCATGGTATGGTAATTGCCCATTGTTAGTCATGGTATGGTAGTCAACTGTTGTTAGTTATGGTATGGTAATTAACCATTGTTAGTTATGGTAATTGACTGGTTAGTTATGGTATGGTAATTGACCATCGCTAGTTATGGTATATTAATTGACTGTTGTTAGTTATGATATGGTAATTGACCGTTGTTAGTCATGGTATAGTAATTGACCATTGTTAGTCATGGTATGGTAATTGACCATTGCTAGTCATGGTGTGGTAATTGACCGTTGTTAGTCATGGTATGGTAATCAACCATTGTTAGTTATGTATGGTATGGTAATAACGCTGAGTGGTTTTCCCCTTGTTCACGGTCCACTGCTCACAGAGGCCTGCTGTACCGGTCATCCATAGACTGCCTGCTAAAGACGGTCCGACAGGAAGGCTTCTGGGCGCTCTACAAGGGATTCCTCCCCATCTGGTCACGCATGGTCAGTCACCCTCCACAGTACAGTAAAACCTCTCTAAATCGACCGACCATGGGACTGACTTTAAATGGTCCATTTAGGGAGGTGGTCGATTTGGGGAGTTTTTTTTATCGTTACAGTGGTATTGTATGGGCGATCGTTTGGGACCCAAATATACCTACATGATTTTGGTATGGTACCGCCGTGAATATGGCCTATGCTGCCAACGCGGGGTAAATCCACCGCCAATCAATCAATCTGATTTTGGTAATCTATGTGTTGCATTATTAGTTCACACTTATTATTTTTAAAGCTTTTCTCCTAAAAAATATAATGAACTTAATTTTGGGATGCAGAAATTGAATTATTTTGTCTAGAAAACGTCTGTGGTTATTAAGCAATTGAAAATATTCTTGTAAAATTATATACACATAATTAATTATGCTCCATAAAACACCAGTTCCAAACCACAGCTTCTGCGATTGAGGCCTATAGGGAAATGCCAAGTCAGGTGTGATTTATAGCGAAGATATTTATATAATTATTTGGGGCTAGTAAAAAAAAACACGCGGAGGGGCATAGGCGTGGGAATTTCTTTCACCCCAAAATAGCTTCAGGCTTCGCATCTTTCGCCATTTGAGATGCGCTTCGCCAAGAGGTGAGTACCTCCCATCTGTGTGATCTATTCTGTGAATGTTGTGTTGCCAGACCCACCCAGCAGGTGAGAGATGTCGGAATGTCGTAAAGCGAACAGCTGTCTGAGACATAGCTCAGAGCCTTCGGAGATGTATCGTTGGACACAGCTGATATGAAAATCCAAAAGCTGAAATGTTAAAAAGATTTGTGGATGTGGCATGTGTATATAAAGACCCCTAAACTGGGGGGTGTGACTTATCGCAGAGGTCAGCTTACAGTGGTGGCTTTTCATAGCTCACTAAATACTGCGTAAGGATAGGTGGAATATATACGTAAGGCCAAATATTTTTGTTAATTGGTGATCGCCCTTTTGCTCACACAAATCAGGGTCAGACGGTCAGTTTTTATTTTTTATTTTTCTGGCATATGATGTAGACGTAATACGTAGCCAGACACGATGGCCGAATAAGTTGAGTGTCCGCCTCCCATTCTAGTAGGTCGTGGGATTCAAACTTCTGTGTTCGAACCGTGGCCGAGTCAAACCAATGACTTAAAAATTGATACAAAAGTTGAATTGCTGCGAGTCCGACGCATTTTAGTTTTTTAATTCAAGTCAGGGAACGGACGATTTGTTGGGCGCGGGCGGGGACGATCACCATTTTTATTTGTTATTTGGCCTAATTAAGCACATTCTCATCACTCACTGTTCTCACTGAACCTTTCTCCACTTTGGCAGGCACCCTGGTCTCTTACATTTTGGCTGACTTATGAAGAAATCCGGAAACTGACTGGAACCGCGTCATTCTAAGATGGGACAGCGACAACTTGCGCAGCGCATTAAATCACACAGCAACAAACAAAGCGCTGTTAAAATTCACAATGAACAAATAGGCACGTGTGTAGTCAAGTGTGCGTGTGGCTTCGTAATAAGCTTGTAATCCAGTTATGTTGCTAGGTGTATGTGGATTCGAACCCAGCCTTTCCTAATGTGAGCCAGCCATGACAAAGGCTTCTGTCTAACTCCGCAACCATACATGGTTAAGTCACTTTCTGTGGTTAGTGGAAAGGACCCTGGTTCAATCCTCCATATGGTTAAAGGCCATTTTCATACAAATTGTCCTAACCCTGGAGCGCTCAGACAAACCTCCTTCAGATGTGATATAATTGAGTCTTTGATCGGATGTAATTTGTAGTGTCGCAAACTGACGCCAGGTTCATAATTCGCTTATCTCCAATTAGTGCCTGTATTTATACTTAGAAGCGCTTTGAAATATAAAATGGCGGTCTCCAGCCTCTGTTATAAGTGGCAGTTTGCGAATGAACACTGGTCATTGAGATCCAGTGATCAATTCATCGTTTGACATATAAGTATATATATATAGATAAAAGATTCACCCCGTACTGCTATAGCCTGAGTTGGGATGAAGAACAACCCTATATAAAAGGTGGCGAAAAATATCTACATGCTGGGTAAATGAAATGAGCAGATAAAGTCTTCTTGCAAAATATATTCTTCACATTTATCTTAATATTTACCCGCTACTTTCTATTTGAAAAATATAATAAAACATTTAGTTTAATGGACTTTAAAAGTGAAATCGATGGCATTCTATGGTCGCCATCTTGTCTTTTTGCATTCTCTCTCATTTCACCAACTCTGTGCCGATACAAGTAGCCATTTGATACGGAAACCAGAGTTTCCACTTCATGATCCATACTAAAGCTATTTTCGCCCCTATTTAGACTACGTTGTTATTCACCAATACTGTAAGTATGGGGTGAATCTTTTATCTAATGCCAACCCAGGTGTCGAATGTGCGTGCTAGCCGTCTCATCGGTTGGTTCGCCTGGTAATGGTGGAAAGCCCACCAGGTGCCAAGGGCTATCGCAATGGCTAAAGCGATATATTCCTTCTATGAAAGGTAAAAAGAAATCATGTTAAAATTTGTTAACTTGTTTTTTGTTGGCATGAATTGTGTCTGAAATATAAACTCTTTTCTTTCTTACAAAGAACGGGAGAGAAGTTATATAATGTGTTTTAAGTTTGAACAAAAATGAAGTGATCAGGAGACTATTTTGTGACATTGCAGTGTATATATATAAATGCATGTTTGTAAAGTGTGTATATTCCTTATAAACTAGATCACGATTCCGACTGCGCATGCGCTGAAAACGGCGTTGGGAGCAAAGCAATGGCGTACGGCCATTGAGTTTGCCTATACGCTCAGTGAAAAGGGTCAGTTTTATTCAAAATTAATAGAAACCAAAACCCTAACCTTATCAATTTAATAGAATCTTTTTGATAAACATGTTTTCCAAGCGGTTTGTATCTAGGTCGTGTGGTTTTATCAATATTTTACTTTTTCTGTATGGAGATTGCTCACTGCCATTGACAATGCATTGAGTACTCTAGCTATGGCTCTAACACTAGTCTGAGTGCCTAGATCTTTCTAAATCTAAATGCACATGGCAGAAGATGTACTGGTTATATTGATGTAAATGCAATGCTGGATAAAATATTAATATCTGAATTTATTATATATATTTTTTTAGTTGGTATTCTATGTTTCAAACAAGAGCTGAGATGAGCTGAAAGTAGCACATGTCATAGCTCCACCCAGTGTATTAGTATGTGCCATGTGCTTTTGGGGGGGTTGTTTTGCTCTGATGCATCCCACAATGCACCGCGCCGCTGGAACCGTGATGTAGTCTATATATGTGATTATTAATACGTCACTTCCGGGTTAGCTGTCTCACCGCTGGTTGCTGGGTTGCTGACACTGGTTACCGGCCAGTAGCCACCAGATGGGAACGATATTAGGGTCTTTTGCAGTTTCTTTTGGTACATTAGTTGTTTAAGCAGGGGAAATTTCAATCGTGGATGATTGGTCTTCCTCATTCCATTGCTCCTTGCCCTATCCTAATAATGCCGAGCCGTGGGCTAGGTAGTGACAAGTATCAATCTTTAAGTCATTGGTTTCACTCGGCCAGGGTTCGAACCCGGGAGCTTCGAAACCCCGGACCTACCAGAATGGGAGGTGGATGGTCAACTCATTTGGCCATCTGGTCTGGTTGTTTTACGTCCTAGCAACATCTAAGGTCATATCAGGACGGGTACCGATTTGTGACAGTGCACACTCATGGCGACTTTATAGTGCTGCCCCATTGGGAGACCAGACTGCTGGCACCATGCCCCGATATACCACACAGGCACATTATCCTGATCCTGTGCAAACCAGCCTTGTCCTATCCCATTAATGCCGATTGCCAGGCTAGGTAGCGACAAGTATCAATTTTTTAAGTCCTTGGTTTGACTCGACCAGGGTCCAAATCCCATGATCGACCAAAACGGGAGACGGACACTCAACTCATTCAGCCATCCGGTCTGGTGAACCCATTAGACAAATTGTCAACAGGCTGGATTGCAGAAATACCCACACAATTCTGCAATCTAATATACTAAATATTTTGTTCAAATAGTTATATAGCCCGCTACCTTTGGGGTGAATAATTTATGAAATCATGTTAGATTCAAGTCGAATCAAGAGAATCTGTGTCTGCCATCTATTTTTTTGTTTGTTTTTTGTTGTTGCAATTCTCTCAACTTCTCAACTTCATGCTAATAGAAAAACACTGTATGTTAGAACCACCAAAGCCACACCTTGTTTATAGTTAATGACTGAAGCAATTTTGTGCTCGGCTTTAGGCATGGTTCTTATCCACCCCTACATTAGATGGGATCTTGGATCTACTCACGAGGAAGCCCCGGGGAGCTGTTCGGCCAGGAAACCGGAAGTGACGTGTTAATACTGGCGTTCGTGTAAATAAAACTGTGTTGATGAGTGAATCGGTGAAGTGCATCAGGGTTCGTACAGCTAATACAAAAAATAAAAAGTACTATTTTTTTTTTAATGCAAAAATTAAGTACTGAGAAGAACTGCAATTGTACGAAAAGCATTATGAGTCATTAAAAATTATGGATGTCAATATATTGAAACGAAATGTTTTCAAAATGTTTGTCTTGGTTCTAAAATCGATTTTTTTTAAAGTTTTTTTTTAAAAGAGTAAAAAATGATATCCTGAGTCTTCATATATCGCACATTCTTCAATCACATGCCGGGTTATTTGGTGTCATTTTGAAATAAGTTCTCTGCGTTACTGCAGACAGACAATAATTTTGGACCAACCTTGGCTGTCCTCCAACGATTACATTGGAATTTCCCCCACCACCTGATGGGCAATAGGACTAGTGGAGGCACACTCGGAACCTGGAGTTGCTGCATGCTGGAAAAGCTGTAGAATTTCTTCATTTTGGTCCTTTAAAAAAAAAAAACCCGGCTTAATGGTCCTAAAAAGTACTTAAACAGTCATTAAGAAAGAAGCCTGAAAAAGAGTGGGAAACCTGTGTATGTAGACGGTGTAAACAAGAGAAGTGCCTTATAGAGTGAAAGCACATGGAATGTCACATCCACACACATTACTGACACATGGATGTAAGATATAAATAAACCAGCAGCACCGGCAACCTACACGTGCGAGTTGGCTACATAGGCGCTGAGATCATTTCTCAGCTAATACTACTCTGCAACTTATATTCTATACTCAGGAAAGCGATGGGACCTCATGTGTATCTGTGTGTGCATAATATGTATTTGCTAATGCTATATATAAATATACATGTGTATATATTTATATGTATATTAGTTATTACATATGTATATTATATATGTATGTTGTGTATGTATATTACATATGTATATTGTGTATGTATATTTATTACATATGTATATTATATATGTATACTACATATGTATATTATATATGTATGTTGTGTATGTATATTACATATGTATATTGTGTATGTATATTTATTACATATGTATATTATATATGTATACTACATATGTATATTATATATGTATGTTGTGTATGTATATTACATATGTATATTGTGTATGTATATTTATTACATATGTATATTATATATGTATGTTGTGTATGTATATTACATATGTATATTGTGTATGTATATTTATTACATATGTATATTATATATGTATGTTGTGTATGTATATTACATATGTATATTGTGTGTATATTTATTACATATCTATATTATATATGTATGTTTTGTATGTATATTACATATGTATATTGTATATCCATATTAAATATGTATATTATTACATATGTATATTGTGAATGTATATTACATATGTATGTTATGTAGTGGGTATATCCATATACGTGTATAAATCTTCGACTGGAGGTATTTGTTATTATTATGTATTATTATGTATTGTACGCATCTATTTTCATTATGTACCAATGCGATATCGTCTATGCTTTTGCTCGAGCCTACTGGCGATGGTAGCGCCGCCACCGGCAAATCCAGGTACTTATGCGCCAACTGTGGCTGATTCACACGCTTGGAGAAGTTAGTATATGTATATTACATATGTATATTACATATGTATATTCCATATGTATGTTATATAAATATACACATATTTATATATTATAAAATCTCTACGGTGATACCCATTGCAATGCCTAGTGATTTGCCCAGTTGATAAAACTGATATCGGACTGCAAAAATTTTAATGTTTGTAAATTTCAATTTCCACCAGAAAACAAAAATTCTAAGATATCTAAAATCATGGAATAAACGCTGCACCGCCCTAATATTGGGGTTTTCCACCCTAAGGCCTCTGCAGCGTGTGTCAATTTAAGCCTCCCAGAGGCTGTAATATATTGACCCCAATTTTGGACAAGCAGAATAAACATATTTAGGACAAAGAACACAACCAACTCCATGTGTATTAACTATTATGCTCACATGTATATATCGGGCACTTGTTATGCACGTGTTGGTTGGTTGTTGGAGCATTACGTCTTCGCAACATTTAAGGTAATCGGGACAGAATATGCACATGTTAATCAGGTAGTTCAGCAGCACTAATTTAGTGGCACATTATTTGTGAAATACTATATCATGACTCAGGAAACAGTGGGACCTCACAATACAGATGTGTATATATGTACACGTTAGTTAGCGCCTGTATATGTACACGTTAGTTAGTGCCTGTATATATATATATATATATATGTACACGTTAGTTAGTGCCTGTATCTATGTACACGTTAGTTAGCGCCTGTATATATGTACATGTTAGTTAGCGCCTGTACATATGTACACGTTAGTTAGTGCCTGTATCTATGTACACGTTAGTTAGCGGCTGTATCTATGTACATGTTAGTTAGCGCCTGTATATATATGTACATGTTAGTTAGCGCCTGTCTCCAGCGACCCCTGTGATGGCTGAACGCTTGCCACGTGCAGACAATTTGTCAATGTGCAAACTGTTTTATCTCATTGATTGGTTTGGATGCAGAGTGTCCGTTGAAGACAGGTACTAGTGTACATACATATTTGTGTGTGTGTGTGTGTGTGTCATTTAGTTATATATTCAATTATTTGTTTCTAATACAGAGGTGTAAGTCTCGTGATTTTTGCAATCTCCCTAAAGTATAACAATCTCCCGATTTCCCACTTTTAACAGTGACAGTGCGCGCTCATGGTGACTTTATAGTACTGCCCCATTGGCAGACCAGGCCGCCAGCACCATGACCTGATATCCCACTCAGTCACATTATCCTGACCCTGAGCCAAACCAGTCCTTGCCCTATGCGAATAATGCCGAGCACCTGACTAGAAAGTGACAAGTATCAATTTTTTAAGTCATTGGTTTGACTCGACCCGTGGGCTCGAATCCCACGTCTACCAAAATGGGAGGCGGATGCTCAACTCATTCGGCCATCCCGTCTGGTCGTCCCCTCTAGGTGTTGTACTTTGGTTTCCATTTTGTTCCAGCCCAACTGCCGTAGCCGCTATACCATTTCTGACCAGGTTATTGCAAAAGTGTTGAATGTGAAACTCCAGCACACCCCGCTAAGTTCAATTTGTATTTTGATCATGGAATAAAAAGTCTAAATGTAGAAAAATTCCATGTTGTTAGGGCTTTCGCCTGATGTGATATTCAACTTGCACAGTCCGATGGTTTGAGATATTGTCATATTTCTGTAATCGATAAATGTAACAGGTTCATCATTATAATCTACCTTATTTCAGTTTGAAGTTACTTTTATTAGAAATGGTTAACCTTGGGAGATATTTGAAGTAAAATACGCACAATTAATTTTGACGCGCAAGTCGAAATGCTGGACGCCATAAGCTTCAGCAGTAACAGGTTCTATTAAATTAACTCGGTATTGTCAATACAAGTTTACTGTGTGCCCCAAAATCTAAGTTGATAAGTCGATAGTATCTGTAATATACAAGTACAGTGCGTATAGCGAGTGACCAGGGGAATGATGTCAGGGGTTTGGGGGTGGCGAGAGGCCAAATAAACACTCACACACTGGATGTCGAAGCGTTGACTTGTCTTTCATATACTACATGGTGTCAGATTATGAATCTGAATGAAACGCGCCCAGGATTTCGCAATGGCGTTGTCAGCTCTAAAGCCGCCATTACCATTGAGCCTAGAAGGAAATTTGTTGAACTGGCATGCTTGGTATCGTGCATACCAGATTTACAGTGTCGCATCGGGAGCTGCGAGTAAAACTGAACGGATTCAATGCTGCGTATTTCTGCATGTGGCTGGACAAGAAGCGCAGAAACTACATATGATGGTTAAAATGACTGATGCCCAAACAGACAAGATCGAGCCGCTGGTACACCAACCTAGCGGTGGTCCATTATGATTTCAACTCATTAAATCAAACGACGGAGTCGATGGACACGTACATTCGGGAATTAAAACACAGAATTTCATATTGTGACTACTCCGAAATGGAAGATGTGTTACTAAGCGATTGTTTGGTGTGTGGTGTGAAGGAGGCGAAACTACGCGATAAGTTGCTGCAAACACCAAATCTAACATTGGACAGGTGTTTAGAAATGTGTCGATTAAGTGAGAACACGCATACACAACTGCACTCAGGGGAAAATAAAAACACGGAGGGACAAGTAGACACAGTAACCAAGCAGCGAGGAAGCTATACACTACGAGCAAGGCAGACGTCATCGGTGCCGCATACGCGGGGTTGGCAAGACCGGGAACGCGCTCCTCTACACCTTATGCGAACTGTCCTCGATGCGGGTATCAACATGGCAATACCACTTGCCCAGCAGCGGACAAACAGTGTTTACAATGTAACCGATATGGACATTTTCAGAGAGTATGTAGGTCACGACGCACGGGTCGAGCCCAAGTGGATGAGCTGTATACGAAAGAGGGCGTAAATGAGGAAGACGACGAACACGATTTGTTCGTTGGGGAAATAACGGGAGAAGCAACGAGCAGCAGCAGTTTATGGTACGTGGAATACAAATTGCAGACCATCCCTGTCAAATTTAAACTGGACACTGGGTCCCAAGCTAACATTGTGCCACGTTCTATCTAGAATACTCTGAAAAACACTGTCTTAGCACCTTTGAAATGCTGTCTCATCACGTACTCAGGTGATCGCATACATCCGGAGGGCGAGGCAGAAATTGTCGGAGGAGTGCCATTGAAGTTCCAAGTCACTACACAGGGAACACCACTCTTGGGAAAAGAGGCGTGCGTAAAACTACAACTGATCCGACGAGTAGGCGAAGTCACTGTACGGACTAAGACAGTGACTACGGCCGGGCAGGCAGCAGAACAGTTGGTGGAGAAATATTCAGACATATTCACTGTTTTAGGGACTATTAAGAGTAATGCAAAAATACATATTGATGTTAGTGTAGATCCCGTAATTGATCCGCCAAGGCGAATTCCCCATGCAATTGTTGACAAAGTAAAGCAGGAACTGGATAGGATGCTACAGTTGGGTGTCATAGTAAAGCACCTGGAACCAACCCCATGGGTAAATTCGATAACAGTCGTAAAGAAACCAGACAAGATCAGCGTGTGTCTAGACCCAACAAAGCTAAACAAAGCCATATTAACAACCCCGTACCCAACCAGAACGATAGAGGAGGTCATTGCGAAAATGAGCAAAGCAACAACAAATTTCAGTCATTGACGCGAACAGCGGATATTGGCAAATAGAACTAGATTTAGAAAGCTCAAAATTATGTACATTTAACACCCCGTGGGGGCGGTTCCGGTATACCCGTTTGCCATTCGGCATTAAGACCGCTGGAGACATTTTTATTGGTGAAATGAACAAAATATTGAAGGATCTACCAGGAGTAAATGTAATTGCCGACGATATATTGGTATATGGGAGCACCGAGAAAGAACACAATGATAATCTAGAAAATGTATTTAAAAGAGCAAGGGGGCGAATTTGCGCCTCAACCCAAAGAAGTCCGTAATTTGTAAGACAGAAGTGAACTATGTAGGACACACATTAACTCAATCTGGTTTGAAACCAACAGCAGAACGTGTCCGAGATATAATTGAAATGCCTACCCCCACTGACAAGGCAGGGATTCAGCGATTCCTAGGCATGGTGGGATATGTGGGGAAATTTATACCAAATCTTTCCGAAATTTCTAAACCGCTGAGGCAAGTATTAGGTAAAAACGTAGTATGGTTCTGGCAACATGAACAGGAACAGGCATTTAACAAACTAAAGAAACTCTTAATATCAGCACCTGTACTAAGATATTATGACATAAATGACCAGATCACTTTGCAGGTAGATGCTTCGAAGTCTGGCCTGGGGCAGCCATTTTTCAGCAAAATAAACCAATTGCTATGGCGTCGAAAGCGTTAGATACTTGCCAATCAAGCTACGCAGTGATAGAGAAAGAGCTGTTAGCCATTTGTTTTGGATGTGTCCGGTTCCATGATTATATCTACGGTAAGGAAGTGATAATCGAAACTGATCATAAGCCACTAGTGGCAATCATGGCAAAACCGTTGCACCTGTTGTCAGCCCGCATGCAACGCATGCGTATGAGGCTGCAAAACTATAACATTATAATGAAATACATAAATGGTAATGAAATGTTTTTTGCAGACACTCTTTCACGCGCGCACACCAGCAAAACTACACCACACAATCTGTTCGACAACAAAATTTCCATAGCCACGATAGACATTGCACATAATATAAACACCTGTATCATCGAGGCTACAAAAACAGACAACACCCTTACTGAAGTTACACGGTTGGTAAAAGAAGGTTGGCCTGCCCAAAACAATTTAGTGACACCGTGTGCCAAACCCTTCTTCACATATAAAGATGAGATAGTCATCACAGATGGTATGCTGTTTAAAGGGAACCAAATTATAATCTCAGTAGTTTGCAAAAGGAAATGTTAAATGTATTGCATGAAACCCATCTGGGAATAATCAAATGCAAGCAGCTGGCAAGAGACAATGTGTTCTGGCCGGGCATGAACCAGCAAATCGAAGATTTAATAGCTCGGTGTCATACATGTCAAAATTATAGGAATTCCCTGAGTGCTGAGCCAATGAGTTCTCACGACATACCAGATATACCCTTTGGTAAAGTGGGAGTCGACTTGTTTCAGTGCCAGAGTAGAACATATCTCATTCTAGTGGATTATTACTCCAAATTTCCGGAAGTATCAGAGCTACAAACCACGACATCCAAAGCAGTAATTAAATCCCTAAAGGAAATTTTCGGTCGTTATGGGATACCAAACTCACTGATATCTGACAATGGGCCACAATTTGCTAGTTACGAGTTCAAAGAATTTGCAACCACATACCAGTTCGATCACGTTGTGTCTAACCCGTATTACCCTAAAAGTAATGGTCAAATAGAAGGTTATGTGCAAACAATAAAGAAAATGATGAAAAAGGCAGAGGATAACACTCAGGATTTCAACCTATTCTTGTTGAACTACCGAAATACTCCTCTTATGCACATGAATGCCTCTCCAGCTCAATTACTTATGAGTCGTAGGCTTCGGTCTAAAATGCCCACGACTAGAACACAATTACAACCCCAGGCTCAAAAGTCGAAGAAAGAAAATATTATCAAAATATAAGCAGGTCAAAAATGTTATTATGATAGGAAAGCTGGAAGAAGTCACAAAAAACTGAAGGTTGCAGATCAAGTCAGATACAGAACACATGACGGTAAATGGAGGGCTGGCACTATTACAGAAACAGACGAAAGAAAACACAGAGATTATATGGTTGTAAATCGCGAAGGTAAGGAGTTGCACCGCAACCGAGTTCACATGTTTAAGATACCATTGACTGTAAACAAAAAATACAAAACTTTGGATGCAGGGGTGCCACACACCACCACCAGGGCTGAAGGTAGAACAACTGCACATACACAAAAACAGGAAAAGAGGGCGACAAATGTCTACAAAACTAAAAGTGGGCGTGTCTCGCGTCCGCCGGATAGACTAGGAATGCCTGAAAATAACCGATATTTAAAAAAAAAAAAAAAATGACACATACACACTAGAACACACACGATCTGAGTGGCACATGGTGACAGTAGTGGTGAACCCTGAAGCCGAGTAAAACACATAAATAATAATGTTTAGGGAGGTGGTTTCACATGTTTGTCAAAGTTTCTTTTGGCAAATGACGGTTTTTTTTTGTTCTAACATGTCTGGTATCATACTGTCCATAAAGCAACATTAGTTTAAGCGTTTGCAGGGAAAAATGTATTCCATGTATTCTTCGTATTCCATGTATTCCCTTTTGTTTTGTTAAAATAAGTTAACTTGTTTGTTTTTTCACCAACAGGGTGCACACAAAAAAAAAGAAAAAAGGGAAGATGTAATATACAAGTACAGTGCGTATAGCGAGTGACCAGGGGAATGACGTCACGGGTTCGGGGGTGGCGAGAGGCCGAATAAACACTCACACACTGGATGTCAAAGCGTTGACTTGTCTTTCATATACTACAGTATCTACGTGGACACTTTGGTTTAGAAAATATGATGCTTTCACTGGAATGTGCAACTCGGGTGGAGCTAACCAGGGGAACGATGCAACCACCATCGTATTTCATAGTGGCACTTCTTACTGAAAGCATGTCATTAACTTGACACCTAATTGTATGTCTGGGGCTCTGCAGTATTTGAATTTGTCAATAGAAATGATTTCCGCTAACATATAAGCAGTCTATCTGTTGGCCAGTGAAAACAAGTCACGGGTGTAACCAGGCATTTAAACATTGTAAGCACAAAATTGTAATGTAGCACATGCTTACAGGAAATAAAAAAACTGTTAGCCTATAATTTAATGAATTTAAAATGCATATTGTAAAAGATCAGTTTGGGAAAAATGTGATGCTGAGAGAAATTGCTCGCATGTGCTTACAGTGCGACAATGTAGCTACTACGCCCCTGCCAGTTTTGGAATGATTTTGAAGTAATGTCAGCCATTTTGGTTAATGGCTGAAAGGTGAATATTTTGTGATTGTGTGTTAGGTTAGCTGAACATGAAGGTTTGAGTGTCGGTGTATAATTAAGTAACTGATTGTCACACTTGTATAGTAAAAAACTCTCAAAGCTAGGTACCACTAAATTACCTCACCTTATTTGTGGAATTCATAAGAAAGGAAATATTGTAGCTTTGAAAAGTGACAGGAAGGATCAAGTTTCAATAAATGAGGCAGAAAATGTAAATAATGAATGATTTATTAATTAATGGTTTAACGACAAATCATGTGGATAATGTCGCTGGTTTGGAAATCTGTATTTCTCCTGGTGGAAATGTTCCTTACATGTGACGTCATGATATAGATTCTACACTTATCATGGATGTTTAAAGCCGCATTGTCCGATGAAATCATAACATTTTCTAAACCAAAACACTCATCTAAATTTGATTCTACATATCCAATGTATACACTGGTGCACTTACATATATATACTCGTATGGCATAGTGTTAGTACTGTATGCTATGGCCAATCATTAAACTTGTATAGTCCAATGGTTTTGAGTTTCTGTCATTTTCTGAGATAAATATATTAGAGTGGTCATTATAATGTACGTCACTTTAGTTTGAAGTAACTTTGCTTTAATATGACTGACTTAGTAGATATTTAAAGTGTAAATATGCTAAATTATTTTTGGTGTGCTTGTGAGAAAAAAGAACTGACCCAGTAGGCTTCAGCAGTAACAGGTTCTATTAAATTGGTTTGATATGCCTTTTTGTGTTGCAACACGTACTTAATAAGTGCACTTGTATGCAAGTTGGATATGTAGCTTCAAATCTGGATAAGTTTGTTACTTTTGAAAATGTTATGCTTTTATCGGACTACAGTAAAACCTCTCTAACCGACCACCTCTACAGATCGACCACTCCCCTATATCAATCGCTCTATTTGGGTCCCAAACGATCGCCCATACAATATCATTGTAACGATAACAAAAACTCCCTAAACCTTCCACCTCCCTAAATGGACCATTTAAAGTCGGTCCCATGGTCGGTCGATTTAGAGAGGTTTGACTGTATGCAACTTTAAAGACCGATTGGAGAACTCTCTGTTAGTGGTGCGACTATAATCACCTCCCGTTGTCAATGATCGCTCTTTTTCGCCAAGATTTGCTTAATTCTGTCCTGAATTCATTGTGCAAATCGGTGTTTCTGAGCGACATTGTAGTTGATTTGTAATTGAATACTGCATTAACTGTGAGATACCCAATGATTATCCGAACACAGTACAAGCAACTACAAAACCCACAAGTGAAGCAGAAACTGTATTGTGATACCTTTAGCTTTTCATCACTCTCCTAACATGTTTGATTAAAGTTGCACTGTCAAATGGTCTTGAGTTTCTGCTGTATATTTCAGATAAATATATTAGCTGATCGTCATAATCTACCTTTCAAATAAGTATGTAACTATGGAAACACAGTGCTCTATGGTGGTGTCGTCTAGAAGAGTTGTGGAAATAAGTAGTGGCACTGTGAATGGGTTAAAGCGCATGACACTAATGCAGTATTAAACCAATAGGTGGCGCTGTGAATGGGTTAAAGCGCATGACACTAATGCAGTATTACACCAATAGGTGGTGCTGTGAATGGGTTAAACCACACCACACTAATGCACTGGTGAATCGATAGGTGGCGCTGTGAATGGGTTAAACAGCACCACACTAATGCACTGGTGAATCGATAGGGGGTCTGTGAATGAGTTAAACCACACCACACTAATGCACTGGTGAATCGATAGGTGGCGCTGTGAATGAGTTAAACAGCACCACACTAATGCACTGGTGAATCGATAGGTGGCGCTGTGAATGAGTTAAACCACACCACACTAATGCACTGGTGAATCGATAGGTGGCGCTGTGAATGAGTTAAACAGCACCACACTAATGCACTGGTAAATCAATAGGTGGCGCTGTGAATGAGTTAAACAACACCACACTAATGCACTGGTGAATCAATAGGTGGCACTGTGAATGAGTTAAACAGCACCACACTAATGCACTGGTAAATCGATAGGTGGCGCTGTGAATGAGTTAAACAGCACCACACTAATGCACTGGTGAATCAATAGGTGGCACTGTGAATGAGTTAAACAGCACCACACTAATGCACTGGTAAATCGATAGGTGGCGCTGTGAATGAGTTAAACCACACCACACTAATGCACTGGTGAATCAATAGGTGGCACTGTGAATGAGTTAAACAGCACCACACTAATGCACTGGTGAATCGATAGGTGGCGCTGTGAATGAGTTAAACCACACCACACTAATGCACTGGTGAATCGATAGGTGGCGCTGTGAATGAGTTAAACAGCACCACACTAATGCACTGGTGAATCGATAGGTGGCACTGTGAATGAGTTAAACAGCACCACACTAATGCACTGGTGAATCGATAGGTGGCACTGTGAATGGGTTAAACAGCACCACACTAATGCACTGGTGAATCGATAGGTGGCACTGTGAATGAGTTAAACAGCACCACACTAATGCAGTATTAAACCAATAGGTGGCACTGTGAATGGGTTAAACAGCACCACACTAATGCACTGATGAATCGATAGGTGGCACTGTGAATGAGTTAAACAGCACCACACTAATGCACTGGTGAATCGATAGGTGGCACTGTGAATGAGTTAAACAGCACCACACTAATGCACTGGTGAATCGATAGGGGGTCTGTGAATGAGTTAAACAGCACCACACTAATGCACTGGTGAATCGATAGGTGGCGCTGTGAATGAGTTAAACAACACCACACTAATGCACTGGTGAATCGATAGGTGGCACTGTGAATGAGTTAAACAGCACCACACTAATGCACTGGTGAATCGATAGGTGGCGCTGTGAATGAGTTAAACCACACCACACTAATGCACTGGTGAATCGATAGGTGGCGCTGTGAATGAGTTAAACCACACCACACTAATGCACTGGTGAATCGATAGGTGGCGCTGTGAATGAGTTAAACCACACCACACTAATGCACTGGTAAATCGATAGGTGGCGCTGTGAATGAGTTAAACAGCACCACACTAATGCACTGGTAAATCGATAGGTGGCGCTGTGAATGAGTTAAACCACACCACACTAATGCACTGGTGAATCGATAGGTGGCACTGTGAATGAGTTAAACCACACCACACTAATGCACTGGTAAATCGATAGGTGGCGCTATGAATGAGTTAAACCACACCACACTAATGCACTGGTGAATCGATAGGTGACGCTGTGAATGAGTTAAACAGCACCACACTAATGCACTGGTAAATCGATAGATGGTGCTGTGAATGAGTTAAACAGCACAACACTAATGCAGTATTAAACCAATAGGTGGCACTGTGAATGGGTTAAACAGCACGACACTAATGCACTGGTGAATCGATAGGCGGCACTGTGAATGGGGTAAACCGCACGACACTAATGCACTGGTGAATCAATAGTTGGCACTGGGAATGAGTTAAATAGCACAACACTAATGCACTGGTGAATCAATAGGTGGCGTTGTGAATGAGTTAAACTGCATGACACTAATGCACTGGTGAATCAATAGTTGGCACTGGGAATGAGTTAAATAGCACGACACTAATGCACTGGTGAATCAATAGGTGGCGCTGTGAATGGGTTAAACATCACCACATCAATGCACTGGTGAATCGATAGGTGGCACTGTGAATAGGTTAAACAGCACAACACTAATGCACTGGTGAATCAATAGGTGGCACTGTGAATGAGTTAAACAGCACTACACTAATGCAGTATTAAACCAATAGGTGGCACTGTGAATGGGTTAAACCACACCACACTAATGCACTGGTGAATCAATAGGTGGCGCTGTGAATGGGTTAAACAGCACAACACTGATGCGCGAAAAGGAAGAAGGCAAGGCGGACGTGGAGAAAAAAGAGGCGTTTATTAGGACGCCTCACAACATACAGATATACAAGGAACAAAACAGAGAGGAAGCTCATGAGGAGCAGGGTATAAACAACTATACAGGAGAGTAAGAGGAGGAGCTCAGAAGGAGCGACCAGTATAACTAATGCTAGGGATGAAGAGCTCGGGGGAGCTTAACGTTCAGGGGAGGGGCGCCGAGGAGTCCTCCACCAGAAGGGAGAGGCCGGTAAGAGAGTTGGGTGGGTGGGTGGAGAAGAACGAAGCTGCAGGGAGGACGGCGGAGGGCGAGTGCCTGAGGGAGGCCGGCGGGCGGCCTTATAAGGCAGGGAGCAGGAGAGAGAGGGGGGAGGTGAGAAAGCGGCGGGGCAGGGCGGCAGGAGTGAGACAAAGCTGAGGGGCGGATGACAGGGCAGGTGGGAAAACTGCGCGACAGCAGGAGAGGCGGGGGGAGGGTCTCTTCCTTTCCTCGCATCAAACGCAATGCGAACATTACGACCAATGTAGTAGTAAGCCAATAGATGCCGCCGTGAATGGGCTGAACAGCACAACACTAATGCAGTATTAAACCAATAGGTGGCGCTATGAATGGGTTAAACCACACCACACTAATGTACTGATGAATCAATAGGTGGGGATGTGAATGGGTTAAATAGCACAACACTAATGCAGTATTAAACCAATAGGTGGTGCTCTGAATGTGTTAAACCACACCACACTAATGCACTGGTGAATCAATAGGTGGCACTCTGAATGGGTTAAACAGCACAACACTAATGCAGTATTAAACCAATAGGTGGTGCTGTGAATGGGTTAAACCACACCACACTAATCCACTGATGAATCAATAGGTGGCACTGTGAATGGGTTAAACCACACCACACTAATGCACTGATGAATCAATAGGTGGCACTGTGAATGAGTTAAACAGCACCACACTAATGCAGCATTAAACCAATAGGTGGTGCTGTGAATGGGTTAAACCACACCACACTAATGCACTGATGAATCGATAGGTGGCACTGTGAATGAGTTAAACAGCACCACACTAATGCAGTATTAAACCAATAGGTGGTGCTGTGAATGGGTTAAACCACACCACGCTAATCCACTGATGAATCAATAGGTGGTGCTGTGAATGGGTTAAACAGCACAACACTAATGCACTGGTGAATCGATAGGTGGCACTGTGAATGGGTTAACCAGCACAACACTAATGCACTAATAAAAATAGAAATAAACATCTTATCACCCAACTGTAGGCCTCTGTAGCGTTTGAGTGACCACTTACTCACTACGACGACTTGAGCTGCTGTCCTGCTGTGTGTTCGTCGTCTGTGGCCTTCGAGCGAACACCCAAAGTCAGTTGGTTGGTTCTTGGAGTTTTGCATCCTGGCAACATCTAAGGTCATATCAGAACAGGTACTGACTTGTGGCAGTGCGCACTCATGGTGACCAGGCTGCCAGCAACATGACCCGATATCCCACTCAGTCACATTATCCTGACACTGAACTAACCAGTCCTTGCCCTATCCTATTGATGCCGAGTGCCAGGCTAGGAAGCGACAAGTATAAATTTGATAAGTCATTGGTTTGACTCGACTGGGAAACAAACTCCAGAACTTCCGCACGGAAAGCCTGGGCTTTACCAACAGGCTTCCGGTAGGCACATTAGAGTGATAAGGCGGTTAAAAAACAAACAACCAAAAACTAGACTTTAGCCATAATTTGGAGATGAATAGAGAGATGCATAGATATATATAAATCTATAGCTATAATTAATTTTACACAAGGAGGATGTTAGTACATAATACCACATACAAGAATACATACCTTACTAGTTTTCACATCTATGAATGCACTACACTGCAATCCTATGTAGACTACTATTTAACTGTGTTTGCTTTAATTATGCCGCAGTTCTTTCGCCCAGTTCTTAAATGGTTTAGACTGTGGGTTCTTCATAGAGTGTGTAAGTTCGCGAGAGAAAGACCATTTCGTTAGGATTCCGAAAGATACAAATTCACAATTAATGTGCGAAATCACCATGACTCTGCTCGAAAGCTCTTCCAATTTCAAAGGCCTTCCATTTCCAAATCCTTCCAATTAAAAAAATATATTCCAAGTTCAAAAGATCTAATTTCAAAGTCTTCCAATTCAAAAAGCTCTTCCAATTTCAAAAACTTCCAATTAAAAAAATCTCCTAAAATTACAAAAGAAAATCTCTAATTTCTTGTATCTGAAGGCAATAAATATTCATCATGTCCTCCAATACAGTAAAACGCCACTCATTTATTCAAAAAGAACTCAAATGGCAATTTTGAATCTTTTCTGGTTCAATGAAATGTTCAGATTTCTGGCAACCAGTCAAACTTGTAGAGCGGGCAAGATGTCAGCTTGCCCACCCGGACCGGGGGACCTGGGATATGCAAGTCATGAAAGTCCTGCACCGCAATCATCTTAAACAGGGGACGCGGCTTGTTCTTGTTCACAGCAGCAACATCCGCAATCAAAGAAGCATTGCTAAATGACATCAGATGTCGGTGGACCTTATGTGTGTCATGTGACAGGCTGCTTGTCAACTTTGGCGCCTGGTCTTGGTTCCATGACCGGTGCTTCGACTGCTTCCATGGATATCGCTCTTTCACCATCGCCTCCCTTTTCAACCCCTTGCCACCTCCACCACCACCTGCTGGGTTATCATGACTTCTCTGCCACCTGAGGTGCCTGACTACTCCAGCCGCTTCGCTGTCATGGAACGTCATCATTTGTTTGGATGACCTGTTGCTCTGAGTCGGGCTCTGGCAAGGGGTAGGGGTTGGCACTCGCAGATGCATCCCCTTGTAATGAACAGCTTCCATACTGTCGGTGCTCTCAGGGTCAATGTTCTCGGGGTCAATGTCCTCAGGGTCCTCATCAGCGGCAATAATATTTCGGACCAGGTTCTTATCGCCTTCCCATTGATTCCGAACAATGTCTTCTTTACTGAGTTCACCAAGCCGGTCACCACTTTTAATCCCGGACATCCAATTGCACAGTGATGCACCATCACCGCCCCAGTTATTGTAAGCCTGCTCCAGGCCAGGTGTTCTGACGTCATCACCCAATGACTTCGACGACTTGTCCTTCCTCTTGTCTATACTTCGAATCGAACCTTCCACAAGGGGATGCCAGCCTTGCATCAGTTGCGCCATCAGCTGACCAGCGGTGAGGTTGGCACCGATTGTGACATCAGAAATGACTGCTTGCCCCTGTTGGTGGCGGTTGACTGCCTTGTTTGGAGCGGGTGCCTTCTTCTTCTTCAGCGCCATCGTCTTGACCTGCAGGAAGGGGTCCTCCTGCTGACTCCGCTGCAGGCAGAAACCAGCATGGTCTGGAGGCAGGGTGGTCAGGTCTATGACCGGCTTCGAACTGCCGCAGCTGAAGCTCCTAGCCTCCTGCAGCTGCGACTCCGCTTCCTCTCTCAACATCAACACCGTGGAATTCACAGAGTAGCAGCTCCTCATCGGCTTCGGGTAAATCTGCACGGCTTTCGCCTGCGGACAGAGCCACCGCCCTTCGCCCTTCTCCAGGTGGTCCGTTCCACCCGCGCCGCGCGCTACGCTGACGGTGCCCCACGACTTCCTGTCGACCAGCGCTGGTTGCCAGCATGTCTTGGGGACCAGTGACAGCGTGTCTGTAGTTGCTTCCCGTGCCGTCAGGGTGCGCTGCGTGTTGCACGGCGTGTTGTTGACGGGGAGGCTGACTGCCCTGACCGTCAGGCTTTGCGCGCGGCGTGCTAAGACGCGGTCGTCGTGTCTGCTTCTAGTGGTGGCTGGACAGGGTCTGTCACGCGCAGGTTCCGCTCTGCGCACGGCACGTTTCCGGTGGGTGCTGCCGGCTTGTTGGCGCCGCCTGGCGGGCTGCTGGTCCACGAGCAGGTTCCAGTCCGGCTGGAAGGTCCGCACGGACAGCGGGCGGGGCAGGGCCGTCACGTAGCCGGTCCTGTAACAAGCAGGTCACAACTTGGGGTGTCTGTCAGCGATGGTTCCACGACATAAGCTCACGAGACAAAAGCTCACAAGACAAAAGCTCACAAAACAAAAGCTCACAAAACAAAAGCTCACAAGACAAAAGCTCACAAGACAAAAGCTCACAAGACAAAAGCTCACTAGACAAAAGCTCACTAGACAAAAGCTCACACCCTTAATGAAAAAGAGACAAAAGCTCACATGCTTTAATCAGAGATGTTAGCAGAGTCAGTTGTTCTCATCTATTAGGCGTACACCTCATTTCACACGTCCTGAATCACACATATTAGGTACATGATTTTAATTAATATAATTTTATTATAACTGGCATCATTGCAAAGATTTGTTTGTTTTGTTTGTTTTGGTTTTATGTCCTAGCAACGTTCATGGTCATATCAGGACGGGTACCAACTTGTGACTGTGCACTCATGGCAACTTTTATAGTGCTGCCCCACTGGGAGATCTGGCTGGCGGCACCATGACTCGATATCCCATTCAGTCACTTTATCCTGACACTGAGATCTCCTATCCTAATAATGCTGAGTGCCAGGCTAGGTAGCGACAAGTATCAATTTTGATGTCATTGGTTTGACTCGCCCGGGATTCCAACTCCCGACCTTCCGCACGGGAAGCCTGCGCTCTACTGATTCGGTCACCGCGTCCGGTTCCACTGGAAAGATCTGTAAATTACTATTAAAATGGTCTTTACATTTTTATTCTAGGACAAATATGAAGAAAGTTATGTCATTTTGAATGTTGACAATCGTGGTGAATTTTCGTCGTTTATTTTTAATGGAAAACAAAGAAAAACCTGTGACCAGTTCAAAATAGTACAGCTTATTATACCTGTGACATTTATACATATATGCATATCAAATTTTTTTTAATTTAATAATTGTGAGCTTTTGTCTCTTTTTTTTCATTAAGGGTGTGAGCTTTTCTCTTGTGAGCTTTTTGTCTGCGCACCATCAGGTACAGTGTTTGGTGTACTTCCACACAGTATTATTTATATTATTTATATTATTACGTGAGTAGTGAGACAATGCAATATTATTAATTCCTTCCATAACCAATAGAGAAAATAAAAAAGGAAACAAGTCAGATTTGTGTGGATCGAGCATATGATACGTGACGAAGGAGGAGAGAAGGCAGGAGTTGGAATAAAAGCACTTTATTCAATGAAGGTCAGTGCAGCAATGGTAATTGATATAGGATAAATGTCAATGGGAAGTAAGTCAATCATGCAGTATAATCAAGGATAATAGGTAGAGGGGGGGGGGGAGTGTTATGTCAGAGGTCCCAACGGGCGCGGAGGGAGACAGAGAGGGGGGGGGGGAGGTCCTCCTCCCTCGCCACGAATCAAGCGCAATGCGAGCATTACGACCAACTCTGGCTGGCCCTTAAGATCTACCTTTAATTTATTTGAACTAAATCGGTGGCGAAATGGGCCGTTAGTAGGTGGGTGAGGCGCCGCCTGGAGGAAAGGAGGGGAATAAGGGGAGCTGCTTGGACGCAGGCCTCCCATTCCCCAGGCCGCACCCCAACCTCCCGTAACCCATAGAAGCAAGGAATTGTCAAAGGAAGGTTTACAGGAGCAATATCAGTCGGAATAAGAACAATAAAAGACAGGAGCATTACATACATAATAATATTTGCATAATTACTTTATACCTCACAGAAGTTGGGTTGAGCAAACTCTGGCTGGACCTCGAAAAGCCCACCACCACCCTCCGTTTAGTTTTGTTTGTTGTTGTTTTACATGCTAGCAACATCTAAGGTCATATCAGGACGGGTACCGACTTGTGACAGTGCACACTCATGATGACTTTATAGTGCTGTCACACTGGGAGACCAGGTCGCCAGCACCATGACCTGATATCCCACTCAGTCACATTATCCTGACACTGAGCACACCAGTCCTTGCCCTGTCCTAATAATGCCAAGCGCCTGGCTAGGAAGCGACAAGTATCAACTTTTAAGTCATTGGTTTGACTCGACCATGGTTCGAACCCATCATCATCATCATGCTGTCAGTCGCGATGCGACAAAGACTGCTTTCATTACTTGACTGCCGCTCTCCTTGTGCGGTTGTACATTTCATGAAAGCTGCCTGCAAAAGTGTTGAAGTGCTGCTGGCTTTTGCAAGTTACCAGCGGCACTCTCTCGGGGAGCAAATAGAGGTTTCACACCGGCAAGAACATGTCAAGACAGGCGCAAAACTATTTGTCCCTGCAGTGGCTGGTCGGGAGATGTTGGGAGTTCCATACATCAACCGCCCTTAATGCTGCCACAGTGACATGGTTTTCTGTTTAGGGTTTGCTCCCTTAGCCTTCGGTTCTGTCAAGAACCTGTACCACAAGGCAGTGGTTTACAACTCTGCAGGGCAGGGGCGTCAAACTCCCTGAGGTATTGCTATACCTGCAATACCTGCATACCCACAACCCCAAGATCTACCAGCACGGGAGATAGTAGATCAAAGATTCACCCGGTACTTGTGTAGTACACGGGTGAAGGACAACGTAGTCTAAATACGGGCGAAAATAGCTTTAGTATGGGACATGAACTAGAAACTGTGGTTCCAGGATCAAATGGCTACATATATCGGCACAGAGTTGGTGAAATGGGAGAGAATGCAAAAAGACAAGATGGCGGCCACAGAACGCTGTCGATTTCACTTTTAAATCGTATTAAACCAGATGGTTTATTATATTTTTCAACTGAAAGGTAGCGGGTAAATATGAAGACATCTACAAAGAATAAATGTTCCTTCTTAGATTATGAAATTAGGCTCTCATTTCATTAACCCACTTTTCGACCGTTTTAATATAAGGTTGGTATTCACCCATGTACTGCGAGTACCAGGTGAATCCTTTATCTAGGGAGATAGATGCTCTAACTCATTCGGCCATCCCGTCTGGTCCTCCGATTAGTAAAGTAAATTATCTAAGCGAGTGAGGCTGCTGGTACTGTGGTAAGGGAGCACGGATGCAGGTTACCTCCCCGTATTTTCATAGCGAAAGAATATGAGCTGGTGCCCGAGGCGCTGGACGTGTGGATGGAGGCTCCTTAGTTGGAATATATCAATTTTAAAATTCCAAGAACAAAATTGTTCACACAAAATTCCTTGCATGTGCTTACGGGTAATACAAAAATTATAAGCACAAAATAAAAACTGTATATTATAAAAGATTTAATATGGATAAGAAATATGATGCTGAGAGAAATTGCTCGCTTGTGCTTACAGTGTGACAATGTGGCTACGCCTCTGTACATGACTTTGTGATGGCTCTTCTATAAATGGGGTCATGTTATCAAACTCGGTTGTTTGTTTGCCTGCCCCATTTGCATAGCCATTTAGATTTAATACTACAGTCAGTCTCAGATCAGAGTAAGGGAGACCAGACATGGTGGCCGAATCGGTAGAGCGCCGGCCTGCCGTGTGGGAGATCGGGAGTTCAATTCCCAGTCGAGTCAAACCAATGACTTACAAAATTGATACTTGGCGCTTCTTAGCCTGGCGCTCTGCATTAATAAGATAGAGCAAAGATGCGTTAGCTCAGTGGCAGGATAATGTGACTGAGTGGGATATCGGGTCATGATGCTGGCGGACTGATTTCCCAGTGGGGCAGCATTATAAAGTCACTGTGAGTGCACACTGTCACAAGTCGGTACCCATCCTGATATGACCTTAGATGTTGCCAGGACGTAACATTCCAACAACCAACCAATGGGAGTGAGGGAGTCGACACGGTTCAACAACACTATTCAGAACCAATTTCGCAGCTTGATCATGAATTTAATATAATAGTGGACATGTCAAACCATCACACGAAACACCTGTAGTAATTGTAGTATATATTATCATGAGGATTTACTATTAATGTTAAAAAGAAATATCAATGTTTCTTGAATATTATTAAATATATACTACGTTAACTGGATTTCCATAAACTGGCCAGCACTCTTGCGACCGAAGTAGAATATCTAAACAATAAAAAATTGTTGGATCAGTTTTCAATTTCAAATAGAGACTGGGTTAAAGCTGCACAGTCCGATGAAATATCAAATTTTCAAAACAAAACCAATTATCTAGATTTGATTTTACATATCTAACTTAGATACTGATGCACTTATTAATCATTTGTTTCTGCATAGAAGGCAATACTGAGTCAAATTAACAGAACCTGTTAATGCAGAAGTCTATGGTGTCAGAGTTTTGGCAAGCTTGCCAAAACTAATTTTCCATGTTCGCACTCAAAATATCTCAAAAGTTTACCATTTAAAATAAAAGTAACTTTAAACTAATGTAAAGTTGATTCTAGTGATCGGTCTAATATATTTAGTTCAGAAAAAATACAGAAATTCAAAACCATCGGACTATGCAACTTTAAGCTAAGATTCAATATACGTGGTATGCGGTATGCGAATGTGAATGCGAATGCGGCAAAAAATCGAAAAGCATGTAAAGGCATAGTAGTGCTTCCATACGTCCTGTAAGAGATGTAAGGTATGCAAGGCCTTTACATTGACTATACCTAGGCCGCGTTCAGGGTGCGTCTTTGAGGTGCCGTGGAGACGTCTCGGCGCTGCATTTTGTTCCGTTCAGGGTGCGTGTCGGCGACGTCTCGGAGTCGCCTCCCTTTTCAGACTGGAGATGAAAAGCGCCTCGAAAATGGCCATCGCATTCAGTGGTTTCAGCCAATCACAGCGCAGCTTTTCCATTTCAACTGGCCACTGCCTATGGGGGCGGCCATTTTCGAGACAACAAACTGCCTTTGCAGTTCAGACCAGCGTGACGTCACGGCCATCTCCGAGGCGCCTCCGAGACAGACCCTGAACGCGGCCCTGTAGTGACATGTTTTCACTTCCGGTGTCACCAGTCTAGCTTACTGACCGGACGCACCGTGCGGCCGTACCGCGTTACACAATGTGCCTTGTCTAGGTTGCGCGCTACTGTGCTGCCTGCATGTGTTGTGAATTGATTGTGTTCGGTGTCTTATGACGGTTCAGAGTCATTAAAGGGGCTGTCACATTAGGGTTTTTTGCTGGATCGTACGGCGGCGTAAGCGCGTTACGTCATATACGTCGGTATACGCCGCCATACGCTATGTATACGCTGACATACGCCGTCATACGCCGATCCTCCAACAAGCCTGTTTCCTTGCTCAAAATTGTCAGCGTATGGCAGCGTATGGATCATACGCTGCTCATACGCTGCTCATGTCCCTGCATTTCTGTTTCCAGTAGTCTATTGATATTCGTTTCCTTTTTAGTGCTTGGTTGACTTTCTTTGGATTATACAGCCTTAAACGCTCTTTCATCACAAGTAGCTGGCTACTCAATTTCTTGTTTTCATTCAACAATCGGCGATTTTCTTGGGTCAAGTCCGATATTTGGATTCCCAGTGCTGTAGTTTCTCGAGCCAGTTTTTCAATGGTTTCATTCAGAACTTCCGTCATGAAGGTTTGCATTTCCGGGACTTTAGCTGGCAATGTGTCTGTGTCACTGCTTTGGTCACTTTCCAATTTCCGCTTTTTTGACCGTTGTGGTAATGTCACTGGCAGTTGCCACTGCTTTCCCCAAAAGTCTTGTATCAAGTGGCCACGATCCTGAATCTTTGTTTTCAATATCTTTACACGCTCAGCTTTTACTCTAGCAATGGAGTTGCGCAAAACACCAGGTTGCATGCTGGTCAAGTCTTGGTTGTATATAATGGCAAAAACATCTCGAATATCCTTCCACGCCAACTTCTTCTGTTTCTGGACATAGCAGAATAATTAAAAAATAACAGCATTTGTCATTTGACTTGGTTTCACCTTCTCGAGGGATTCCAAGAAGACTGTTTCAGAAGAGCTCAACTGTATCCCAACAGCTAAACATGCGCTTACCTCTGGTTCAGTCATCTGTAAAAATACAAAAGCAGATATTTATGCCGGTGTTGCGTCAGCGTAGCGACAACGTGAAAATAAATTAAATACGTCAAACTTCTCGGCGTAATATGCACATTCGGGACGTCAATGCCGAAATTGTTGACTTTTATGGGAAAATGCATGTAATTGCACAATTCCCCAAACTCAACAGTATATAAGATTAATAATGGCTACACATTCTGTGTGTGTCTCTTTGTCTCGGTGTGTCTGTGTGTGTCTGTGTGTGTGTGACTCTGTGTGTGTCGGGGTGTGTGTGTGTGTCTGTGTGTGTGTCTCTGAGAGAGACTCACACAGACACTCTCCCTCCCTCCCTCTCTCCCTCCCTCTCTCTCTCTCCCTCCATCCCTCCCACACAGAGACACAGAGAGACAAAGAGACACACACAGACACAGAGACACACACAGATACACACACACAGACAGAGACACACACAGCAACAGAGACACAAAGACACAGAGACACACACACACAGACGCACACATAGACACAGACACAGAGATACAGACACAGAGACACACACACACACACAGAGACAAACAGAGAGACACACACACAAACACACACAGACACACACAGAGACAAAGAGACACACACAGACACACACACAGACACAGATACACACACAAAGACACACACACATACACAGAGAGAAAGAGACACACAGAGACACACACACCATTACAGACACAAAGACACCCACACATACACAGAGAGACACACACAGAGACACACACATAGAGACACACACAGAGACACACACATAGACACAGAGACACACATACAGACACAGAGACACAGACACAGAGACACACACACAGATACAAAGAGACAGACACAGAGACACACACAGAGACACACACACAGACAAAGAGGCACACACAAAGACACACACACAGACACAGAGAGACATAGAGACACAGAGACACACACAGAGACACACACATAGACACAGAGACACACATACAGACAGAGACACACACACAGAGATACACACAGACACAGAGACACACACAGAGACACACACACAGACACACATACAGAGACACACACAGAGACACACAGAGAGAGAAAGAGACACACAGAGACACACACAGATACAGACACAAAGACACACACACATACACAGAGAGACACACACACAGAGACACACACATAGAGACACAGAGACACACACACAGACACACACATAATCTCATAGACACAGAGACACACATACAGACACACATACAGACACAGACACACACAGACACAGAGACAGACAGAGACACACAGACACAGAGACACACAGAGAGACACACACATAGTCTCGTTGACACAGAGACACACATACAGACACAGAGACACACACACAGACACACACAGACACAGAGACACACACAGACACACACACACAGACACACACAGAGACACACACACAGACACACACACAAAGACACACACATACACAGAGACACACACAGACACAGACACACACATAGACAGAGACACACATACAGACAGAGACACACACAGACACACACAGAGACACACACACATACACACACACAGACAAAGAGACACACACAGAGACACACACACAAAGACACACACATACACAGAGACACACACACAGACACAGAGAGACATAGAGACACAGAGACACACACAGAGACACACACATAGACACAGATACACACATACAGAGACACACACACACAGAGACACACACACAGACACACACAGAGACATAGAGACACACACAGACACACACATAGACACAGAGACACACATACAGACAGACACACACAGAGACACACACAGAGACACAGAGATACACACACAGACACAGAGACACACACACAGACACACATACAGAGACACACACACAGAGAAACAGACACACAGAGACACACACACCATTACAGACACAAAGACACACACACATACACAGAGAGACACACACACAGAGACACACACATAGAGACAGAGACACACACAGACACACACATAGACACAGAGACACACATACAGACACAGAGACACACACAGAGACACACACACAGACACAGAGACACACACAGATACAAAGAGACACACACAGAGACACACACACAAAGACACACACAGAGACACAGAGACATAGAGACACACACATAGACACAGAGACACACATACAGACAGAGACACACACAGAGACACAGAGATACACACACAGACACAGAGACACACACACAGGCACACATACAGAGACACACACACAGACACACATACACACACAGAGAGAAAGCGACACACAGAGACACACACACAGATACAGACACAAAGACACACACATACACAAAGAGACACACACACAGACACACACATAGATACACACAGAGACACACACATAATCTCATAGACACAGAGACACACATACAGACAGAGACACACACAGACACACACACAGACACAGAGACAGACAGAGACACACACACAGACACAGAGACACACACAGACACACAGACACAAAGAGACACACACAGAGACACACACACATACACAGATACACACACAAAGACACACACACATACACAGAGAGACACACACACAGACACAGAGACACACACAGAGACACACACATAGACACAGAGACACACATACAGACAGAGACACACACAGAGACACACACACAGAGACACACACACAGACAAAGAGACACACACAGAAACACACACACAGACACAGATACACACACAAAGACACACACACATACACAGAGAGACACACACACAGACACACACACAGAGACACAGAGATACACACACAGACACAGAGACACACACAGACACACACAGATACAGAGACACACACACAGACAGACAGACACACACAGATACAGACACAAAGACACACACATACACAGAGAGACACACACACACATAGAGACACAGAGACACAGACAGAGACACACACATAGTCTTGTAGACACAGAGACACACATACAGACACAGAGACACACACAGAGACACACACACACAGAGACACACATAAACACACACATAGACACAGAGACACACATACAGACACAGAGACAACACACAACAACCACACAAACAAACACAGACACAACACACAGAGACACACACATAAACACACACATAGACACATAGACACACATACAGACACAGAGACACAGAGACACACACAGAGACACACACACACAGACACACACACATAGACACAGAGACACACATACACACACAGACACACAGAGATACAGAGACACACACAGAGACACACACACAGACGCGCTCAAACTGCGATTCGCGGCGATCGGCGGTATTTGCACTTTTGCCGCCACATAGCTACACGATGCGCACATTCACGTTTCTCGCGATTAATTAAAGTAGTTCGCGATGGAGTATCTTCATGAATTGTATATCACTGGAAAGATCATGAACTAATCTCACAAAACTATTAATTACAATACCAAACTCACAATACTTACCATGACTTTGAAGCTTAGAACATTGAAGAAATGTTGTTGCTGTACATTAGAAAATGGTGGATATCATTATCAGTCCAAGCTGATGATGTCACAAAACCATTGTCTCTGATTGGTCCATTTCCAAAAACAGATTTACTAACAAATCATTTGCCTAGAAGTTATGAATGAATTTGTAACACATAGTTAGGCAGTGCCTATGTGCAACACGGCAACACTCAGCCAAAGGCAAAATACGTGACACGTATGCGGCAGCGCCTCTATCGGAATCTGACATACCTAACTACTAGTGGGTATTTGGTTATGACTATGACGTCAAACACCAAATTAATATAGAAAAAAACCTATTCCAATGTGAATTTAATTTGACCCGTAACCTTTATAATGCTTGAGTCGGGTTAAAATTGGTGAAATTGCAGTTATTCAAGCTTTTTTTCGAATGAAATAAATACTGAGAGACAGTAAAGCATTGCTATTTTACTATTCTTAGTTTCAGACTTGCGTTTGTTTACATTTTCACGATGTGGATTTATTTACATCTTCAAAATTCTTGCACCACACACCTACCTATGATTCACTGTTTTCTTCAAGATATCTTCTCCCATTCAACATTTCGCTGAACGGCTTGGAATTTATTCCTTTCCATTTGTCAGTCTTTCTTTTTGTAAATGAGAGGAGAATGACTTGTCTGCTGCTCGGCGGCAGACTCCAATGGCGACGCGTTGCTAGAGCCAGATCGCGTGACAATGAGACGAGATTATTCGAACATTTTAATCCCTTTTTACATTTCTAATTCTGGTCGCGTACTTTGATATTTGTCAAAGAAACATAACGCATAAAAATGGTCGTAATGTGGATTTTCACTCTAATGTAAACCTAAAAGTGAGTATATTTGTGGCTTACTACCAACGAATAATCTACGGGTAGACTATTTCACTGGTTCCCGTGTTGTTTGCATTAAGGGACTGGGAACCAGCCTAAATCGGCTCCTGGCAACTGCAGCGCCACCGCGCTGGCAGTTTGGCTGGTAACACCGGTGTTGCGGATTCCGAGGGACACCAGTTTGCGAGGGACACATCGCTTCTGCACATGCGTCAAAATCGAACAGCATCATCACTAACCTTATAAATTTAATATAATGTTTTTGGTAAAGATGTTTTCTATATGTGTACCAAACGATTTGTTTCTAGATGATGTAATTTAAGAGATATTTGACTTCTTGTGTATTTTCTGTATGAAGATTGCTTACGGCCATTGACAATGCCTTGAGTTTGACGCTACGCGCAGTGCAAAACGTTAGTTTTATTCAAAAATAATAGAATTCAAGAACCCTAACCTTATAAATTTGATATAGTCTTTATGGTAAAGATGTTTTCTATATGTGTACCAACCGATTTGTTTCTAGATGGTGTAATTTGGGAGATATTTGACTTCTTCTGTATGAAGATTTGCTCACGGCAGTTAACAATGCATTTGAATGGAAGTGTCCCTGTCAAACTGGTGTCCCTCGGAATCCGCATCACCGGCATCTCGGCTGACACTGGAACTGTAATCGCATTAATAAACTAAATAACCAGTTCGTCCATGCTGATTATGAATAAACAAGTCAACCATGCCTATCATCTTTCATATGTTGTCAAAATCATTTCAATGGCGAAACCAGTACATCCAAAACTTTATTAAGAAAATTTAACCGCAGATCTCTCAGCTCAGTTTTGCCAACTTCACTCACTACTCACTTCTTTACTATAGTGGGGTACCTCAATAGAAAACTGGCAATTTAAATTTGTTATGCAAGCACATTATTTTAACACCAAGGATTTCTTTACTACGCCAGCACTGCTCTGCAAGTGGTATCCATTCAAATGTGTTATGTGCAATTATACTTGATAGTGAAAGTGTGTTCCAAAGATTTGTTCAGCACTCCTAGAAATTTTAACAATAACAATAGACGCCAATTGTCAGCGTTGCTATAATCTTTATTATGGTTTCCTGTTACCATGGTAACGCGTAGAAAGGCACCTGTACTGTACATCAGAAACACGGTATTATCTGTAGCGATAAGAGGGTGGGTTAATCTATAGTAGTGGCTATCACGTCATGCTTACAGCATACACCAGTCACAACACATAGAGCATATGACAACTGCTAGTAAATTACACACCTACATAAACATAGTATTGGTAATCATATTGTTTGTTATAATCCACGTGTCACCTGCTGTAAATACAGTAAGTACCTCCAGCAAATGTAGTACTGTCATGAGCCGTGTTTACACGGGCGAGTTAAAACGCTTCATATAAAACAACTTGCCTAGATCGAGTTACATTTGCCGTGTAAATGTGACACTGTGGCGTTTTAGGGCTGAATCGATTCATATAAATTGGTAGATGTAAACCACCTTGAGAGGTAGTATAGATGAAGATACACCCGGTTCCCGGGCGGCGATAGTGTAAAATAGCGGTGCTCGCCGGCTACAGGCTCAGCTGTAACTATCGCTGGTGCCCGGCAGTGTTAGGGACCGATTAGGCCGAAATCTATTGAATGCAATCATATTTAACAGAATTACATACTCAAATAATTAAATTTAATTAAATTAACCCTAAATTCCAAGCGATATTAACATAGCCGCTACATTGGAGTCGTTATTCATATTGTGAATCGACGAATGTAAACTAAACAAATAGCAGTACTCGCCGGCTACAGGCTCACCACTAAGGCTGCCGGTTCCCGGTGCTGACACGCTTTCAAACTCGGTCAGTGTAAACTGCCACTACATCGCTTCATATAAATCGATTTGTCTAAATCGATTTAGAATTGCCCGTGTAAACATGGCTATGGTTACCTAAAACAGTGGCACTGTGAGGTACTGACAGGTACAATGGAGAATTAGCTGTAAGACTGTCTGAAGTGCTGCTGACTTCCATTACTACCGTAGACATTGCCACCATCAAATTCTAACTGTCAGATAGTGACGGGCTGATGTAAATGGAAAATTATTAGAGGTAAAACTGGCATCCGTATTAATATCTCCGACTCTTACTGCAAACTTAAAATAGCCACTGTCAGATACTGACAGTGACAGACCGATGTGCAATGCACAGCTAGAGGTAAAAATGATGTCGGATGTACTCTGACCTAAATTGTTACTTAAAAGAGCCGCATTGGCCGATACTGACAGGTTGGTGTACAGTTGAGATTTAAGAGGGAACATTCAGTACAGTAGAATATTATTATACTAGAGTACTTTTGACTTCCACCATTGCATATAACAGTGCCACTGTCAGATACTTCACAATTAAAGATCAACAGGAGCGAATGTCAATATTGGAAACTTCAAGTCATTGGGGGTGGGGGGGGGTGACAAATGACATTTACGGGTTGTAAAATGACAACTGGGAAGCAAATATATATAAATATATATATATATATTAAAATTGGACTAAAGTTGACCTCTAATAACCACAGGTAAACAATCGGGGGACGAATACCTAGTTCTACATCTACACAATATGACGTATTATTGCAAAACAAAATGCAGAAATACACATTGTTCACACATGACCTAATCAAAACCAAAACACTTGATTTGATTCTATATATCCAAATTAGATACTGGTGCATTAGCTAAGGATTTGTGACAGCACGTACAGTATAATCAGTGAATTTATTACCCCATCCCCTTGGATACCTACTTTGTGACAGCCATCAAGGAAGAACACCATTAACCAATTAGGTCAATCTTATGGCCTGATTAGCCTTGACCCTCATTCCAAGAACTTAGCCAGGTTCCAGGATGTACAGTAGTAGTATTGCTGGCACCATAGCCTGGGTTGATATAAAGTTGCATGGTCATAATTTCTTTTTCAAAACCAAACCACATAATTACATTTGACCCTATTTTCCCAACTCAGATGGGAAAATGTTAAACTGAAAATCAGTTTTTTTGTTTTTGGTACATTAGTTGATTAATCATGGACAATTGGCCTTTGTCATTTACCTGCTCCTTACCCTATCCTAATAATGCTGAACGCCAGGTGAGGTTGGGATATGGCCAAATAACAAAATGGTAATGGTGATCGTCCCCGCCCATCCATGAAAAATTGGCCGCCGCTAATCTTTTTTGGATTTTTTCTTAAACTTAAAAATGTGTCAGGCTAGCAGGATTAAAATTTGTGTATCAATTGTTAAGTCATTAGTCTCCCAGTGGGGCAGTACTATAGAGTGGCTGAATAAGTAGAACACACACCTCCCATTTTGGTAGGTCATGGAATTCAAACCCCCAGGTTTGAATCCTGGTTGAGTCAAACTAATGACTTAACAATTTATACTTGTCACTACTTAGCGTGGTATTCGGCATTACTAGGATAGGGTTAGGAGCAGGGGAAATAGGAAGATCAAATTGTCTGTGACTGAAAATTCCCCAGCTTAATCAACTGATGTACAAAACACACACACACACACAAATTGGGTATCTTCAGATTTTTAGTCTAACATTGTCCCATCTGAGTTGGAAATATAAGATCAAATATATGTGGTTTGATTTTGACAAACTAATTATGCTTCATCACAGCATGAAGCTCTAAAACAAGTTTCAAACCCATGTGTTTGAATGCCATAACCTACCACAACTACATCAGTAGGTCAGCCCACATCACATCACATACCCACAAACAAGTGATGGCACCATCAGTGGAAAATACCAGGATACCAGGCTACATTTGAATTAGGTCATCCTACATCACACGGTCATCGCAAGACGTCAATACACATCAAAACCAGAGGACTTTTAGAACGTTTGTCAAAAGTATTTAGGGTTCTTTCAGGTCAAATTGCTTCAAAATTAGCCATTTGTCATCAAAATTACTCGGGACTAACGATTAGTAGGTTATAACGATCAATTTAATATATTTATCTAAAAAATAAAACAAAACTTCAAACGCCATCGGACCAGGCAACTTTAAGCCGGCACTCAATGAAAACGCTATAGCAATTTTGTATCTAAATATCGCAATTTAACATTTTGGTTTGTTTGTATATTTGCTTGTTTGGCTTCCATTTTGTATTTTTGATCAACACACACATTCTCAAGTTGCAAAATGTATCCCTGAAGACAGAAGCACTTTTGCTATCAATAATCTACACGTGTCTAACTAATGTCAGCGGGGAACTTTGTACTCCTGAATGTTATCAGCTCTCAACCAGACGGGATGGCCGAATGAGTTAGAGTGTCCGTCTCCTGTGTTGGTAGACCATGGGATCGTCGGTTCGAACACTGGTCGAGTCAAACCAATGACTTAAAAATTGATACTTGTCGCTTCCTAGTCTGGCGCTCAGCATTATTAGGATAGGGCAAGTACTGGTTGGCTCAGTGTCAGGATAATGTGACTGAGTGGGATATCAGGTCATGGTGCTGGTGGCCTGGTCTCCCAGTAGGGAAGCACTATAAAGTCACCATGAGTGTGCACTGTCACAAGTCGGTACCCATCCTGATATGACCTTAGATGTTGCTACGACATAAAACAACAAACAAAAAATGTAATCAGCTCTAATTCGACAGTCCAAGCCACACTGGAATGTGTTGTGTAATTTCCACTCGGTCCACTGGGATCACATCACATTTCAGACAGACACATGTTGGGTGAATTTAGGGAACCAATTTCTCTTTGATAAAACAGGTGGAAAAAACTAATCTAGTCTCCCTACTGTTACAGTTGCATAGTCCGATGGTTTTGAGTTTCTGTCATTTTTCTTAAATAAATATAATAAATTGATTGTTATAATCTACCTTACTTTAGCTTGAAGTAACTTTTATTTTAAATGGCTAACTTTTGAAATATTTGAAGCACAAACATGGACAATTATTTTTGGCACAGACGCCAAAACTCTGACACCATAGGCTTCTGTGGTAACGGGCTATAGTAAATTGACTCAGTATTTCCTTCTATGTGGTGACAACTGTTTAATAAGTGCACCAGTATCTAAGTTAGATATGTAGAATCAAATCTAGAGAATTGCTTTGGTTTTGTAAAATTTGATATTTTCATCAGACTATGCAGCTTTAACAAAAACAACTTAATAAAACATGCCCTTTTGATAGAATATATGTGCATGGACTATTAATATTAGTACAGCATAGCTTTAACTGGTCCAGCGCCACCCCGGCATATTGTAAGTACAATTAGCGAATATAATACATCAATTATTGCGTGCTCTACCAGCCAGGGAAGGGCAAGCAGCATCAGTGACATTCACATTCACACAGAACCTACTACAAGAAGCCGCTTTCTGAGCAGCTTTCCTCTAAGGTATTTACACAATCTCAAATGCTGTTTTTGAAAAGACATCAAATAACGATTGCCTGTAGCTATGTATATATATATATATGGCACACACATAATGAATTATACAGGACATATATATGTGAATAGATGTATGTATATAAGTTATAACTCTATATATATAGATATATATAGATATATATAAATATATAATATGTGTATGAATACATATAGATAGATATCAGGGTTGTAGCTAGGAATCTTTGTTTTTGATTGGTAGTTTGAGGGGGGGGGGGGTTCAATTCGTAACAAACAAGTCAAAGGTGCGAGGCCCTAGGAATTTCTGGAAATATTTTAATCTGGAGGCTCTGAAATGTCATTTCCTGCTTTTTCAGGGAGGTTACATACTGGGTTTTTGGGGGGCTGGTTGAGAACCAACTTCACCCCTTTGACCCCCCCCCCTAGCTACGGCCCTGTATATATTTATATGTATATACTATATATATTATATATTTAATATATATTACATATATTTTCATATACATTACGTATATATATGTGTATATATCTCTATAATATATAGATATATTCTATTTCGACCCGGTGTGGTGGTTTCAGCGTGTTCCCGTGCTCAGACATGTCCCTCGCTTCTGCACATGCGTCAGAATCTAGTAAACATGGCCGTAATCGATTAACACGAACCGGGCGACTCGGGTCATCCGAATTTCAAATAGAACACGGGAGTGGAGTCGACAAATACACGTCCCGTGTGCAAAAAAAGAATAACTTAGATTAATGAAATGGAAATATATGTAAACTGGGCCATGATACAATACTTTAAATCCTATTTTGCTGTACTTTTATCGGTTATTAAAAAAAAAAGAACAAACTGTCCACCCGAGCGTATTCGATTATTCAACCCGAGTTTGTAGGATGTGCGCATGCGCCAATAAGTGGCTGGGGTGACCCGAGTTGATGCGAAATCCACGCATGCGCAGAAGCAACGGGACACGTCTGAGCACGGGAACACGCTGAAACCACCACACCGGATTGGACGAACAGAGAACTGCGAGATTCTGCGAGACAGTCAACAGGTGGCGCCAGTGGTTACAAAATAAGACGCCGGGGCGCAGTAGGCGGGGAGAAAACGCACTAAAATGACATGAATGACCCATCGTTACCTACACTCTTATAATAGAACACATAACGCACACAGACTTATAATAATGCGTTATTAAGCCAGGACAAGCTGGTATGCACGAGTTTGTAGAGAGCCGAATCTAGACGACACAAAGGAGACTGAACAAGGGCTTAGCCGTGTGCATACCTACCACTATGGTTGAACAACAGATTTACCAACACTATTTGAGCAATCTTGGTACAGACAGAACTTAACGACGCAATTCAGTGCATAGCAACCAAGGCCAACAGCGATTGGCTGAAACAATCCCAATGTGACATGACCCTGTTGTCATTCAGTAGAGAACCATTTTCCAGAGACACATAAGTTCAGGGATGAAAGATCTCCACGATTTTCACGGATTTCCATGACCTTTACTGTATTGCAATCCCGCAGCACCATCAGCGTATGCTAATACGTTGTTCAAATGATGCAGCACTATGAGTGTATACTGATACATTTTTCTAATGCTGCAGTACTATCAGCATGTGCTAATACATTGTTCAAATGCCGCAGCACTAGTATTAGTGTATACCAATATGTATGAAACCTGACTTCCAGGATTTTTTTAAGATTCCCTGACAGCGCTAAGCCTATGGGAAAATACCCGTATTTTCATGGAAATTTGACATCGGTTTACAGATAACCTCACCGTAGGCATAAATTTCCGTTTTTTTGGGGGTCTTTTTTTATGGAGACCACTTTCATCCCAGTGTTTAAAGTTAGGCGTCGTTCAAAAGTGTCAACATTTTCCTATTAATACGGAGAGTACTAACCCTCAGCCCACTTCCCCAACTTGAACCTTATAAGGCTGATATATCTGACAGTGAACACTCAATATTTGATAGAAGGAAGTCTATTAGCATGCTGGGCTGCGTTCAGGGTCCGCCTCAGAGGCGTGCTAGTTTGAACAGCATATAGCTGTTGGTTGCCTCGAAAATGGCGGCCTCCATAGGGTGCAGCCATTTGCAATTGAAAGAACAGCTCTGATTGGCTCAAACCACTGACTTCAGCAACCATTTTGGAGGCGCCTTTTGCCTCCTACCTGAAAAGCGTGACGTCTCGGAGTTAATTCCGAGGCACACCCTGAATGCAAATTGGGCAAAAAGACGTCGCGGAGTCGTCTCAGAGGCATACCCTGAACGCGGCCCTGGTGTCCCCATCCCATCCCACCTGCTGAACGCTTTGTACGAATAGCAAAACGCTGACAATTGTGAGCAACTCACTAGAAAATAGAATCAGCCTCTTGTAATTTAATGGACCAACTGCAAATTTCAATTGGTCACGTGTCAAATTGAATCAGCATTTCTTCATAATCAGGCAATTCACTAAATATATGTGCAATTTAAAATAGAGCACCTATAATGTATAATTCTCACCACTATTTACCAAATCAAATTAGATAATAAAATTAATTCAACAATGCAAACACAATCACTGCCAAACCAATCCAGTCTTCACTTCTTGTGGGTGCTATATCAACACAATCTAAATGAGCGAGAATACTGTTGTGATGTCACTGTGTAAACAAATTAATAAAACAATCATTGAGCAAACAGTTCAATCCGAGGTTACTGAAGTGCTTGATATATTAGTTCATATTTATTTACAGAGGCATTGCACACATTTAACGTGGGGGTGGGATTACAATATATAGTTACAAGTGAAGCAGCCATTTTCGGCATTCTCCCCCTCCCCCCCCCCCTACCCTCGCACCACTTGGTGGTACAAATTGCCATTAAGAATTGGTGTTTGTAAAATAAAACGGTGGCGTAAAAGTAATGGTTTTGTTAATAATTAAATCATGCTTCTAGGAATGAAAGCTGTATTTTATTAATAAAGTCACTCGGCACATTTAGTCTCACCCACCCGCTAAGATGACTCAGCACATTTAGTCTCGCCCACCCACTAAGATGACTCAGCACATTTAGTCTCGCCCACACGCTAAGATGACTCAGTACATTTAGTCTCACCCACCCGCTAAGATGACTAAGCACATTTAGTCTCGCCCACATGCTAAGATGACTCAGCACATTTAGTCTCGCCCACCCGCTAAGATGACTCAGTACATTTAGTCTCACCCACCCGCTAAGATGACTAAGCACATTTAGTCTCACCCACCCATTAAGATGACTCAGCACATTTAGTCTCGCCAACCCGCTAAGATGACTCAGCACATTTAGTCTCGCCCACCCGCTAAGATGACTCAGCACATTTAGTCTCACCCACTCGCTAAGATGACTCAGCACAATTAGTCTTGCCCACCTGCTAAGATGACTTAGCACATTTAAATTTCACACACCCGCTAAAATGACTCAGCACATTTAATCTCACCCACCCGCTACGATGACTCAGCACATTAAAATTTCACCCACCCGCTAAAATGACTCAGTACATTTAGTCTTGCCCACCCGGTAAGATTATGTGCCATTAGTTTTTTATGTTGTAGTATTGTTCTCGTCTACACTGCGCTTTGATTAGTGGTATTGGCTGCCTTAATTATCTATCATACACAATAAAGCTGATTCTTTAAAAGAAACCAAAAGCTGCCTGACTCCTAATGCTGGTTTCTTAATTAATTGCTTTCATCAATCTATAAACAATGTTTAAACAAGAATACAATGTCAAAACAAAATAACATAAATAGGCCACTATATATCTATAAATATATATAAGACATAAAAAAAGTTAGTATATGATGCAACCACATCTTCATTATGAGTAGTACAGAAAGGATGTTCTCTGCAGAATTAAGGGCTATTTTATCAACACGGTTACAAGCATACCTTCAGTGCAACTCCAATGACGCATCTTAAGAGTTTAATCTAAGCAAAGCATACACTCCCCGACCTATTATCAGACTATAAATTTCAGTTCAATGTAAAATTGGATCAGCTGACTGTAATTGAATCGACCATCTGCACATTTCAGTCGACCAACTGTAAAATTGGATCAGCTGACGGCAATTGAATTGCCCATCTGCACATTTCAGTCGACCATCTGCACATTTCAGTCGACCATCTGCATATTTCAGTCGACCATCTGCACATTTCAGTCGACCATCTGCACATTTCAGTCGACCATCTGCACATTTCAGTCGACCATCTGCACATTTCAGCCAGCTGACTGCAATATTGAGTCGGGCGACGACAGAGAAGGCAGAACACACATGACAACTCAACCGAGGGAGCAAGCCAGTATAGGTTTTGTATTTCTGAAGTGAAAATGACTTCAACAAACATTGTTGGAGCCCTTTTGTCGTGTAGACTACCTCCAGTAGTGTCCATTACCGGTTAATAAGCCACATACTGCAGTGGTTGACAAGTAGCCAGAACCTCAGTGGTTCTGAAGCATTAACATTCTTGAAGATTTATACTGCCTATCATGGATAAGTCTGAATAGACTTGTTTTCACCATTAGACAGTTTTTCGATAGAAAGTCCGATCCTACACTTTTACCGACCCAAGGGATTTTTAACCTCCCACACCACATAGACATGGTATGAGAGCAACTGGCCTTTGATGTTGCTGTAAGTTATACAAAGTGGCAGAGGTGGGGGCACAGGGAATTGAACCACCGACCTTCAGATTAGGAGTCTGACCTAGAAAAAACTCTAACCACTCCGCCACAGAGAACACCACATATGTGCAGTCCAACAAATATCCCATCATCCCTTCTATTGTGAACTGGTGTAAATAGCGTTAGCTGCCCTGACCTAATTAACGCACGGCATGGCATGGAGCCGAAGGTAGCGTGCACATGGTTTACTTAGTGGTGACCCCCTAAGGGGTGAGTAGACAGGGAGACAGTGTGGACACTACTCGGCGCTACAAGACACCGTGGTATGGAGCCAAAGGTAGAGTGCACATGGTTCACTTAGTGGTGACCCCCTTGAGGGTGGGCAGATGGAGGGGTGAGTGGACGCCAACCCGCTACAAGACACAGTGGCATGGAGCCGAGATAGAATGCAGATGGTTTACTTAGTGGTGACCCCCTTAGAGGTGGGCAGATGGGGGGGGGACAGTGTGGACGCTACCCGGCTACAAGACACAGTGGCATGGAGCCGAAGGTAGAGTGCACAGGGTTTATTTAGTGGTGACCCCCTTGGGGGTAAGTAGACAGGGAGACAGTGTGGACACTACTCGGTGCTACAAGACACCATGGTATGGAGCCGAAGGTAGAGTGCACATGGTTAATTTAGTGGTGACCCCCTTGGGGGTGAGTAGACATGGGGACAATCAGGGAGTGCAGGGAGAAGGACCCCCAGGTCAACCATCTACCATAGGATACCACGTGACATCATTATAATTACTACTCTACTCAGGTGCACTCATCTCCCCATGTGAAATGCCACATACATAGGTATGCGTAGATATGGTAGGTTGCTTGTATCAGGGAGTTAGTGGTTAGGACGCTAACCCCGGAATGGCAGAAGTGAAGGTTCGAATCCCACACTAGGCGTAATGTTTCCTTCGTTTGCAAAGACACCCCCAACGACACTATTATGAGACTGGTTTCGGAATAGTATAATTAGAAGTTCCTATGATGTTAATCTAAAATCTTTGATGGACTTTATTTTGTTTCCCCCCCCAATTTGATCTAATTGGTTGACAGATTTGATGAAACACTTTATTGACTTACTATAAACTTCCTACAAAATTTATACACTTATCGTTCATAGTTGTGCTATCATTCTGACCAAGCAGCTTATCAATTTGATCAATTAATTCATCAATTTATAAACTAGCTCATTTGTGATTTAAAAAATATATTATCTTAATTGATTAATTTGGTGAACATATTTATCGAATTAATGAACTAGTATATCTTCGTATTTAATAAACTAGTTAATCTCTAATCAGTACATTCCATGTTAGACCTATATGGATAAATTATATCAAGTCAGGAACCATTAAGTTGACGTATAGTGCTGTCATGAATATGACATGTTTCACCATGATTAATCTGACACATTATCATCGATATCATTAATATAATGTATATAATTATAATTATTAATCTAAGGTGTATCATTCTCATTATTGTTACCATAAAGTTGACGTGTATAAAATTAATTCATTATTTTTATGCAAATTATATATAAAATAACCACAGCATAGAAATATAGATACAAAATTATATAATAGCTGAATTAATCATTTATATTCAGTTGAAAGTCTCCTGTTTATATTCGTTTCAAAATCGTCTAAGTAAGTACGCGATTATATTCACCTTTAACTGTTAAGTAATTAATTATTATATTCAATTCAAACTGCTAAGTAATTAACCATTTATATTTAATTGAATGTTTGCTAAGTAATTAACCATTATATTCAGTTCAAACTGTTATGTAATTAACCATTACATTCAGCTGAAACTGCTAAGTAATTAACCATTTATATTTAGTTGAATGCTTGCTAAGTAATTAACCATTTATATTTAGTTGAATGCTTGCTAAGTAATTAACCATTTATATTTAGTTGAATGCTTGCTAAGTAATTAACCATTTACATTCGGTTCAGAGTTTGCTAAGTCCTCCTTTTGTCAGCACCCCAAAAACTACAAACCACACACTAGCACTGAACCATCACAAGTCATCACAAGTTTCACCCAGGAGAGATATCCAAGTCTAAGTCTCAAAGGCTGGTGACTGGCATGCACCGTTACCCTGATTCCTGTCTTCTAACGGCCTCTAAGTAACAAGCAGTTTAAAAGTTGTTTAGTGTACTTACTGTGGGTGCCATAAAGTCAGCCTAATGTCTGCACACACGCACACACACACCGCACACTGACCAAGATGGCGGCATGCCTGGTGAAACAATCGAACACTTGGTGCTGAAACTAGATAAAAGATTCACCCCCCCAAAGTACTAGTGAACGACAACCTAGTCTAAATACGAGCAAAGACTGCAGTGCTTTTATAAACAAGATGTGGAGCTCCTAGTTCCAGTATCCACCGTCCTGATATGACCTTAGATGTTGCCAGGACGTAAAACCCCAACAACCAACCAAGTTCCAGTATCCAGTGTTTATCTATATTTAGGTAGTTGGTGAAATAGGAGAGATTGCAACAACAACAAAAACCAACAAGATGGTGGCCACAGAAAGCTTTCGATTTGAGTTATAAAATTAAAGTATATTAACCTACATTACTTCAGAAATTCTTCATTCAAAAATAGCAGGCTATGATAAATAAGCATTTGAATTATATATTTAGCACATTAGATGCCAACTTTCTGTGGTTATTTCCTTTATCCAGCCTTCCGATACTTTTTCTAATGGGTTATTCAGGAGCCCGGTCTCAGGAACAGGGCTGCTGGAGTAATGCCTGGTACACACCTCCCGTATACGATTCCCGCGCTAAAACCCATTGGATGCGACGCGACCCGACCCGATTCCCAACAAAACTGAAACGACTGACCACTCACATATAACGTTCCCGATTCATTTTTCGAATCTTATAAGATTCCAGTCTTAAGCCCTAAAACTGAGTTTTAAGTCGCGAATCGGAAGACTCAGGTGTGTTCGGGGGTCACACACCTAAAGATTGAAACCGATGAACACTCAAAGTTAGTCACGAAACGGGAAGTTTTAGGTTTTATACAGGAGGTGTGTACCAGCCTTAACTAATTACTATGCTGCAACGTGTTTGTGAAATGCGATGGCAGCGCCACTTCCCCACCTAGCGGTTAATACTACCGCTTGACGTGAAAGCTACTGCTTCCAAACACTGATCAATATATATATATATTAAACTTATAGAGATGTGGCGTCATGGATTCTCTACTAAAGATATGACTCATGCGTTTACAGTTTGCTAAACAGTGTCACGGTGTTTCGATACCCGCTACTAGGGGTAAAGTGGCGCTACCAGTTAAGACAGTAGAATTGCACCTGCAACGAATAAGAGTGTCACTCCTTATGCACTTTGATCCAACAGGTTTCCTTCACAATAAGAATGTCACTTCTTAGTTAGGTGTTTTTCCCACACATACTTTCATGTCAATGTCAAGAAAAGTGAAGAACAGATCACGTGTGACACACACATATAGGTGTGTAACTAAATGCTTTCCTTTTAAAAGTTTGAGAGCTACTTGCCTAAACACACACACACACACACCTAGATAAAAGATTCACCCCATACTACAGTAGCCTGAGATGGGGTGAAGAACAACCATGTATAAAAGTGGAGAAAATATGGGTAAATGAAATGAGCACATCTTAATCTAAAAAGCACAATATATTCTAAGACCATCAACAACGAGACACATTTTCTTAAAGTTTTACATACGGTTGTAATTCAGCTCTGAACACAGTCAAAGGTGAATCTTTGATCGAACACACAACAGGTTCTCACATAAGTACTATACACAAAACTGAAGAGCACCATTTGAGCAGCAATTCTTGACTGTAGCTCCTAAGACTTCACTGATACTTGACTCCGTTGGTGTGGATTGAAAATGGAAGTAATTTGTAACACAGTTGGGGTATAAATTCAATGTACAATATTGTCGCGGGTTAACAACGCCTTGGGCGTTTAAATTGGCAAATCACTGAAGTGGGGGTTTATGTTTACCCACCATGGGCATTTAAGGGGTGGGTATTTACGAAATATTGGCCAAGTGGGGGGTGGACGTTAACCCACGAGAATACGGTAATTTCATTGGTGCGGAGAGGCTAGCGACCATAGCTAGAAGACTGGTTGACATAACACGTCTCCTGTCCCACTCAACGCACTCTACAAAGTGGTGGCTAACCGTCAACAAGTATTTGGGGCTTGCCCTGCTTTGGTTAACATCATCCACCGGCCTCCTCAACAAAGATCACCCATAATATCACGATACCATTTTGGCAAAACTGAACTGAGCTCCAAGAATCTGCACATTGGTTAAAGTGCATACATATATATAATCATAATACTACGGCTTCTATATCAGATACGATGGCCGAATGAGTTGAGCATCCGCCTCCCGTTCTGGTAGGTTGTGCTATTCGAACTCGCGAGTCAAACCAATGACTTAAAAATTGATACTTGTCGCTACCTAGCCAGGTGCTCGGGATTACTAGGATAAGGCAAGGAGCAGTGGACTGAGGAAGACCAATTGTCCGCGATTGAAATTTCCCCTGCTTAATCAATTAATATACCAGACAAAAAGTCAAAATAAAACTACTTCAAAATGTTATAATTGTAAGAGAAGGTTAAAGGTATTCCAGAGAGAGAGAGGGCGTGAGAGAGAGCAAGAGCGCATGGGAGAGAGAATGCCAGAGAGGGGAGAGAGGTGTGTGAAGGCTGATATGATGAGTAACTCTCACCATCCCACGATGCCAGTCCTTCAAAATGTATATTAAATATAAAAATTACATAATAAAGAGGTATGACCACATACAAAAAAACATTCTTGCAGCAATGCACTGGGGTGTACCCACATAACAAACACCCTTCTACACAGACAAGTGCACACTACATACTACACATGACATGAAGCCGAAGGACGAGTGCCATATTTGGGGCGCAATGCACTCACTCACTACTGTGTGTTTTGTTTGTACTATACATATTAAAAGGATATGTTGAAATTACTCCACCCCTCATATTTGGACACATTTGCAACTGAAGATATGCTAGTGCACATGTACCGGAAGTTAAGTGGATCCAGATTGACCTACTTTTAATGCAGTAGGTATATATAATACTGCATGTCCGAATTATATAATTAATATATATTAAATGTGCATAAAAGTAATACACTAAGCAGTACCACAGTTCTAGGCAACTCGCCACTAGGGGCGAAACTGTCGCCACCAGTCATAGAACGAATGTACTAAAAGCTGACTGTGTGTTTTACTGGTGAACATGGGCGTGGGGTGAAGGTCAGGTAAATAGTCCACACACTACTGAGACAAGATCCTTATATGACCTTAGATGTTTCCAGGACGTAAAACTCCCCAAAACCACCAACTGAGACAAGTCAATTTCCTTTGCTGCTGAAAGATGCTCCCAACATTTGAAGCTTGTATTCTAACCACTCACACAGATGGCTGTAATATTCATTTCAATGGGAATTAGGTCAAGTGGATGAAGCCCGGATAACAGGGTTTAATCAGAGGATTCACCTGCGTTAATTTTGTAACATGCAATCTGATTGGTCATGGTCATTGGTTAGGGGAACAACGCTCGCAGAACAGAACCAATGTTCTCACAAAATTTAGATTTTCACAGAGCACTAAACAAGAATCAAATCACAGCACCCTTACTGTTACAGTCTCAAGTCAATGTCCAAGGACCATGACCCAAGTGTTTCCGGTTTGACTGTCACAGTTCAAGGACATAGTCAAGTGACTCCTAAAGATCTGATTCGATAGGCCAACATACGCACTACATATAACGACAACTGTACCCACCCACCTTCCTCTCCCCTTTAATGATGATTCACTAATTCATTGTTGACAATAACACGTGACATAACTTTATCTTTTAAAACAACTCTCCTAGAACCTGGCGCCACGTGAACTGAGTACACTACATTGTTCTGCACCACATGTCCACACAGACGGCATTCGTGTCACTTCCCAGCATTCCCAGCTGAGGAGGATTCTTATTTCCGGTTAGTCATGTAACTGGATGTGGAACATTGATATTTAAATGTATATTGTTTGGGTGCCAATTTAGCATCTGGTTTATCTGGCCATTTACACTTCAGTGTGCGGTCTACCTGCACTTTAACCCTAACCACTAACCTTCAACTTGAGGAGGATACTGATGTGAGTGTTCGTTGATGTAAACCACACGCGAGCAGTACACAGCACGCTAAAGTAGCACCTATTATTTGTTCGAAGCTCCTTTAACAGATTCATCACCTATACATACGCTATAGGCTCAGCTGCAGTTGGATTGGCGAACCCAATTCTAATTTACACCGTCCCCAATGGGCCCTGTGTTAAACGATACCAGTCGCCAGGGGGGAAAGTGGCGCCACCGGATGAGACCCAAGTATATATCCGAATAGGCCACAGGGAGCCAATAGGAATGTCTCTTCTTACTCTTACATGTCATAGTACTGCAGGGAGCCAATAGGGATGTCTCTTCTTACTCTTACATGCCATAGTACTGCAGGAGTCAACAAGAATGTCTCTTCTTACTCTTACATGACATAGTACTGCAAGGAGCTAATAGTGATATCTCTTCTTACTCACATATATGCCCTAGTAGTGCACGGAGCCAATATGGATGTCTCTTCTTAATCTTATATGCCACAGTATATCAGGGAGTCAACAGGAATGTATCTTCATACACACATAAATAAACTCTTTGACACAACTCAAAATGCCTTACCCCCCTATCATTTACCCCGTATTGCTGTCTCTATCACAGAAATAATTAATTAACCCCCAAATATGCAAACATGCTCTGGTGTAGAGTCATCTGTTGTGAGTTGAGTGTGCACAAAAGGTTCTCTTTATAGATACAGACGACTGGAACCTGTTCGGGTTAATTTGACAGGAATGGAAGATCTACACGATTTTGCGGATCTCCGCCATTTTTTATATTCACTAATTAAGGTTCACACAATACCAAGGAATCAGTATATATCCACATCCCATTCTTATATGGTCTTAGGTGTTGCTAAAACATAAAACCCAAACAAGAGTTTGGCATGGGCGATAATATAGTCACAACAAGGAGTTGAAACCTGACTTCCGGCATTTCCCCCTCGATTCCCTGACAGTGCTAATCCTATGGGGGAATATTTACATTTTCGCGGAAATTCGCCGTTGGTTCTGTTGGAACCCGCTAGGTGGCACCAGGGTCTCGGCCTAATTTCCGCATTTCTTTTGCCATAGACCATTTCATCCTGTATCTAATGCATATATTGGTGTTAACATTGATATACAGTAGTACCCGTCTTCAGCGACTCCTGTGATCGGCGAACCCCCATTTAATACAGTAAAACCTCTCTAACCAACCAGCTCCACAGATCGACCACTCCCCTATATCGATCGCTTTATTTGGGTCCCAAACCATCGCCTATACAAAACCATTGTAACGATAAAAAAAAAACTCCCTAAATCTCCCACCTCCCTAAATGGACCATTTAAAGTCGGTCCCATGGTCGGTCGATTTACTGAGGTTTTTCTGTATACAAACTGTCATTATTACCTCTGACTATCCCTCCGATGACACGACATGCCAGGAGAACATTGGTCTGAATGCGGAGATGTCCGTTGAAGACAGGGATGCTTTGTGACAGAATAGACCCCCACAGCCACCAAGGCAGGCTTTGTCGGTCTCAATCTCTCATTGTGGTGCTCACATCCAGCTAACTAACGGGTCCTGTGGTTAGCACCATCTAGGAGCCATCTTCAGCACCTCCGCTAATTGAGCAACTCATGCAATAGACCAGACGCGATGGCCAAATGAGTTGAGCATCCGCCTCCCATTCTGGTCACAGCACCCTTACTGCATGCCCTGAGGTGTTGCGTAATCAGTGAATGTGTAACTAATGCCTAGTACACACCTCCCGTATAGGATTCGCGCACTAAAACTCGCGACTCGACCCGACCCGATTAAAACTGAAAACGGGCCGATTCGTTTTTCGAATCCCGAATCGCAATCGTAAACGGCCGCTTTTAGCACTAAAAACTGAGTTTTATGCGCGAATCGCAATCGCTAGGTGTGCGCGGGGGGCACACACCTAGCGATTTTTGTGCGCGAAACGGGCAGTTTTCGATCGTAAACGGGAGGTGTGCGCGCACAAACGGTAGGTGTGTACCAGGCATAACTAAAGCACACTTGGGAGGGAGGGTAAAGTAACAGCAGGCAATCCTGTGTGTCATGCTTTATGCAACGCCCCTGGGAACGACTCGGATATTTGTATAAAAAGACAACAAATGCTGACATTACCTTCTTGAGGGCGCCAGGACTATGCCGCATTCTGGTAGGTCATGGGATTCCAACCCCATGGCCGTATCAAACCGATGACTTAAAGATTTATACTTGTCGCTACTTAGCCAGGCACTCGGCATTATTAGGATAGGGCAAGGAGCAGTGAAATAGGGAAGACCAATTGTCCGCGATTGAAATTTCCCCTGCTTAATCAACTAATGTACACACAAAAAATAATTTAAAAAATTAACAAGTAGGTCACAGCAACAGAAGTATTAAAGCCAATTACTAGTGTTCCTTCAAACCACCAGGTGGCACCATCCAGATCTGAGCACTATAGACCTATTTCATATTACGTCAGCATAGGCATTTAGGTCAGTGCGCGTGCAGCTTGGCTGCAGGATGACACACTGTCACACTGCAAACTCAATGGCTATGAGCAAAATATCTCTAGAACCACACCACATAGAAACTAACCGCTTGGAACACATATAGAAAACATATTTAACAAATAGATTATATTAAATTTATACAGTTAGGGTTCTGCATTTCTATTAATTTTGAATCAAACTGACGTTTTGCACTGCGCGTACCGGCAAACTGGATGCATTGTCAATGGCCGTGAGCAATCTTCATACAGAAAAAGTTAAATATCTCTAAAACTACACCACATAGAAACAAACCGCTTGGAAGACGTATAGAAAACATATTTATCAAATAGATTATATTAAATTTATATGGTTAGGATTCTGCATTTCTAATAATCCTGAATAAAATTGACATTTTGCACTGTGAGTATCGGCAAACTAAATGCATTGTCAATGGCCGTGAGCAATCTTCATACATAAAAATTTTAATATCTCTGAAACTACACCACATAGAAACAAACCGCTTGGAACACATATAGAAAACATATTTAACAATCAGATTATATTAAATTTATATGGTTAGGGTTCTGCATTTCTAGTAATTTTGAATAAAATAGACGTTTTACACTTCACGTACCGTTAAACTCAATGGCAGTGTGCATTCTTTCTGCAGCCAAGCTGCGCGCGCATACATAATGTTTATAAACATTGAAAGGGGTCTATGGGGCCATAGGGCCAGGTAAAGTGCGGCATAACAGGTTATTTCAATTTAAGCGGCTGACTTAGGAAATTCCAGGGATGTAGTGGGTTTAAGGTAGGACTCATCCATAAAGTATGCACTGTATATACAGGGAAGGCTGGAGGGAGGAATAAACACTGAGTATCAACAAGCGTTACGATGAAGACAGAGTGGAAATACATATCACCTTAGTAAAACAAATATAAAATTTAAAATAAAACTAATTTCTTTTAATAATTAAAAAAAGTCCTTCCTGATATGACCTTAGATGTTGCCAGGTCGTAAAACTACCTAGTAAAACAACAAAACATGTTAGCAACTATTTCTTCTTTTCTTCTCTTTGTGTTCAAAGGAACATGAGACCTGACCCTACTGACTTCCGGTTCTTCCCACCGATTAAGATTAATTACGCGAAAAAGAATTCCCATTCAGTCATATAAAAATAAATGTGTGAGACTATTCTCCCTGAAGTTATGGAAGAATAATCAAGAAACTAAAAAGCATAAAAACACACCGCAATAACAAAATTACCATTTCATGGTGGTGGGGGGGGGGGGGCGTATTTACCCTGAGGTGTTGCGTAACCAGTGAATGTGTAACTAACTAAAGCACACTTGGGAGGGAGGGTAAAGTAACAGCAGACAATACTATGTGTCGTGATTTATGGAACGTCCCTGGGAAGGTCTTGGATATTTGTATAAAAAGACAACAAATGCTGACATTACCTTCTTGAGGGCACCAGGACTATGCCACCATATAGTTCATTAAAACAATTTTCACCAATTCAGGAAGAATGATTATCTTCAACTTTTATCTAGATTATTACCTGGCCACATTTTCTTTTGTAATTGTGAGCTTCTAACTTCAAAAATGTCTCGCGATGAAGATTTGATTGGGTGCTTTTACATTCTGTGTAAAAGCGATGGCCTGATAACAATACGACAGAATAAGACTTGAACACTCCTCGCGATGATTATAGACTTTGTTGCCACATTGCGTTAAGCAATCACAACAAACTAACTAACATTACCGTAAAACCATCGACCTTTGCAAACACTGGGAACAAGTCTCCCAGTACTGGTCCACTCTCACAGCAGTATTATAGTCTGCATAGCAACTAGACACCCACAGTAGATGGCCGGGCTCTAGCGACCCCCTCTGGCACTATCTCATTACATTAGATGGAGCTCTAGCGACCCCCTCTGGCACTATCTCATCCGTCAGAATGGCCACCATAGTTAAAGTTGCATAATCCGATGGGTTGGTATTTGTATCATTTTTATTTTGGTAATAAATATATTATTTTGGTCCTCATAATCCACTCACTTTAGTTTGAAGTAAATTTTTATTATGAACGGATAACTTTGGGAGATATTTCTAGTGAAAACATCACAAATTAATTTCAGCATGCACACCGAAATACTGGGCACAATAGGCTTCAGAAATAACAGGTTCTACTAAATTAAAGCATGCCCTTCTATGCAGCAATACATTCTTGATAAGTGCACCAATATCTGTTATATATGTACGATTAAATCAGGCGTTTTGGCTTCGAAAATTGGGATATCGGTCATGGTGCTGGCGGCCTGATTTCCCAGTAGGGCAGCGCTATAACGTCGCCATGAATGCGCACTGTCACAAGTCAGTACACGTCCTGATATGACCTTAGATGTTGCCCGGACGTAAAACTCCAACAACCAACCAATGTATGCTTTCATCGGACTATGCAGTTTTAGTTTATAACATGTATTTACACACACAAATATACAATATATGTATATATATATACATATTCACACAAACATAATATCAATAATGGTCAATGCATGTCGACCTGACCTTTTCGATAAAAGTAATATTCCTGCTGTCTGGTATCACACATGGCTGACATAGTTTAACATATAAACTCAATTTTAAATTCTACATCACTAAAGTGACTAAGAGATTTAATATTTAACAAATGCTTCATGAGCCAATATGAGGCGTGGAATGCACATAGCGCAGAGTTCACCATAGAGGATTGACCCCAGCCGCGTATTGGGCAATAACTGCTTTGTATTACACTTAGTTCAACATGGGATACCCTTTGTATCACCAGGGCTGCGTTCAACGAGGCGTCTCAGAGGCGACTCAGAGAAATTCCAAATGCAGCGCTACTTTAAATGGTGTTTTAGCATTTGGGTGCCTCGAAAATGGCAGCCTCCATAGCGTGCACTTCATGCAGCCATTTGCAATTGAAAGAACAGCTCTGATTGGCTGAAACCCATGCCATCTTGCAGTCGTTTTCCCCTCCTACTTGAAAAGCATGACGTCTCGGAGTCAACTCCAAGGCACACGTTGAACACAAATGGGCAAAAAAGACATTGCGGAGCTCTCTTGGAGTTGACTCTGCGGCGTACCCTGAACGCGGCCCAGATGTGGACTGGAAGTTCTGCTCTCCAGCAGATGTTTGCATAACTTCCCCACTTATATAAACAACCATGTGTTTGGAGAGTGATAGGCAGTACAAAGAAGTGATTGTAAATGCTAGTAAGATTAATATCTTAGTGTTAGAATCTGCATGACAAATCAATTATGATACTGCCCAGAAATTTTGGCGCACAAACAGAATTGAGCGCAGAACACGATATATATTTGGTGTTTGCGTTGTGGCTATACACATGATGCTGGAGAGCGTTAGTCGCTTAGTACAGAATTGACAATCCCAGTCCATATCGAGCGGCTTTAATGTGTAAGCCATGTACAGCGTCTGCTATTCCGGATGGAGAACCAGCTGCAGCTTCAACAACTGTCTGCTATTGTCTTCAAAGCCTTCATAAAAAAAATGACGCAACTAGGACAAGCATGTTGGGTAACTAGGTTAATTTGTTTTCTTCCAAAACTCCAAGCTGAATTTTGCGGAAAAGAAAATAGTCTACGTTCTCCAGACACAGTGCCGACCAACAAGATGCTGGCTTTTCTACATCTGGTCACCTGACCTGCAGCATCGTCTGCAGGCACTAAATGTCGTCTGCCCTGACTAAGTTCACACAATAAGCCATACATCATCATCAAACTGCTCATTTAGTGATAATTCATTGTCATTCAGTTAAAACCATGGAGATTCTATTCAAATATACTGACAGCAGACGACTTTTGTGCGAACAGACGACACTGTGGTGTTGCTAACTGCTGGTTGTTGGCAGTCAGACGACACTATGGTGTTGTTGGCGAACAGATGAGACTGTGGTGTCGTTGGCTGCTGGTTGTTGGTCAGGCAGACGACACTGTGTTGTTGGCTGCTAGTTGTTGGTGGGGCAGATGACGCAGACTTGCTGGTTGTTGGTCAGGCAGACAACACTGTGGTGTTGTTGGCTGCTGGCTGTTGGTGGGGCAGATGACATTGTAGAATTGCTGGTTGTTGGTCAGGTAGATGACACTGTGTTGTTGGCTGCTGGCTGTTGGTGGGGCAGATGACATTGTAGAATTGCTGGTTGTTGGTCAGGTAGACGACACTGTGTTGTTGGTTGCTGGTTGTTGGTGGGGCAGATGACGTTGTAGTATTGTTGGTTATTGGTCAGGCAGACGACACTGTGTTGTTGGCTGCTGGTTGTTGGTGCGGCAGATGATGCTCTAGTATTGCTGGTTGTTGGTGGGGCAGATGATGCTCTAGTATTGCTGGTTGTTGGTCAGGCAGACGACACTGTGTTGTTGGCTGCTGGTTGTTGGTGGGGCAGATGATGCTCTAGTATTGCTGGTTGTTGGTCAGGCAGACAACACTGTGTTGTTGGCTGCTGGGTGTTGGTGGGGCAGATGATGCTTTAGTATTGCTGGTTGTTGGTGGGGCAGATGATGCTCTAGTATTGCTGGTTGTTGGTCAGGCAGACGACACTGTGTTGTTGGCTGCTGGGTGTTGGTGGGGCAGATGACGTTGTATTATTGCTGGTTGTTGGTCAGGCAGACGACACTGTGTTGTTGTTGGCTGCTGGTTGTTGGTGGAGCAGATGACGTAGAATTGCTGGTTGTTGGTCAGACAGACGACACTGTGTTGTTGGCTGCTGGTTGTTGGTGGGGCAGATGACGTAGAATTGCTGGTTGTTGGTCAGACAGATGACACTGTGTTGTTGGCTGCTGGTTGTTGGTGGGGCAGATGACGTTGTAGTATTGTTAGGCAGATGACACTACAAGCTGCTGGTGACGAGCAGGGTGTGTATCACATGGCAGCTTGCGGTATTTGACTGTCGGGTTCAGTGCTAGGCCGCCATTACCGGAGCCAGCCCCGAGCAGCCACGTGATGCCAGCCTCCCTGCAACGAGACACCACCACACCTGTAAATCACCTATACCACACCTGTACTAGTCACACCTGATTCAGTCACATATGTGCCAATCACACCTGTACCAGCCACACCTGCACCCGTCACACCTGCACCATAGGTCACCTGTACCAGTCACACCTGCACCATGAGTCACCTGTACCAGTCACACCTGTACCAGTCACACCGGTACCCGTCACACTTGCACCAGTTACACCTGTACCAGTCACACCTGTACAATATGGTAATCTGAACCAGTCACAGATGTACCAGTCACACCGGTACCAGTCACACCGATACCATACACTCACCTGTACCAGTCACACCGGTACCAGTCACACCGGTACCAGTCATACCGGTACCAGTCATACCTGTACCATACGGGCATCTGTACCAGTCACACCGATACCAGTCACACCGATACCAGTCATATCACTACCAGTCACACCGGTACCAGTCACACCGGTACCAGTCATACCTGTACTATACGGTCACCTGTACCAGTCACACCGGTACCAGTCACACCGGTACCAGTCATATCACTACCAGTCACACCGGTACCAGTCACACCTGGCCCATACGGTCACCTGTACCAGTCGCACCTACACAACTCACAGCGTGGGGTGACTGGGTGACATTAAAGTCGGTAGAATTAAAAGATGCCGTGTATGTTGCGATAATGCAATGATTTCACCAAACATCACCACCAAGTGTCACTAAACATTCACCTTAATATGGTACTCCATGTTTCACCAAACAGACACACGTCACAAAACACTCACCTTAATGTGGTACCCCCATGTTTCACCAAACAGCCACACGTCACAAAACACTCACCTTAATGTGGTACCCCCATGTTTCACCAAACAGCCACATGTCACAAAACACTCACCTTAATGTGGTACCCCCATGTTTCACCAAACAGCCACATGTCACCAAACATCCACCTTAATGTGGCAGTACCACGTGTCACTGACCACTCACCCCGATGCCGTAGTCCCACGTGCCCTGGGTGGGGTTGTTGCGCGAGGTGTTGACACGACGAGACAGGACTCCGTTCTGCGCGCCCCCCTTACACGCCACATCGTCCATGATCACCCACACCTGCAAACAGGACAGGGCGCTCAAGTTTCATTGATTGATTGATTGGTGGTTGTTTTACGCCATGTCGACAACAAAGGTTATATTCACGGCGAGAAGTGTTTAACTTGTATTCTGTCCATTTTTGTGCAATCATCAGTTTCACACAGAGAATTAAAGCACACAATCAAATATTTGTCAAAAGACTGAGTTGATCTGAAGTTAAAAAGCTAAAAATTATAAAAATTGTGGTCAAGGAAAAAAAAAAAATCGAAGTATATGTCCTTCTTAGTAAGTTGGTAAAGATTGATTTAATCAAATATATGAGGTGGTACAGCCCCACTGTCCTCAAGAAAGCTAAACAATTTTCTTTCTTGAAGATTTATACTGCCTATCATGGATAAGTCGGAATAGACTTGTTTTCACCAATAGACAGTTTGTCAATAGAAAGCCCGAGCCTACACTTTTACCGACTCAAGGGATTTTTAACCTCCCACACCACATAGACATGGTAAGAGAGCAACTGGCCTTTGATGACGCTGTAAGTTATACACAGTCGTGGAAATCCAAATTGGCAGAGGTGGGGGCACAGGGAATTGAACCACTGACCTTCAGATTAGGAGTCTGACCTAGAAAAAAGTCAGACACTGTAACCACTCAGCCACAGAGAACACCACCTATTTGTTTTACAGTAGTAAACTAATCTCTTCTTTTTTTCTTTCTTTTTTTGTAAAGTATTTATTCATCTGAATATGACATTTGTCAGCGCCCGAGCACTGGTCTTCCGGCCATCTTACTATTGGAATTGATGGTCTTAACATCCAACACATTCTGGAGCGGGGGGAGGGGGGTCCCCCTTGAGCAGGAAAGAGTGTAAGCCACGAGTGACCAATGTGGCAGCAGATAAGGAGGGCATCAAAGTACCGCATAGCCTCAAATAGGCGCCCAGCACGGAATCAGGTCACTGAGGCACACAGGGCAGGGCGTCCAAGTACTGTATAGCCTCAAATAGGCACCCAGCATGGAATCAGGTCACTGAGGCACACAGGGGAGAGCGTCCAAGTACAGTATAGCCTCAAATAGGCATCCCGCACAGAATCAGGTCACTGAGGCACACAGGTGGGGCATCCAAGTACAGTATAGCCTCAAATAGGCGCCCCGCACGGAATCGGGTCACTAAGTCACACAGGGTGGGGGCGTCCAAGTACCGTATAGCCTCAAATAGACGCCCCGGCACATAATCAGGTCACTAAGGCACACAGGGCAGGGCGTCCAAGTACTGTATAGCCTCAAATAGGCGCCGAGCACGGAATCAGGTCACTGAGGCACACAGGGCAGTGCATCCAAGTACCGTATAGCCTCAAATAGGCACCCAGCACAGAATCAGGTCACTGAGGCACACAGCGCAGGGCATCCAAGTACCGTATAACCTCAAATAGGCGCCCCACACGGAATCAGGTCACTGAGGCACACAGGGGGGGTGGGGCATCCAAGTACTGTATAGCCTCAAATAGGCGCCCCACACGGAATCAGGTCACTAAGTCACACATGGAGGGGGGGGGGGGCATCCAAGTACTGTGTAGCCTCAAATAGGCGCCCCAGCACGGAATCAGGTCATTGAGGCATACAGGTGGCGCGTCCAAGTATCGTATAGCCTCAAATAGGTGCCCCGCATGGAATCAGGTCACTAAGGCACACAGGGCAGGGCATCCAAGTACAGTATAGCCTCAAATAGATGCCCAGCACGGAATCAGGTCACTAAGTCACACAGGGGGGGGGGGGCATCCAAGTACAGTATAGCCTCAAATAGGCGCTCCGCATGGAATCAGGTCACTGAGGCACACAGGGTGGGGCGTCCAAGTACCGTATAGCCTCAAATAGGCACCCAGCACAGAATCAGGTCACTGAGGCACACAGGGCAGGGCATCCAAGTACCGTATAACCTCAAATAGGCGCCCCACACGGAATCAGGTCACTGAGGCACACAGGGGGGGTGGGGCATCCAAGTACTGTATAGCCTCAAATAGGCGCCCCACACGGAATCAGGTCACTAAGTCACACATGGAGGGGTGGGGGGGCATCCAAGTACTGTGTAGCCCCAGCACGGAATCAGGTCATTGAGGCATACAGGTGGCGCGTCCAAGTATCGTATAGCCTCAAATAGGTGCCCCGCATGGAATCAGGTCACTAAGGCACACAGGGCAGGGCGTCCAAGTACAGTATAGCCTCAAATAGATGCCCAGCACGGAATCAGGTCACTGAGGCACACAGGGCAGGGCGTCCAAATATAGTATAACCTCAAATAGGCACCCCCGCACAGAATCAGGTCACTGAGGGACGCAGGGCAGGGCGTCCAAGTACAGTATAGCCTCAAATAGGTGCCCAGCACAGAATCAGGTCACTGAGGCACACAGGGGGAGGCATCCAAGTACAGTATAGCCTCCAATAGGCGCTCCGCATGGAATCAGGTCACTGAGGCACACAGGGCAGGGCATCCTAATACTGTATAGCCTCAAATAGGTGCCCCGCATGGAATCAGGTCACTAAGGCACACCGGATGCAGGCTACCCACCACAAAGCCAGACACATTAATGGATATAAGCTCAATGGACAATGTAGACCAATAAACGCCGCACTAAAACAAGTGCTTGCTTTGTAGTCCAGCAGATATGTTAATAAGTGTGCCTTTGGAAATACAAGCATCAGCTTTAGCACACTGCGGATGCCATTATGGCCATGGGATCAATCTGCGATGTCTCTATAGCTAATAATCTTCCATACTGCATACTCGAGCATGCCAAGGCTCATGCTTGTATCGTCTAAGGCACAATTCCCTCAAATATTGCGCATATCTGCCAGACTATTGAATGGACTATAACAGACGTTGCTTATTGCAGATAAATGATAGACTTTGCTTGTTGCACTTTGCTTATCGCAGATTTTGCTGATCACAAATTGGTGATTGTTGCTGACTTTGCTTATTATAGAACATTGCTTATTACAGACCATTGCTTATTACAAACTTGTGTTTATTACAGACTTGGACTTATTGCATGCTTATTACAGACTGATATTTATCATAGCCTTTACTTATTACAAAGTTTGTTTATTACAGACCGTTTATTGCTGATGTTGCTTATTACACACTTGGGCTTATTACAGACTGATTACGCTTATCATAGTCTTTGTTTATTACAAATTTTGCTCATCACAATTTCTTTTATTGTAGACATTGCTTAGTGCAGACATGGAATTATTACTGACTAATGCTTATTACAGCGTGGGTTTGAACCCCAGCCGAGTCAAACCCAATGACTTAAAATGTATACTTGTCATGAACTAGCCTGGCACTCAGCATTACTAGGATAGGGAAAGCAGCAGTGGAATGAGGAAGACCAATTATCTGCGACTGAAATTGTCGCTCCTTAAAGCTGCATAGTCCGATGAAGCATCACATTTTCAGAATCAAAACACTCAAATAGATTTGATTCTATATATCTAAATTGGATATTAATGCACTTATTAAGCATTTGTTGCCACATAGGAGGGAATACTGAGTCAATTTAATAGAACCTGTTACTGCATAAGCCTATGGTGTCAAGAGTTTTGGCATGCTTGCCGAAATTAATTTTGCACACTTATATATCAAATATCTAGAAGGTTAGCCATTTAAAATCAAAGTTACTTCAAAGTGAAGTAAGGTAGATTATAACAATCAATTTAATATATTTATCTCAGAAAAATTACAGGAATTCAAAACCACCGGACATGCAACTTTAGTCAACAAATGTACAACAAAAAACACACCAAAAAAAACCTTCTAAACCATCGAACTACTCAACTTTAATCAACTAATATACAAAGAAAACCCCAAAAAACATCGGAATATGCAACTTTAATCAAGTAATGTACAAAAAAAACACAAAAAAACCATTGGACTATGCAACTTTAATCAACTAATGTACCAACAAAACAAAAACCCCGGCGCTCTGCATGGTGCTGCACCTGGTGGCATCGCGGGGTATTAAATGGCCTACCTGGTCGTCTGGGGTGACGGACACCTGCCTGCATCGGGTGCCAACCTGCACCCAGGACGCACCCTCTGGACACTTGTGGTGAATCCCCAGTCGGGTCCACAGCACTTCTACAACAACACAGGGTCAGCATTAAAGGGGCCTGGTATGGACCCCACAGCACATCTACAACAACACAGGGTCAACATTAAAGGGGCTGGTACGGACCCCACAGCACTTCTACAACAACACAGGGTCAACATTAAAGGGGCTGGTACGGACCCCACAGCACTTCTACAACAACACAGGGTCAACATTAAAGGGGCTGGTACGGACCCCACAGCACTTCTACACAACACAGGGTCAACATTAAAGGGGCTGGTACGGACCCCACAGCACTCTACAACAACACAGGGTCAACATTAAAGGGGCTGGTACGGACCCCACACACCCAACACCAACCAACCCACAACCACAACTCTACAACAACACAGGGTCAACATTAAAGGGGCCGGGTATGGACCCCACAGCACTTCTACAACAACACAGGGTCACCATTAAAGGGGCTGGGTACGGACCCCACAGCACTTCTACAACAACACAGGGTCAACATTAAAGGGGCCGGGTACGGACCCCACAGCACCTCTACAACAACACAGGGTCAGCATTAGAGGGGCTGGGTATGGACCCCACAGCACCTCTACAACAACACAGGGTCAACATTAAAGGGGCCGGGTATGGACCCCACAGCACCTCTACAACACAGGGTCAACATTAAAGGGGCTGGTACGGACCCCACAGCACTCTACAACAACACAGGGCATAAAGGGGGTATGGACCCCACAGCACTTCTACAACACAGGGTCAACATTAAAGGGGCTGGGTACGGACCCCACAGCACCTCTACAACACAGGGTCAACATTAAAGGGGCTGGGTATGGACCCCACAGCACCTCTACAACAACACAGGGTCAACATTAAAGGGGCCGGGTACGGACTCCACATCCACAGCACCTCTACAACAACACAGGGTCAGCATTAAAGGGGCCGGGTATAGACCCCACAGCACCTCTACAACACAGGGTCAGCATTAAAGGGGCTGGGTATGGACCCCACAGCACCTCTACAACAACACAGGGTCAGCATTAAAGGGGCTGGGTACGGACCCCACAGCACCTCTATAACACAGGGTCAGCATTAAAGGGGCTGGGTACGGACCCCACATCACCTCTACAACACAGGGTCAACATTAAAGGGGCTGGGTACGGACCCCACAGCACCTCTACAACAACACAGGGTCAGCATTAAAGGGGCCGGGTACGGACCCCACAGCACCTCTACAACACAGGGTCAACATTAAAGGGGCCGGGTATGGACTCCACAGCACCTCTACAACAACACAGGGTCAGCATTAAAGGGGCCGGGTACCGACCCCACAGCACATCTACAACAACACAGGGTCAGCATTAAAGGGCCCGGGTATGGACTCCACAGCACTTCTACAACAACACAGGGTCAGCATTAAAGGGGCCGGGTACGGACCCCACAGCACTTCTACAACAACACAGGGTCAACATTAAAGGGGCTGGGTACGGACCCCACAGCACTTCTACAACAACACAGGGTCAGCATTAAAGGGACTGGTTATGGACCCCACAGCACCTCTAAAACAACACAGGGTCAACATTAAAGGGGCTGGGTATGGACCCCACAGCACCTCTACAACAACACAGGGTCAACATTAAAGGGGCTGGGTACGGACCCCACAGCACCTCTACAACAACACAGGGTCAGCATTAAAGGGGCCGGGTATGGACCCCACAGCACCTCTACAACAACACAGGGTCAACATTAAAGGGGCCGGGTAAGGACCCCACAGTACTTCTACAACCACACAGGGTCAACATTACAGGGGCTGGGTACAGACCTCACAGCACCTCTACAACACAGGGTCAGCATTAAAGGGGCCGGGTAAGGACCCCACAGCACCTCTACAACAACACAGGGTCAACATTAAAGGGGCTGGGTACGGACCCCACAGCACCTCTACAACAACACAGGGTCAACATTAAAGGGGCTGGGTATGGACCCCACAGCACCTCTACAACAACACAGGGTCAACATTAAAGGGGCTGGGTATGGACCCCACAGCACTTCTACAACAACACAGGGTCAGCATTAAAGGGGCTGGGTACGGACCCCACAGCACCTCTACAACACAGGGTCAGCATTAAAGGGGCTGGGTACGGACCCCACAGCACCTCTACAACAACACAGGGTCAGCATTAAAGGGGCTGGGTATGGACCCCACAGCATGTCTACAACAATACAGGGTCAGCATTAAAGGGACTGGGTATGGACCCCACAGCACTTCTACAACAACACAGGGTCAGCATTAAAGGGGCTGGGTACGGACCCCACAGCACCTCTACAACAACACAGGGTCAACATTAAAGGAGCCGGGTATGGACCCCACAGCACCTCTACAACAACACAGGGTCAACATTAAAGGGTCTGGGTATGGACCCCACAGCACGTCTACAACAATACAGGGTCAGCATTAAAGGGGCTGGGTACGGACCCCACAGCACCTCTAAAACACAGGGCCCACATTAATGGGGTTGGGTACGGACCCCACAGCACCTCTATAACACAGAGTCAGCATTAAAGGGGCCGGGTATGGACCCCACAGCACTTCTACAACAACACATGGGTCAGCATTAAAGGGCCTGGGTACGGACCCCACAGCACGTCTACAACAACACAGGGTCAGCATTAAAGGGGCTGGGTATGGACCCCACAGCACCTCTACAACAACACAGGGTCAACATTAAAGGGGCTGGGTACGGACCCCACAGCCCCTCTACAACAACACAGGGTCAACATTAAAGGGGCTAGGTACGGACCCCACAGCACATCTACAACAACACAGGGTCAGCATTAAAGGAGCAAATACAGTTCTGTACAGTTAATGTGTCATCCAGTCAAGATCTATTCCAAGTTCTCTACAATTAATTTATCTTCCAGTCATATTTATGAAACGTATGGTTAAATACAGTTAAATACCAAGAGAACAATGAGATATTCAACAATCTAAATACGATTAAGCGAAGACATTACAAGCAGTTACTAAACCCACAAGAAGCATGACAGAAACTATGTAGTGATACCTTCGCACCTGCTGTCACCCTCCAAATACACTTGGATATGTGTAAGGCTCAGACCATGGATTCATTCAGTACCTGCACATATAATATTTAGATCTAACCCTTAAATAACCTCTAAATGGTCTACTCCATACCAGACGGGTGGCCAAATGAGTTGACCATCCGTCTCCTGTTTTGGTAGTTTGTGGGATTTGAACGGTTCGAACCCTGGTCGAGTCAAACCAATGACTTAAAAATTGATACTTCTCACTTCCTAGCCAGGTGCTTGCCATTATTAGGATAGGGCAAGGACTAGTTGGCTCAGTGTCAGGATGACTGAGTGGGATATTAGGTCATGGTGCTGGCGGCCTGGTCTTACAGTGGGGCAGCACTATAAATTTGCCATGAGTGTGCACTGTCACAAGTCAGTACCCATCCTGATATGACCTTAGATGTTGCCAGGACCAACTAAATGATCTACAGCTTCATAATGTTGACATGCCTCCTGTTAACATGATATTCAGTAGGCTAGAGCAAGCAGACATTATGGTCGCAGTGCTGTACAGCTGTAGCCAGGGAAACATTTAAAAAAAAAAAAAGGATTTAGCTAAAAATAGCACTTATTTTGTTACACAACATTACACTCTCTTTTCACACTCTCTTTTCTGTTATAAGGTCACTCGATAAAAATTTATTTTCCACATTAATAAGTTCAAAAGTTTTCATTTTACTGACAGATTCTTGTATGATTCAATGTGATATTTTTTATCCAAATTATTAACGTAGCAAGTTTTCGCTTCTGTACATAACCTATCATGTCAAACTTTTGAACTTGTAAAGAGCATACACATACAAACGTCTTGCCAAAACGAATGACATTTGATACAGCTGTTAAGCAAGACAGGTGTATCAAATAGGCATTTAAATGATTGAAGTGTTTGTTCACGTATGTTTATGCCCCTGTTGACACTTTTATTTTATAGCTATCGTGCAACACTTTCAGGGATAGCGGGACGTAGCTCAGACGGTAGCGTGTCCACCTGTAAAGGTGTCGGTCATCATATCGATCCTGCTCAGTGGACCCATTTGCAGTTTTGGTTATTTTCCATTCCAACCAGTGATCCACAACTGGTTAATCAAAGGCTATGGTAAGTGCTGTCCTGTCTGTGGGAAAGTGCATATAAATGACCCATTGCTGCTTATCGGAAAGAGTAGCCTATGTGGCAGCAGCTGGTTTCTTCCAAAGAAATATGCCTGAATGTCCATACGTTTGACGTCCAATAGCTGATGTTACGAAAGTCAACGTGCTCTAGAGGCAACATTAAATAAAACAAGCTTTCATTTCCTTTTTTACAAAGCTCTTGCCAAAAAGAATTACATTTGATACACCTGTTAAGCAGGGCATGTGTACTAAATAGGCATTCAAATGCATAAAGTGTTTTTTCATGCACGTTTATGCCCCTGTTGCCACTTTTATTTTATAAGTATAGTTCAACACTTTCAATACCCATGATCTGAGCCTTATACATGATCTGAGCCTTAAACAGGAAGTCATGCAGACATCTGCTGGAAAGTGTCTGAGCTAGAATAAGTTGAAAGTTGGCGGCTTCTCACTCACTGTTGTTGTCGACTGCATACACAGTGGTGGCCCCTACCGAGATCTGCACTAGGGCCGGCCCCTTTGGTGGAGGCGCGATGTGGTACCAGCAGGTCCCTGCAAGCAGACCAACATGATTACGTAAGGCCCGGTATCGGTAGAACGCGGGCCTCGCGAGCAGATCAGTTCCCGGTCGAGACAAATCAATGACTTATAAATTGATACTTCGCTTCCTAGCTTGGTGCTCGGCATTAATAGGATAGGACAAAGACTGGTTGGCTCAGTGTCAAGATAATGTGACTGAGTGGGATATTCTGTGGGAAAGTGCATATAAAAGACCCCTTGCTGCTTATTGGAAAGAGTAGCCTATGTGGCGATAACGGGTTTCCTCTGAAGAAATATGTCTGAATGACTACATGTTTGACGTCCAATAGTCGATGAAAAAATGGGCTCAAGAGGCATCGTTAAATAAAACCAGCTTGACTTTTATTTTACACTTGGAAGGGTTATTTTTCAGCGATACTCAGCTGTATTGTTATACATTACGTCTATCCATATCTCCCATGCTTATTACTGCACCAATCACAATGTATGCATAAGGAAATTGTAATTGTCTAAATAACTAATATCGCCTGACCAGAATATCAGTGCCCCAGTACTGAAAAAGTAACTTTGTTTGATGGGAAAAAAACCCATTTAAAAACCATCTTTAATAACTGCCTGATATCGGCAGGTATCATTTGACACAGATCTGACCATTTCGGAATTTCGTGTAAATTTCAATGTAGGCATGTGAACGTGATTAACAAGACCGACAGACTAAATAGATACCACTAGCTTTTTCGCCGTGAATATGGCGCTTGCTGCCGACACGGCGTTACGCCATCAGCAATCAATCAATCAATCGAGCTTACCTGTCGGTGTGAAGGGGGCCACCCCGCCCCGGTACCAGGCGGAGCCGTCATGCGCCACTGCCCACACACGCAGGTTTCCGCCCACGCAGATGGACACGAATGGCTGGTCTGTCGGGATATGTAGCCAGGCCGAGCCCTGCAGGCAACAACACCGCCTTAAAGTTACATAGTGGTAGATTGTGGGATTCGAACCCTGGTCGATTCAAACCAATGGCTTAAAAAGTCTGTAGCAGGTAGCCTTACATCCCATGTCATATGTCGGTTTTGTTGTTGGAGTTTTATGTCCTGGTAACATCTAACATTATATCAGGACGGGTACTGACTTGTGACAGTGCACATTCATGGCGAATTTATAGTGCTGCCCCACTGGGAAATCAGGCCACCGGCACTATGATGCGATATCCCACTGAGTCACATTATCCTGACACTGAGCCAACCAGTCCCTGTCCTATCCTATCCTATTATGGCCGAGCACCAGGCTAGAAAGCGACAAGTATCAATTTGTAAGTCATTGGTTTGACTCGACCAGGAACCAAACTCCCGAGGCCTGCGCGATACCGATTCATGGCATACGAGCCGTCTACTTGTCTGTACCTTAAAGCATGCCAACTGCATGGCGTTAAAATAGTAGCATACTTGACGGTCATACTGCTTTATAGTAAGGCCCTATAAGCAATGTTACAGAAAGAGAGGGCGCCCTCGTCTCCGATACCATCAAGAGAAACCTGAAGCTGAGAGACATTAAGACCGACTCATGAACATCACTCTCACAGCAGAGAGCTAAATGGAGAGCGGCAGTCAAGTAATGAAAGCAGTCTTTGTCGCATCGCGACCGACAGCATGATGATGATGATGTGTAGACGGCACGTGCAGGCTTTCCCATATGGTAGGTCGGGAGTTCAATTGCTGGTCGAGTCAAACCAATGACTTACAAAATCAGTGCTTGTCACTTCCTAGCCAGGCACTCGGCATTATTAGGATAGGGCAAGGACTGGGTCGGCTCAGTGTCAGGATAATGTGACTGAGTGGTATATCAGCCCATGGTCTCCCAGCGGGGAAGCATTATAAAGTCACCATGAGTGCGCACTGTTACAAGTCGGTACCCATCCTGATATGACTTTGGATGTTGCCAGGATGTAAAACTCCAACAACCAACCATCCTAAAGTTGCATAGTCCAAAGGTTTTGAGTTTCTATAATTTTCTGAGATAAACATATTAGGCTGATCGTTATAATCTACTTTACATTAGTTTAGAAACATTGATTTAAAATGGCTAACTTTGGAGATATTTAAAGTACAAACATGTTAAATTAATTTTGGCGTGCTTGCCATAACTATGTCACCATAGACTTCAGTAGTAACAGGTTCAATTAAATTGATTTAGTATGCCCTTCTAAATAGCAGACAATATTTAATAAGTGCACTGATATCTAGGTTGGATATGTAGGTTCAAACCTTGATAAGTATTTTGCATTTGCAAAATTGACGTTTGTAAGCTATACAACTTGAAATAAAGCGCAGTCTGACATTCTAAAGATGCGGGGTGGACTAGGAGGGGAACTTCTGTACTCTGACAACTGCACTCCAGCATTGTGTGCATAGCCCATATCAATTACGTGGCACAACGCAAACACCAAATATATACATTGTTCAGTTCTGTGCTCTGTACAAGGCACGGGCAGGGCACCCGTCCTGACCACAGGTGCCAAGTCTCCAGATTTGGCGGGAGATCTCACTAAAATATAGCAAAATAACCGAAATCACCCGATTTCCAGTATTTAATTTGGAATCTCCCACCAAAGAAGCACTTTAAGCAATCACCACTAACTGACTAACTTTAGCTTGTATTTAAAAATTTGTACGCATATTTTTATGTCAAAATGCACCAGAATGCACCATTTTGTATCACTTTTTTTCAAAATTGTCAAGTGACCACCCCACCCCCCTGTGGGAGTGGCCGACTCCACCTCCCACACCCTCTTCCTTCGGCCACGCTATTTCTCCCTATTTACAATTTGTGTATTAGGGAGATCTGCCGCCCCCCTACTTTATCTACTTGGCGCTTGTGCCTTACCTCCGGGTCCTCACAGCTGACCCCTGACCGACACAGGACGTCGCCGTTGGCCCCGATGGCCCACACGGCGACCATGTCGTGGTCGACGGGTCGCGGGTCGATCTGCAGCGACACGTCGCGCAGCGGCACAGGGCCCACGTCCACCCAGGGGCCGCTCGTTAGAATCTTGCACCGCCTTCAGAGGTAATAGGTAAATAACACGGAAATGCTCGTTAGAATCTTGCACCGCCTTCAGGTGTAACAGTTACATAACATGGAAATGCTCGTTAGAATCTTGCACCGCCTTCAGGTGTAACAGTTACATAACACGGAAATGATCATCAGAATCTTGCACTGCCTTCAGGTCTAACAGTTACATAACATGGAAAGAAATGCTCGTCAGAATCTTGCACCGCCTTCAGGTGTAACAGTTACATAACACGGAAATGCTCGTCATAATCTTGCACTGCCTTCAGGTGTAACAGTTACATAACATGGAAATACTCATCAGAATCTTGCACCGCCTTCAGCTCTAACAGTTACATAACATGGAAATACTCATGAGAATCTTGCACTGCCTTAAGAGGTAATAGTTTTCATCGGAGTATGCAACTTGAAATGATATGGAAATTCTATATGGCTTCTATTTTTTTTATTTAGGGTAGTTTACCTCATCCAACGTCTTCGTCTGACATAGCTCCGCAATCGTGGTCGAGGCCGGAAAGGTCTGTGGAAGAACCGACATTACATCAATCTGAACGCAACACACGGAGTATAAATAGGGCAAGTAAAAGGTGGGAAGGCCACATAGCGGCTGTCATTCTTATCTAGTCTGCAGCGCCATGACTGACCCTACACAACCGGGAACAACTATGTTCAAAGTGGATATCTGATCAACGCCGCATAAATGAATGTTCACTGAATACCTATTGGTGAAGAACATCGATCGGTAGCCAGTATAATTTCATGAAAACTATACTTTTCCCAAAGATTCACATTTTTGAATGTCTGGTTGTTGAATTTGCACCAGTCTGCACCAGTCATCTAACCACAGACCAGCTCTCTCGCGCAGTTACATAATATCAGCTAGACACCATGCCCTCTCATGCACCTCGTTAGTAACTAATGAATCCTGCCCTGCTAACAACCATGGTTAGTGGTGGTGGTTTTACACCATGTCAGCAATTGGGGGGGGTCCATCATGGATGGCCCTCAGCAGCACTCATGGGGCATGGACAATAAACCCCAACACATTCCAGTTAAGTCTAAATTTCAAAATGCACCATGCAAAGAATAAGAATGGAATAATGAAGATGACATGCGCGTGAGTTGTAACTACCGAAAGGCTTGCAAGCACCACCAGCTCGAACTGGATGCACTTGGCAGCAAGATTGTATAACAAACAAACAAAATCTTTTAATTTGTAATTTATATACAAAGTCCTTCCATTCTAGACTGAGCACTTCCAATCATTAGGGCATCCACGATGCTCAATTCAACCAGCCTGCCTGTGCATGGCCCTTGCCACCCTCCTCGCCGCTGATAGACGAGATCCCCGTTCGGACTGCGCATGCGCTGAAAACGGCGTTGGCAGCAAAGCAAGGATGTATGGCCATTGAGTTTGCTGATAAGTGTAGAGCAAAACTTCGATTTTATTCAAAATTAATAAAAATACATAACAATTTGGCACAAACATGGATGACTGGATGCAATATAATAATATAATGAATATGTTTAAGGAACAACTCTCCATAATTAAGCATTTTGAGCTAAGAAACATACAATTTCAGTCACTTTACAGGCTGATGTTTACATCACCATTGATTAGACATAAGTAATTCATGTTCTAAATATTCAAATATCAAATGTGTCAACAAAACCTTGTTTTTAAAGAAATATATAACCAATGTCTGAATAACCCTACCCATTTCCTAGCCCAACAAATGTTATTAACCATAGGATATAAATAAAAACATGAATAAAATGAGTAACACTGACTCTGGCTATGGCTCTCACACTAGTCTGAGTGCCCAGATTTGTCTCAATCTAAATACAGATGTTATAAGATGTGTTGATTAGATTGACCTAAATGCAATGCTAGATAAAAGATTAACATCTTAATTTATTATATATATATTTCTTAGTTGGTATTCTATGTTTCAAACAAGAGCTGAGATGAACTGAAACGAGCACATTTCATAGCTGCACCCAGTGTCTTAGCATTAGCCATGTGCTTCGCGGGGGTTTGTTTATCTTCCACGCATTCCCACAATGCACCGCGTGGCTGGAATGGTGATCTAGTCTATTGGATGGCGTTAGTTAAGTACTTCTGGTTTGTTAATTTATCAATCTTTCTTGTAACAAAAAAACTAAACAACATTATTTTAAGAACCAAAGATGGTTCTTCTGCAACGTGCAAGCCTTATTCATATTGAATGTTGGAAGTCATTCCAGGTTATAGTGGTTGGGTAACTACTACAAGATAAGGGTAGTTGTCTCACCTGTTCCTGGTAGACAAACAACAGTGATAACCATTACCAGATGCGCAGCTTGTACCAAACTGCAGTTACATTTCAAGATAACAATTTCACTTAAACTCCACCATGAAACAACTGTCGTCGGATGGGCGTTTTTAGGTGTTTTTTTTTTTTTTAAATGAAGGGAACATTGCACCTAAAGTGGGAATCAAACCCACACATTTGCCATTCTTCAAACCATTAGACTATCTATGCTCCCTGATGCAATCAACTGACCCATGCATACCTGGTTGGTTGGTTGTTGGAGTTCCATACCCTGGTCTCGTTTCAGTGTACAGACACCATAGTTCACACACCTAACACATACGGTGATTGGTTGTTGGTTGTTGGAGTTTTACGTCCTGGCAACATCTATGGTCATATCAGGATAGGTACCGACTTGTGACAGTGCACACTCATGGCAACTTTATAATGCTGCCTCACTGGGAAATCAGGCCACCGGAACCATGACCTGATATCCCACCCAGTCACATTATCCTGACACTGAGCTAACCAGTCCTTACCCTATCCTATTATTACCGAGCGCCAGGCTAGAAAGCGACAAGCATCAATTTTGTAAGTCATTGGTTTGACTCAACCGGGAACCCAACTCCCGATCTTCCACACGCGAGGCCGGCACTCTGCCGATTCGGCCACCGCACCAGTGTGTAAGCACCACTAACCACCCCGATGCCAGAGATCAATTTCTACTCAACACTGGATTTGGAACAATCAATGGCGGAGAGTCGCTAGGACGCAGCACACACTGAATAAACCCGCCTGATTTGTGTCGTCCTAAAACTGGAATATGGGGTTACTATTCGCACTCATCGGGGCAGCGACGCCAGGCATTAGACAAAATAAACAAACTACCGCTATCTACATATCTCTGCACACTTGCGCCACCATTTTCCCCCCCTTATGACGTCACACCTAGAGAGTTCAGGAAGTACTGACCCCTTGAAGTCGCGCGCATACTGCCAGCCCTCCTTGTCGACGCCACCTAGCGTGCGGTGGTCGATCTGCCAGTCTGTTACCTGCAACCAGCGAAGAAGTCCCGGTTAGGTTTACAAAATGAGGTTATGCTCACTCCCGCTCACTCGCTCTGAGGTTAGTTGGTTGGTTGCTGGAGTTTTACATCATGACAACATCTAAGGTCATATCAAGACAGGTACCGACTTGCGACTGTGCACTCATGGTGACTTTATAGTGCTGCCTCACTGGGTTAGGCCACACCCAATTAATGTAGTGGACTGATAGGTGGCATGTGAATGGGTTAAACCACACCACACTAACGTAGTGGTGAACTGATAGGTGGCGCTGTGAATCGGTTAAACCACACCGCACTAATGTAGTGAACTGATAGGTGGCGCTGTGAATGGGTTAAACCACACCTCACTAATGTCGTGGACTGATAGGTGGCACTATGAATGGGTTAAACCACATTGCACTCATGTAGTGGACTGATAGGTGGCGCTGTAAATGGGTTAATTATGTCTACATCAAACAAGCGCACGCCTGTTCGCTAGAAGGCCAGAGCTACTTACCCACACCCAGTGTCGGGACAATAGTCGCGTGCTCTCCTTCGTGCACTCGACTCGCCCCGTCTCGTCGCTCCATGTATACCGGTCACTCAGCAGCACCCTGCGCACAGAAAGGTCACAGCTTCACAAAGGTCACAGCTTCACAAAGGTCACAAGGTCATGCGGCATCAGGCTGGTTCCCACACACCACCTAGTAATGGTTGGTTGTTGGAGTTTTACGTCCTGGCAAAATCTAAGGTCACATCAGGATGGGTACCAACTTGTGACAGTTCGCACTCATGGCAACTTTATATTGCTGCCCCAGTGGAAATTCAGGCCACCGGTACCATGACCCGATATCCCACTCAGTCACATTATCCTGATTCTTAGCTAATCAGTCCTTGCCCTATCCTATTAATGCCGAGTGCCAGGCTAGGAAGCAACAAGTATCAATTTGATAAATTATTGGTTTGTCTCGACCGGGAACTCAACTCTCGATATCCCGCACGCGAGGCTCACGCTCTCCCGATTCGGCCACCACGCACAGTGCTTGGTTACGGGGTCAGGGGTCTAATGGCACTGACAGGCACCTAATGAGGGCAGCAGCTCACTGCGCAGTCTGGTGTCTAAAAGCTTTTATAGATGATTTCCACCACCAACCTGCCCTCTGACGGCAGTAGCAAGAACTAACGTGGGGAGCAGCTCACTGTGCAGCATGATATATATATACTGGGTTCTTTGCAACCGTACGATGGTTACCGGTTGCAGAACTGCAACATTATAGAGAGGCTCCGATAAATCGGCCCAATCTTTGGTTGAAGAATAATCTTCTGGTGGGACGGTTGTAGAAGCTGGGGGATGTCTTTACAACGATTAAACGACGAGTCGTTGGGGCGGTCCAGAATCTCCGGTCCGGCGGTAGCACAGCACTTGTATCCAGCAGCCAGTGGCAATGGTTTCCGAGGAAGGGCGGGTAAAGATGCGTCCAGCGGTTCCAGCAACGAGAACAAAGCGAGAGAAACCTAAAGGTAAAGGGCCCCACCCTAGTACACAACTCCCTTGTTCAGGGGGAGAAGTAAGCCTGGGAGAAAAAAAAAGGGTACAGTCTAGGAAAGAGAAATGAGGAGAGTTGAGGCAAAGGTCTGTGTCTATTTGCTCTATGGTGACCAACCAGCGAGCCAAAGACATGGACAGAGTAAGAGTAGAAAGTGAAATGCTGGCGGGCTCCCCCTCCTGGAACTCTTTTCAGACATATCAAGGAGGAGCATGGCCAGCGGAGAGGAGATAGAGAGAGGTGTGGACGAAGTGCGGTCCGGATAGCAAGTGCACTGTGCAGCATGCTCTGTCGAAAAGGTTTTATAGAGGATTTCCACTACCAACCTGCCCTCTGACGGCAGTGGCAAGAACTAATGTTATGAGTAGCAATTTACATGTAAACGGTCTTAGAAGATTTCCACAACTGACCCGCCATCTGATGGCATTGATAAGAACTAATGTTCTGGATAGATTCTTACTGCACATGCTTTGTGGAAAAGGTCTATTGGGCAACTAGCGGAAGGCGCTTACCTGTCAGTGTAGCCGAACACCGGCCGCCACCGCTGGTTCTCGTAGATGAACACTTCCCGCTGGTCAGTTTGAGCGTGGATGCCCTGAGGACTGCTCGCCACCCCTGCAATTAGCCGGCCGCATGGTATCTTAGCGGGGCAGCACTATAAATCCGCCACCAGCGCGAACTGCCACAGGTATGTAACTGCCACACTAAGAATCAGTTCACAGCCGCTTCTATTATAAAATCGTTTTCGCTTTGGCTTTAACTTAAAGTTGCATGGTCCGATGGCCTTTGAATTTTTGTCTTATTTTTGAGATAAATATATCAAATTGATCGTTACAAGCTACTAATCATTACTCCGGAGTGATTTTGATTAAAGATGATTAGTTTTGAAGTAATATGAGCTGAAAGAACCAAAAATAATTTCGACAAGCTTGCCAAAAGTCCTGTGGCTATGACCCAGATGTCATCTCGCGGTGACCACGTGATGTGAGATGACCTGGAACCTTACAGGACTGTAGGTAGGTATTCCTGGTTGGGTTGGTAACATTCTGGGAATGGATTAGTGACATAGGCCCATGGCACTAGGGCTTTAAAAAAAAAAATGTGTGTCTGTTGTCTGCTTGTGTCTGTCTGTCTATGTATGTCTGTATGTATCTGTGTGTGTGTATGTCTGTGTGTGTCCATCTGTGTGTTTCTGTGCTGTGTATGTGTGTATGTATGTGTGTATGTATGTCTGTGGTGTATGTGTGTCTGTGTGTATGGATGTGTCTGTCTGTGTATGTCTGTATGTGTGTGTGTCTGTGTATGTATGTGTGTGCATGTATATGTGTGGCTGCCTCTGCCTGTGTGCGGCTGTCTATGTGTTTCTGTATGTGGGTGTGTCTCTCTCTCTGCAAAGTCAGGTCAGGTGTATGTGTCTGTGTATGTCGGGTGTGTGCATATCTGTGTGTTTGTGTGTCTGTGTGTGCTGTCTATGCATGTCTGTCTGTGTGTCTATCTATGTGTGTCTGTCTGTGTGTGTATATGTATGTGTGGTAATGTCTGTGTGTGTATGTGTGTATGTATGTGTATCTATGTGTGTCTGTGTATGCATGTATGTATGTATGTATGTGTGTATGTATGTGTATGTATGTGTCTGTGTGTGTATGTCTGTGTGTGTCTGTCTGTGGGTGTCTGTGTGTGTCTGTGTGTGTGTGGCTCTCTCTCTGCAAAGTCAGGTTGGGTGTATGTGTGTCTGTGTATGTCAGGTGTGTGCATGTGTGTGTTTCTGTGTATGTGTGTGCTGTCTGTGTATGTCTGTCTGTGTGTGCCTATCTATGGGTGTCTGTATGTGTGTGTATGTCTGTGTATGTATGTCTGTGTGTGTCTGGCTGTGTGTGTATGTCTGTGTGTATGTCTGTCCCTATGTATATGTATGTGTGTCTGTGTGTGTATGTCTATGTGTGTATGTCTCTGCATGTCTGTCTGTGTGTATGTCTGTGTGTGTATGTCTGTGTGCGTATGTCTTGTGTGTGTATGTCTGTGTGTATGTCTGTGTGTATGTCTGTCTCTGTGTCTCTGTAAAATCAGGTCAGGAAACACACAGACACATACACACACATCCACCTCATATCCCCTTCCCCTCTATGACCCTGCACAGCAGGCCTACTTGGTTGGGGGGGCTAATGGGGTCACGAGATTGGCCTAATTGGTTAATGGCCTTCCTGCATAATGGTGTTTCAAACTGAGTGTTCAAAGGGGTGAGGTTATAAACTCACTGGTTATTCTGTATATACTGTCCCAAATCATTAGCTAATAGACCAATATCTAAGTTGGATATATAGCATCAAATGTAAGTAGTTGTTTTAATTTTGACAAATTATATTTCATCGGACCATGCAACTTTAAGTAATTGGTTGTTGGAGTTTTACGTTCTGGCAACATCTAAGGTCATATTAGACATATAAATTAATAATAATTATGAAAATTCATTAAAGGTACTTGATCAATAGTTCTACAAGTTCACGTTATCACTCTGCAAGTTGGGGTGGGGGTGGAGGGGGGGGGGGGGTATGCACTTCCCCACAGGAATTTATGAAATCTAGAGGCTCTGAAAAGTCTATTTCCAGCCAGTTCAGGAAGGTTACCATGGTTACATACCGGTGGCTTATTTGGCGGGGGGGGGGGGGGGTGTTCGGGGGGGGGGGTGGGTAGACCAGACCAGACTGGATTGAACTAGACAGGACCAGGCCAGAACGGCCCGGTCCAAACTGGCCCCGACCAGACTGAGTTGAGGCGCGTCCCAGGTTGGCTCACCTTTGAAGAAGCCGCCTCCGTACCCGCCGGTGTAGACCCAGGTGAGCCCGTCGTACCCGATGCCCCACGTGACACCGACGCGGTTCGTCTCCACCTTGGCGAGGTGGCCGCCCAGCTGGTGCCAGAACCTGAAACAAAAGTAAAGCTTGTTTTATTTAACAACGCCTCTAGAGCACATTGATTTTTGTTATCGTATTATCGGTTATTGGACATCAAACATATGGTCATTCTGATATATTTCTTTGGAGGAAACCCGCTGCCGCCACATCGGCTACTCTTTTCAATAAGCAGCAAAGGGGCTTTTATATGCACTTTTCCACAGACAGGACAGCACATGCCACAGGCTTTGATGAGCCAGTTGTGGAAGACTGGTTGGAATGGAAGATAGCCCAAACTGCAAATGGGTCTAGTGAGAAGGATCGATCAGATGACCGACACCTTCACAGATGGACACGCTACCGCCTGAGCAACGTCCCGCTCTTGCCAGAATCTGAAGACAAAGGCAGCCACAGTCACGCGCCATTACCATAACAGGGTAAGGAGCTGGCCATGAATGTACATGGTTTACATCATTTTCACAACTGCGTAATGTTAGGATAAGGTTTGACACACTTTTAATTTACGCTAATCCTAATGCAAGAACATCGGTAAAATGTGATTGATGTTTATATAATCAAAAAAATAATTGAACATAGCTTTTTACTGCCTCACCGAACTCCCCATCTCGAACATTGTTCAGATTGCGAAGAATATTGACGTTGATGGAATATCCCTAAGACACCACAGAACTAGAATACAAGTATATTAATTTTAATTCATGATACAATGCTAGTCATTAGTTAACCAATACGAAATATGAATATGACTGAGAAATCAGTTGTTCGATGCTAAAAAGAGATTTCTTCAGCAGAATAAAGATATGGAAAATATATAAATATATAAATCCTCTGGTGCAACTGACACTTGTCGACACCCTTTGGAGGAGAGGTGGGCCACAGGTGTCGCCACCTGTCAAGTGTGGAGTCTTATGGAGTATAAAATCGGCAATATCAGTAATATCAATAATTAGAACAATTCCCTTTCATATTGTTACATTCGCCTAATTCGTTTTACATCACATTTACATATATTATATATATGCTGTATAAGAATTATATGAGTATAATAACCCGGAATATCCCTCCTCTCCCTCATCGGTCACTCAGCTCCATGGAATGTGGGAGTCTCTCATAGTCATCTACTGCTCCAGCCTCCCCACCTCAGCTCAAAGGGGGCGCCACCACCCCTTCACACTGTAACCGCCACTCACTGTACCACTGAAAATTTGCCACATGTAATCATGCATCCCACAGCAATATGCCACATGTAGTCATGCATCCCACAGCAATATGCCACATGTAGTCATGCATCCCACAGCAATATGCCACATGTAGTCATGCATCCCACAGCAATATGCCACATGTAGTCATGCATCCCACAGCAATATGCCACATGTAATCATGCATCCCACAGCAATATGCCACATGTAGTCATGCATCCCACAGCAATAGGCCACATGTAGTCATGCATCCCACAGCAATATGCCACATGTAGTCATGCATCCCACAGCAATATGCCACATGTAGTCATGGGATACACCATATATATTTATATGAATAAGAGATTAAAAGCCCAGGGCGTACATCTGGGAGCAGGGCTCCCCGTTGCTGTCGTCGCCTTCCGGTTCGTGTACAAAGATGTCGCCCCGGTCGGTGGTGGCCCAGATCGAGGCTGTGTGCGGCGAACCGTGAAGCTTACGCTGGTCACTGCAGGCCACTGTCAAGGACGCCATCTGGTGGAGAGAACAGAGTCAACAAATAAAACACCACACGCAGGATACTGTCAGTGGCGTCATCTGGTGGAGAACAGTGTCAATGAATAAAACAATGCTGCGGGTAACTGTCAGAGAGGCGCCATCTATTGGAGAGAACAGTTTCAACGAATAAAACAATGCGCACAGGTTACTGTCAGTGGCTCCATCTAGTCCATGAATAAAACACCTCTGTCAGTGGCGCCATCTGGTGGAGAGAACAGAGTCAACGAATAAAACACACCCTGCAAGTTTCTGTCAGTGCCTCCATCTGGTAGAGAGAACAGTCAGTGAAAAAAATACCTCTCTCAGGCCACTGTCAGTGCCGTGTCAGAGTGGCGCCATCTGATGGAGAACAGAGTCAATGAATAAAACACCCCTCTGTAGGCCACTGTCAAGAACGCCATCTGGCAGGGACAACAGAGTCAACAGTTGTAATTCTAAATACTGTAACTTACATCCTTATACTTAATGTGCCAAGTGTATTATAATTATCCTTTAAAAACAAATCAAGATTTCGTGTAAATAACCACATGACTCAAAGCTGGAAGACCAATGAAGCGATAACAATGACAGGAATAAACTACATTTTCCAAAACACTGCGGTGCTAAATTCAAATTTGCAAAGTAAGGCAGCCAGTGTCGAAAGGCTGCACAGTGCATACCCAGTCTTCCATGTCCTCCTCTCGAGTGGCTGCCATCCTCATTGCCTGAGCGCGCGGTACAGCTGTGATGCGAGATGTCGTGTGCAGGGCGAAGCTTGGCTGTGGACCGGGGTCCGTCACCCCACAGGCGCACAGGATGTCGCTCAGGGAAATCTGCTGGAACTGGTGCGGTAAACATTGCACGTATTAGTGTTATGAGGGCACCGCCTGCATTAGTACATCCCCACAGCAGAACACTACCCACATTAACACATCCCACAGTAGGACACCACCTGCACTAATACATTCCCACAGTAGGACACCACCCACATTAATACATTCTCACAGCAGGACACCACCTGCATTAATGCATCCCCACAGGACACCCCCTGCATTAATACATCCACACAGCAGGACACCACCTGCATTAGTACATCCACACAGCAGGACACCACATGCATTAGTACATCCACACAGCAGGACACCACCTGCATTAGTACATCCCCACAGCAGGACACAACACACATTTGTACATCCGCACAGCAGGACACCACCTGCATTAGTACATCCACACAGCAGGACACCACCTGCATTAGTACATCCACACAGCAGGACACCACCTGCATTAGTACATCCACACAGCAGGACACCACCTGCATTAGTAGATCCCCACACGACATTGCCCGGATTAGTACATCCACACAGCAGGACACCACCTGCATTAGTACATCCACACAGCAGGACACCACCTGCATTAGTACATCCACACAGCAGGACACCACCTGCATTAGTACATCCATACAGCAGGACACCACCTAGATTAATACATTAAATCTATGTTACAAACAACTGTATGGATAGAAGCTTACAAAGATTGGTTATCACAAAGTATGTGGTAATAGATTCAACGTGACTTAAAGTGTCACACCTTTAGAAGGGTAGGGCTGGCAGAGGACGCCAACCCCATCTTCCGCCATTCAATCATAATGGGTCACAGCTTCAGCTCTTCGGAACAGCCGTATTGCAATATGATGACTATAAAAGAGAGTGCGTTAACTGGAGAGGACAGAAAGAAGCCGGCCGCTACCTTCTGCTTGCCATGCAGCTCGTACTGCAGTGCCAGACTGCCGTCCATGGTGCCGTCCACCTCCTGGGTCAGCTCCACCGTGCAGTCTACCCAGCGTGCACCGCGCGCCACGTCCTGCCACCACCGCAGCACACCCTTCTTACTCCAACACGCCTGCAACCACCACACCACCGCACAAGGCGCTAGTTACTGAAAGCTGCTCGATATCAGGGTCCCTACACATGTGAAGATATGGAATTCAACGCTATTTCAACGCTTTTCAAGGATGGTCTTGATAGGAATTCAAGAATGTTTTCATTTGGATTTCAGGAAAACGGAATTAATGGCGAATGGTGATTTCGGACTAAATTAGATCAGTGGGGACAGTTTAATGGAATTCAAGGCTTTTCTAGACTAATTACCCAAAATAGGTTAAATTCAAGGTTTTTAATGAAGTTAGACTTTTCAAGACTTTCCATGCCCCGTACGGACCCTGTGATATGCTACACGGTTAATTTTAACAGCTTTCTCAATTTGCATAAAATCAAAATGTGAAAAAAAAAATATTACAACTCTGACATATGCAGAAGATATTTATAAACCTTCATATGAAAATGGATCCTGCTATTATTTAGGATGTTTTGTGCTATTATTTGAAACCAACAACAAAAACCTTTTATGTAAATGTAAAATGATTTAATGTACTTCATACTTGCATTGTGTACACATTGTGTACACCTTAATTTCAGAATCTACTTCACACTTCAATTTCCCCATGCCCCCATCTCTGCCAATTTGGATTTCCACCGACGTGTATAACTTACAGCGTCATCAAAGGCCAGTTGCTCTGATACCATGTCTATGTGGTGTGGAAGGTTAAAAATCCTTTGGGTCGGTAAAAGTGTAGGCTCGGGCTTTCTATCGACAAACTGTCTAATGGTGAAAACAAGTGTATTCAGACTTATCCATGATAGGCAGTATAAATCTTCAACAACAAAAAACACTATATAAACCATGTAAAAAATATATTTAAATAATTGCGTAAATACCTAGATACCTGTAACACTTACGGTAGAGGGAAAAAAGAAAAAAAGAAAAAAAGAAGAAGAAGCTGCCTAGAAGAGCGAGTTACCCGTTCTATGGCGAGTGGGTAGTGGCGGTAGGGCTCCAGCTCCTGTTTGTTGCGCGTGCGCAGGGAGGCGAGCACAGTGTTGCGCCACGCCCCAGTGGTGAACTGGCGGTGGTAGAAGATACTACTGCTCCTGTTGGACCTGGTAAAGAAGACAACATACTTAGGCAGGGTTCGTACACTTGAAGAAAGTCAAAATTTAAGGAATTTTCAAGCACATTCCACTGTCAACTTTACCAAAATTCCAGGACATTACCAAGGTAAAAGTGACAAACTTTATTTTCCAATATGGTGACGTTATTGCTTGGATCTCATGGCCAAGTGATTCTCGCATCACAAGATAAAGAGTACTTTTTTTTTTTGTAAACACAACATTTTAGATGTTTATATTTTATTTTATATAAAATTATAATTTTTAAGGGTTTTCCAGACCGCTAGGCTCAATGATACCACCACCCTATCCACGCCTACCTGTCTATGTGGCTTCTTCCCATGAGAGGTCAGTGCAGATTACTTCACGCGTAATCTTCTGCCACTGACGGTGTTTCGCATGCAACAACATACCTGACCTACATAACCAGACTGACCTACATAACCCGGAAACCTACCCGGCTTCGGCTGCGAGCCAGTGTCGAACCTCCGCCTCCTCGTTGATGGGGCACGCGGTTGAAGACACCCACACCCAGTGGATGTCGCCTTCGTCGAAGATCTCCACATAGTCCTCGTCATCCTCCTCCTCCACATCCTCCTCCTCCGCATCACCCACCTCAGAACCCAGCATCCCTGCAAAGCACACGGTACAAGGCTCACAGTCGGGTGGTTGTTGGAGTTTTACGTCCGGAAAACGTCTAAGGTCATATCAGGACGGGTACCTACAGACTTGTGATAGTGCCCACTCATGGTGACTTTATAGAGCTGCCCGACTGGGAGATCAGGCCAACCTGATATCCCCCTCAGTCACATTATCCTGACATCGAGCCAACCAGTCCTTGCCCTATTTTAATAATGCGAGCGCCTGGCTATGAAGCGACAAGTATCAATTTAGTAAGTCATTGGTTTGACTGGACTGGGAATTGAACTCCCGGTCTTCCGCACGGGTACTACATGTGGCATATTGCTGTGGGATGCATGACTACATGTGGCATACTGCTGTGGGATACATGACTACATGTGGCATATTGCTGTGGGATGCATGACTACATGTGGGATGCATGATTACATGTGGCATATTGCTGTGGGATGCATGATTAAATGTGGCATATTGCTGTGGGATGCATGACTACATGTGGGATGCATGATTACATGTGGCATATTGCTGCGGGGATGCATGACTACATGTGGCATATTGCTGTGGGATGCATGATTAAATGTGGCATATTGCTGTGGGAATGCATGACTACATGTGGCATATTGTGTGGGGATGCATGATTACATGTGGCATATTGTTGTGGGATGCATGGATTACATGTCGCATATTGCTGTGGGATGCATGACTAAAGATGGAATATTGCTGTGGGGATGCATGACTACATGTGCCATATTGCTGTGGGGATGCATGGCTAAAACTGACATATTGCTGTAGGATGCATGACTACATGTGGCATATTGCTGTGGGATGCATGACTACATGTGGCATATTGTTGTGGGATGCATGACTACATGTGGCATATGGTTGTGGGGATGCATGACTACATGCGGCATATTGCTGTGGTGATGCATGATTACACGTGGCATATTGCTGTGGGGATGCATGATTACATGTGGCATATTGCTGTGGGATGCATGACTACATTTGGCATATTGCTGTGGGATGCATGACTACATGTGCAATATTGCTGTGGGATGCATGACTAAAACTGCCATATTGCTGTGGGATGCATGACTACATGTGGCATATTGTTGTGGGATGCATGACTACATGTGGCATATTCCTGTGGGGATGCATGACTACATGTGGCATATTGTTGTGGGATGCATGACTACATGTGGCATATTGCTGTGGGATGCATGATTACATGCAGCATATTGATGTGGGATGCATGACTACATGTGGCATATTGCTGTGGGATGCATGACTCCATGTGGCATATCATTGTGGGATGCATGACTACATGTGGCATATTGCTGTGGGATGCATGATTACAAGTGGCATATTGCTGTGGGATGCATGACTCCATGTGGCATATCGTTGTGGGATGCATGACTACATGTGGCATATTGCTGTGGGATGCATGACTACATGTGGCATATTGCTGTGGGATGCATGACTACATGTGGCATATTGTTGTGGGATGCATGACTCCATGTGGCATATCGTTGTGGGATGCATGACTACATGTGGCATATTGCTGTGGGATGCATGACTACAAGTGGCATATTGCTGTGGGATGCATGACTCCAAACATGGCATATGTGTGGGATGCATGACTCCATGTGGCATATCGTTGTGGGATGCATGACTACATGTGGCATATTGCTGTGGGATGCATGACTACAAGTGGCATATTGCTGTGGGATGCATGACTACATGTGGCATATTGATGTGGGATGCATGATTACATGTGGCATATTGTTGTGGGATGCATGGATTACATGTGGCATATTGCTGTGGGATGCATGACTATAGATGGCATATTGCTGTGGGGATGCATGACTACATGTGCCATATTGCTGTGGGGATGCATGACTAAAACTGACATATTGCTGTGGGATGCATGACTAAAACTGACATATTGCTGTGCGGATGCATGACTACATGTGGCATATTGTTGTGGGATGCATGACTACATGTGGCATATTGTTGTGGGATGCATGACTACATGTGGCATATGGTTGTGGGATGCATGACTACATGCGGCATATTGCTGTGGGGATGCATGATTACATGTGGCATATTGCTGTGGGGATGCATGATTACATGTGGCATATTGCTGTGGGATGCATGACTACATGTGCAATATTGCTGTTGGATGCATGACTAAACTGCCATATTGCTGTGGGATGCATGACTACATGTGGCATATTGTTGTGGGATGCATGACTACATGTGGCATATTCCTGTGTGGGTGCATGACTACATGTGTCATATTGCTGTGGGATGCATGACTAAAACTGACATATTGCTGTGCGGATGCATGACTACATGTGGCATATTGTTGTGGGATGCATGACTACATGTGGCATATTGTTGTGGGATGCATGACTACATGTGGCATATGGTTGTGGGATGCATGACTACATGCGGCATATTGCTGTGGGGATGCATGATTACATGTGGCATATTGCTGTGGGGATGCATGATTACATGTGGCATATTGCTGTGGGATGCATGACTACATGTGCAATATTGCTGTTGGATGCATGACTAAACTGCCATATTGCTGTGGGATGCATGACTACATGTGGCATATTGTTGTGGGATGCATGACTACATGTGGCATATTCCTGTGTGGGTGCATGACTACATGTGTCATATTGCTGTGGGATGCATGACTAAAACTGACATATTGCTGTGGGATGCATGACTACATGTGGCATATTGTTGTGGGATGCATGACTACATGTGGCATATTGCTGTGGGATGCATGACTCCATGTGGCATATCATTGTGGGATGCATGATTACATGCAGCATATTGCTGTGGGGATGCATGATTACATGCAGCATATTGCTGTGGGGATGCATGATTACATGTGGCATATTGCTGTGGGGATGGATGATTACATGTGGCATATTGCTGTGGGGATGCATGGTTACATGTGGCATATTGCTGTGGGATGCATGACTACATGTGGCATATTGCTGTGGGATGCATGACTACATGTGGGATATTGCTGTGGGATGCATGACTACAAGTGACATATTGCTGTGGGATGCATGACTACATGTGGCATATTGCTGTGGGATGCATGACTCCATGTGACATATCATTGTGGGATGCATGACTACATGTGGCATATTGCTGAGGGATGCATGATTACAAGTGGCATATTGCTGTGGGATGCATGACTACATGTGGCATATCGTTGTGGGATGCATGACTACATGTGGCATATTGCTGTGGGATGCATGACTACATGTGGCATATTGCTGTGGGATGCATGACTACATGTGGCATATTGCTGGTGTTGCAGCACAAAATGAATACAAAATCAATTTAATGGAAGCTATTATTCCTGAAGCCTCCTACTGTGTTTTGACAAGCTCACCGAAAATAAACTGACATGGTTGCACTTCAAATATATCAAAAGGTAACCTAGTCAAATTAAAATAATTCCAAACTAAAGTAATGTAGATGATAACCAACCAACCATCTTAAAAAAAAGGCAGGAACTCAAAATAATTGGACAATGCCACTTTAAGAAACAAAGAGAAAAAAGAAAGCATTAAAAAATGTTTTAAAAAAGACAGATTTCTGCACAAACAAAAATTGTGCGCAAAGGCATAGCGGCTTGACGTACCCCGACCAGTGGGGTCCCAGCCACAGACAGAGCCGAACTCGGACCACGCGAAGGTTGAGCTGCTCGTGCTCTGGTCGCTCGCACTGCGCGGCAGCGACGTGATGCTCGTCTCCATGAGGCCACGTGACGTCACGCTCGTCTCCATGATGCCGCGTGACGTCACGCCACCGGCCTCCAGCAGATTCACGCTCTCGTTGCCCGTCTTAAAGGTGACGGTGATGTCTCGCTGCATGCAGGTTGACAGCATCTCGGGTGAGAGGTGGTCCGAGACCTGCTCGGTCTTCTTCCTGATGAGCGACTTGATCTGCTGGATGCTCTTGGACTTCTTGAGCGCCGCCATGGCCGCCATTACGGCCTCGTACTGCGCTGTGGGCGAGTCGAGGTTGGTGGGGGTGCGGTCCCCGCTGGACGCTGACCTGCTGTCCGCGTCCGGGCTGCCGCACGTGCTGCCCCTGGCGGCGGGCCCGGAGATTGCATCCCCGTCACACCTTCCCTCCCCGCCCGGCGCCACTAGCGGTGCGTTGTCGTTCTGGTCGTTGCTGATGCGCGTTAGCGCGTAGAAGTTCTCCACGTACTCCTTCGTGCCAGGCGATCTGACGGAGTCCGGCACAATGGTGACGTCCACCCCCACTGCCGTCTCTGTCTCCCCCCGACCGTCCTCCGCAGCACGCTCGCACACGGAGAGCAAGCTGTTGCGCGACGTGCGTGACGAGGTGGAGCGCGTGCGCTTCCGGTTCGTGTTGCCATAGTAACAGCAGTAGGGCAGGTCCACCTGGCGCCAGGACTTTCCCGTTTGCTCGTCACGGGTCACCCCAGTCCGGAAGTAGATCTGGCGGTCGTCGTAGTCGATGCCCCATACCTGCCGGGATCGAAGAAACGCAACGGGGTCAAGTTAGTTATGTTGTTTGTTTAACTAGATCTGGTGGTTGTAGTCGATACCCCACACATACCGAATCGAAGAAACGCAATGAGATCAATCTGGCTGTCGTCTAGTCGGTGCCCCACACCTGCCAGGTCACGGAAACATAACGGGGTCTGGTAGTCTAATAGTAGGTGATGCCTGGTGTACACCAGGCATCACATACTACTAGTGTATGCCAGGCATCACCTACTATTAGACTACTAGTGTACACCAGGCATTACCTACTACCAGTGTACACCAGGCATTACCTACTACCAGTGTACACCAGACATCATCTACTATCAGACTACTAGTGTACACCAGGCATTACCTACTACCAGTGTAATCTGCTACGTGCAAGCACGCTAGCAGGCGTCAGCATCAAGGCCTCTCCTCATCGAACTCTCAACTCTAGCAAAGGAGTAATCCGGACTAGAGATCTTGATGGTGTTGATGAGGATGAGATAGCACATGAGCTCAAGTCTCAAGGAGTGTTAAACGTACGAAGAATAGTTATAAAGAGGGATAACAAGTCCATAAAAACAGGGACATATATCCTCACGTTTGGCAAGCCTTTTCCGCCCAAGAATTTGAAAATTGGATACCTTAGTGTGAATGTGGATGTCTTCATCCCAAACCCACTTCGATGCTTCCAATGCCAGAAGTTTGGTCATGGCAAGGATAGATGCAAAAATGAAATCATCTGTTTTAAGTGTGGTCAAAAAGGTCATGACAACACCAGTTGTCAAAACCAGGCAAAATGTTCCAATTGCCTGGGTGACCATATGGCCATATCTAAAGACTGTCCTGTCTGGAAAAAAGAAAAGCTAATTCAGCAGATCAAGACTGAGAAGCGGCTAAGCTACCCAGAAGCTCGAAGGCTGGCTGAGGTGAATACTCCCTCGCCAATCACCAAGAGCTATGCTGCGGCAGCCAAAGCCTCCAACAGGACAATTGAATGCCAGACTGAACTGACGTGGTTGACTGGAGGGAAGCCCACTGCCTTCACCCCAGTCCCAAATCCGACGCCGGTTTCGATCAAAAGTAATAATATTAATACTAGTATTGCGGTGCAGACGCTGGCCGAGCCGGCAATGCCCAAAAAGAAGAAGAATTTGTCGGACCGAGTTCCGAAGGGATCTTTGACCCCTACGGACAAAACGTCCAGGGGGTCATCGATCTCCAAAAACTTAACATCAAATAGATATCGGGCGCTGGCCGATATTGAGATGCCTGAGACTGTGGAAACCCGCAGTCGAAGTCTCTCCCTCAAACCAAAGGCGAGGGGGAGAACACCTGTCACTGCTCCAAAATGACAGTGACAGGTGCATCTCTTATTCAATGGAACTGCCGAGGTTTTAGGAGCAACATCGAAGAGTTGTCTCTTCTTTGTTGCAACCTCAATCCACTCGCTGTTTGCCTACAAGAAACTTATATAAAAGCTTCTGAGAGTTGTAGTCTTAAAGGCTACACCATTCATAACAAGCACGCACCAGATGGAGACCGAGCCGCTGGCGGCTCCTCCATCTTGGTCAGACGTGATGTGGTGTGTACGCCAGTGGCGTTAGACACAACACTACAGGCTGTAGCTGTTCGTCTGACGCTGCATAAGACTGTAACTATCTGTTCCATTTACATTCCTCCGAGCTCCGTTCTCACTTTACAAGAACTGGACGCCCTTGTGGACCAGTTACCGTCCCCATATTTACTTATGGGTGACTTTAACGGCCACAACCCATTATGGGGGGGGGGACAATAGGAACGCTAAAGGCAAGAGAATTGAGGACCTTGTGGCCGCTCATGCTCTGTGTGTATTGAACGATGGTTCATACACATATTTGCATCCCGGCTACGGAACATATTCCGCCATCGATCTCAGCATTGTAGAACCAGAACTGGCGCTGGACTTTTCGTGGAGGGTCTGGGATGACCTCTGCGGGAGCGACCACTTCCCAATTATTCTTAATTGTGGGGGGGCATCTCCCATAGAGCGAGAGAGGAGCTGGCGGCTTTGTAAAGCCGACTGGCCCACCTTCCAGACCCTATGTTGCGAGAAGTTCACTCCAGACATCAGTGACATCGATGCCTTCACTGAGATGCTGAGATGGATCGCGGAGAAAACTGTTCCGAAGACCTCGGCAACTCCCAAGCGTTTGACGCCTCCATGGTTAGATGACGGCTGTAGGAGGGCTATTAAGGAACGAAAGAAAGCTCAGCGTAAATTCCACAGGAGACCGACTGCTGAAAATCTGGCGCTCTTTAAAATTCTGCGCGCTCGCGCTCGCAGAACAATCAAAGAAGCGCGGAGGCAGTGTTGGAGACAATTTGTTTCTAGCATCACCATGCACACGCCGTTGGGCAAAGTATGGACAATGATCAGAAGAATCAAACGAAGGGGAGGTGATTCTTCTGTAGTCCAGCACTTGAAACACAACGGCACCATTCTCACATCACTCGACGAAATAAGTGAAGAATTGGCTCGCACCTTTGCTGGAAACTCGTCTTTGGCAAACTGCCTCCCGGGCTTTCGGGTGGTCAAGGAACGCCAAGAGCAAAAGCTCTTGGACTTTTCTTCCGATGGCGAGGAGCACTACAACTCCCCATTCAGTATGGATGAGTTGAGGTGTTCTTTGGAAAGCTCGCATGACACAGCAGTTGGACCTGATGGAATTCATTATCAATTTTTGAAACATCTCCCTGAACATGCACTGAGACTGTTGCTTCAACTCTTCAACAACATCTGGGAGTCGGGTGTCGTCCCCGCCTCTTGGCGGGAGGCGACAGTAATACCGATTCCCAAACCTGGTAAAGACCAGAGTGAAGCCCACAACTATCGTCCCATAGCCCTTACAAGCTGCATCTGTAAAACCATGGTTTAAACAACCGCCTCGTCTGGCTACTGGAGTCAGGACACCACCTGTCCAACCTTCAATGTGGCTTCAGACGGGGCCGCAGCACCCTCGACCATTTGGTGCGCATGGAGACCTTCATAAGAGATGCTTTCCTTAAGAAGGAGCACGTTGTGGCTGTCTTTTTCGACCTCGAAAAAGCCTATGACACAACGTGGCAGCATGGCATCATGGAGGATCTTCATGCGATTGGCCTTCGTGGCCACTTGCCAATTTTCATCAGGAACTTTCTAGCCTTCAGGCATTTCCGCGTCCGTGTCAAGACTACCTATTCCCGCCTACACTCACAGGAACTAGGAGTACCTCAAGGCAGCATACTGGCCGTGACCCTTTTCGGGGTCAAGGTCAATGGTATTGCTGCTGCTGTAAAGCAGGGGGTCTCCTGTAGTCTTTTCGTGGACGACTTTGTTTTATATTACAGCGGTGCTAACATGAATGTCATAGAGAGACAGCTACAACCAAGCATAAATGGGATCCATCGATGGTCAGTTCTGAACGGTTTCAAATTTTCCAAGACCAAAACAGTCTGCATGCACTTCTGCCTGCTGCGTAGAATACATGCGGAACCGGAGCTGACCCTGGATGGGGATCCCATTAAAGTCGTTGAGAAAACCAAATTTCTGGGCCTCATTCTCGACGCAAAACTGTCTTTTGTGCCACATATAAAGTACCTGAAAACAAGATGCCTGAAAGCGCTGGATATTCTGAGGGTGCTGTCCAGCTCAGAGTGGGGAGCGGACAGAGATGTTCTGCTCTCCGTGTACAGAACCTTGGTTCGTTCACGAGTGGATTACGGCAGCATAGTATACGGTTCCGCAAGGAAATCATATATTGGGCTGCTAGACACGATCCACCACCAGGGACTGCGCCTGGCCCTTGGGGCCTTCCGCACCTCACCAGTTCAGAGCCTTTATGTCGAAGCCAATGAACCATCACTTAACAACAGGAGAATCAAACTGGCCATGCAATATGTAGTCAAGATAAAAACTAATGCATTGAATCCTGCACACAATTGTCTATTCGAGCAACATGACGAATCCAGGTATGAAGCCAGGCCGAATTACATCCGGCCACTGAGGCTCCGAATGAAACCTCATTTGGAGGCCTTGGGCGTGGATTTGGACGTGTTGGAGGATGCCAAAGTCCCAGAACATCCCCCGTGGTCGTTGAGAAAGCCATCGGTTATCCTCCGACTCACGGAACTGAGGAAGTCTGGGACACATCCACTCGAGTACCAAGGACTGCATGCAGAGATTCAAGGCCAGTTTGCAGACCACCTCTCCATATACACTGATGGTTCGAAAGACCAAAGCCGGGTAGCTGCTGCGGCAGTCTGCCGACGGGAAAAATTTGGTGTACGTTTGCCCGATCAGAGCTCGATTTTCACTGCAGAGGCCCGAGCACTCCTTCTCGCTTTGGAGTGTATCGAGGTATCCAACCACACTAACTATGTTATATACAGTGATTCCTTCTCTTGCCTCCTGGCTGTTGCTGGACTGAAAACGAATCACCCTATTCTAGCAACGGTCATTTATAAAATGAACCAACTGACAACAGATGGGTATGATATCCACCTGTGCTGGGTGCCTGGCCATGCTGGCATACAAGGAAACGAACGAGCTGATCGGGCTGCGAAGAAGGCCCTGAACTGTGATCTTGAACCGTGTCTGATCCCTCACTCTGATCTGAAACCACTAATAGCCACCCACATAAAATCCAAATGGCAACATGAGTGGGATGAAAACATCAATAAACTTAAAGAAATTGAACCATCTGTGGGAAAGCCACCACAGACTCATGCGGGAGGTCGGCGGGACCAAGTGGTCCTTAGCCGCTGCCGTGTTGGCCACTCGTGGCTTACACATGCTTTTCTGCTCAAGGGGGAACCTCCCCCTGAATGTATTGGGTGTCAGTCCCCACTGACACTCAAACACATTTTACTAAGTTGCGTTGATTTTTTGGCCCTGCGCCAACGGTTCTACACTGCAGGCAGTATGCATGACCTTTTTACTAAGGTAAAACAGGAAAACATTTTAGCCTTTTTGAGGGCAGCTGGACTGTACCACCTTATATAGTTTACTAAATGGATTCTATTAATTATTAATGAAACTTTTCTTTTTCTATGGGAATTTGTTTCCCTTGACCACAGATATATGATTGTGAGCTTTCTAATTTAATTAGTGTCTATTGGCACATAATTGATTGTCTGCTTTTACATGTAAAAGCGATGGTTTGAACAAAAAACAAACATTTCTCGCCGTGAATATGGCCTATGCTGCCGACACGGCGTAAAGCAACCACCAATCAATCAATCAATCAAAACTACCAGTGTACACCAGGCATTACCTACTATCAGACTACCAGTGTACAGCAGGCATCACCTACTATCAGTGTTCATCAGGCATTACCTACTACCAGTGTACACCAGGCATCATCTACTATCAGACTACCAGTGTACACCAGGCATCACCTACTACTAGTGTATACCAGGCATCATCTACTATCAGACTACTAGTGTACACCAGACATCACCTACTACTAGTGTACACCAGGCATCACCTACTATCAGACTACCAGTGTACACCATGCATCACCTACTATTAGTGTACACCAGGCATCATCTACTATCAGACTACTAGTGTACACCAGGCATCACCTACTATCAGACTACCAGTGTACACCAGGCATCACCTACTATTAGTGTATACCAGGCATCATCTACTATCAGACTACTCGTGTACACCAGACATCACCTACTACTAGTGTACACCAGGCATCACCTACTATTAGTGTACACCAGGCATCACCTACTACTAGTGTGTTTTTTAGTTGTTTTTTTGGTGGCAAGTTTTTTATTCTGCCCATAACGTATAAGCTCCTGTGAGGGTGCTTGTTTTCAACGCTGGACAGCTGTGATACTGGATTAGTCTGGCCCTGCACTTAGGAGTGTTTACCTGATCTTTCTCGGGCCAACCTTTGCGGTTTTGGGTGTTATTAGTTTTTATATTAGTTTTTTTTGAATTTTCAAAGTTTTTTCCTAACCTGTATATGATAACTTAGCCTACTATGTACATTTACGCAGATGACATACAGGCCTGCGGGAGAGGATCCCATCCCAGTGTGGTTTGTTACAGCATCCTTTCACCCACGCCATGTCCTTAGATAGTACACCAGTGTGCCAGAACACCCCTGGACCCTTCAGGACTGTGACTAGGTGGGATGGTTGTGTTGTATGGTTAGCCATTTTGTATTTTAGGGTGAATCAGATGCATGACCATGGCCTGTCTGGTTCTGCTTTGGTTTGTGCCAGTACACATACCCAGACGGACTGCTCCCTATAGTGATAGTCATTTCGAATTCCTTAGGGCTAGTTTCCGTATTTGTAATATCTACCATCTTTTCTGGCCTGTCTTTTTTTGCTTTTTGTGCCAGAACACAGAAAGCATTGACTGCGCCCACAGTCAGGCGAGATATTGTTCCTTCAGTAGGTGGTTGTGTATTATGTTTTCTTTAAGAACCTTTTATAGTGGTCCAGACTTTTGATTGCCCGTTGTTGTGTGGGTTGATTATTCCAGGCATGCGCCTCCATAGCCAGTACACTTCTCTTATAAATCTTTGTGTTACTTATTGCTCTCAGTAGCACTGGGGCCGCCATTTGCCTGGTGTAACCAGGCATCACCTACTACCAGTGTACACCAGGCATCACCTACTACTAGTGTACATTAGGAATCACCTACTACTGGTGTACACCAGGCATCACCTACTACTAGTGTACACCAGGCATCACAAACTACGAGTGTAAATTAGGAATCACCTACTACTAGTGTACACCAGGCATCACCTACTACTAGTGTACACCAGGCATCACCTACTATCAGACTACTGTGTACACCAGGCATCACCTACTACTAGTGTACACCAGGCATCATCTACTATCAGACTACTAGTGTACACCAGGCATCACCTACTACCAGTGTACACCAGGCATTACCTACCACTAGTGTACACCAGGCATCATCTATCAGACTACTAGTGTACACCAGGCATCACCTACTACGAGTGTACACCAGGCATCACCCACCAGTTTGATGCTGGTTCTCACCTGGTCGCTGGGTCCTAGGCTGACAAGTCGCATCCGGTGCATCATGGACACCCAGCCGCAGCCCGTCGCCGCCTCCTGCACCAGACCTGCGCGTGCACAGCAAACTCCCTTCCGGAACCACACCTACAACAGGAAGCAGGCACACAGGACACTTTTGTTTGTTTGTTCGTTTGTTGAGTAAAAAATAACATTTCAAACAGCTAAAAATAGCGCACAGAAATGTATGCCGAAAGAGCATAGAACTGTGATAGAATCACAAGTGGTGCATGCTAAATAAAGTCAACATGCATGTTGGCTGCAGGCTAACATGGGTAATTTGCACATGAGGCGCTGTTCTATTTTAGTCCACCTGCTGAATCCCACTACACCGCCTTGGTCACTTCCCCGCGGGTCGCTGCGCCGACAACTTCGCTCACCACTACTCCTACTCAGCTACCTCAATCACCCCATTACTCCACGTGGTTTCCTCTACTGCCTGCCGCACACCGCGCACTACTACTACAATGCCGCCGGTGAAGAAACGCTGTTGTCGGCCTTCTCTACTGCCCCAGCCTAGGCTACAGCCTGCCAGAGCAGCCCTCTCGTCCTGCGACCCGTTCCTTCTACCGGACTCCCCGCAATCCGGTGCTTCATCCACACTCAGGCCGGAGCTCCCGGTACACTCTACCTGTTCTTCTTCTTCAGACCATGAAACTGACCAGGAGACAATAAGACGACTGAGGAGTGAAAATAAGAAGGCTGATGCCACAACTGCACGGTTGAATGCACTTGAAGGTGCAGCCGGGGACCGATTCGCCTTCTCCCCAGGCCTGTATCTCCCTCCCCACCAAGGCCTCCTCGCCCTCCTCCCACCCCTGCTCGACCTCCTCCCTCACCCATGCCTGCCCTCAGCCCACCCCTTCCCCTCCTCTCTCCTACCCCCCCGCCAACCCCACAGGTGCACCGCACCCCGAGGCCTGCTTCTCTGCCCCCTTCAGTACCACGTGCCCGTCTTCCGTCCAGCCGTCTTCCTGCCGCCCCTCCTCAGCCCACCGCCTCCTTCCTGTCTAGCATGTGTCTATCCGGCAGACCATGCTGCCTTCATCGATGCCATGCCTGTGCTCCAGCGCCCTAGAGGTATGACATTCTTTCCACATAATTGTGTTACTCGGGGAGACGGGTGCAAGAAGATTAATATGTGGGAAGCCAGTTGGGCTGAATATTTCATCGCGCTTAGACGCCTTGCCGCTCACCCCTCCTTCCCTGAGTAGTGGTGCCCCCCCCTCCGTGGTGCCCCCCCCCCTCCTGCACCACGAGGAGGAGCTGGCACGCATGGCCATCACGTGGGGTTGGCCCACCTGCAGGCGGTGGTCGGAGCGTCTGTTTTGTATGGTGTCAGATGGCCGTCTCCATGACGGTTGGCTCAACCCTACAGCGCTCAAGGACATGCAGCGTGAGATTTGCATGGACGCCGCCAGAGCTGCTTCCTGCCTCTCCTGCGCTGGTCCTCCCTTCCGGGGATCCGCTCACCTCCCACGATCCTGCTTCACGCCCTCCTGACCGCCACTCTCACTGTCTTTGGACACAACATGCACTACACCCTGCATAGCATTCGGAGAGGCGCGGCCCAAGCTTGTGAGCTAGCAGGCTTACCACTACCAGGTATTATGGAAGTAGGTACCTGGAAGTCGAAAACTGTACTTGCCTACCTCGGTCAGACTTGTAACCGACGCCCCTTCAGCGCTCACCCATCTATTGGTTTGAGCGCTGGACGGCCTTCTACTCCTCCCTGCAATGATGGTCCTCGAGCTGAACAAATTAACAGAACATTCCCGCTGAACTGCTCGGTCCCTGGACCTACCTGAACTCTACTGCTCAACCGCTTCTCGGTTATGATTTATTTTATGTTGAATAAATACTATTAAACTATGTTCTGCCTTTTTCCCTTTTTGTCCGAGTGTGTGAATTATTAGAAGACTTTCCAAGTTAAAAATGGAAAATGAGGGGACTGGTCAATCTGTGGAGGTGGTTAGTTTGACAGGTTTTACTGTATTGAAGAAGGTGCTTTTATATGATTTTCTAGGGATTCTTTTGGTGGGTTCTTTTTTGTAAAAGACATTAACATCTAAACAAATACAAACATTCACTATTTTCTTCTTTAAAAAAAGGAAATGAATATTGATTGATGATTGATTGGTGGTTGCTTTACACCGTGTCGGCAGCATAGGCCATATTCACAGCGAAAAATGTTTGTTTTTTGTTCAAACCATCGCTTTTACATGTAAAAGCAGACAATCAATTATGTGCCAATAGACACTCATTAAATTAGAAAGCTCACAATCATATATTTGTGGTCAAGGGAAACAAATTCCCATAGAAAAAGAAAAGTTTTATTAATAATTGATAGAATCTATTTAGTAAACTATATGGGGTGGTACAGTCCAGCTGCCCTCAAAAAGGCTAAAATGTTTTCTTCTTTGACTTTAGTAAAAAGGTCATGCATACTGTCTGCAGTGTAGAATTGTTGGCGCAGGGCCAAAAAATCAACGCAACTTAGTCAGATGTGTTTGAGTGTCAGCGGGGACTGACACACAATACATTCAGGGGGAGGTTCCCCCTTGAGCAGAAAAGCATGTGTAAGCCACGAGTGGCCAATACGGCAGCGGCTAAGGACCACTTGACCCCGCCGACCTCCCACATGAGTCTATGGTGGTTTTCCCACAGATGGTTCAATTTCAAGTTTATTAATGTTTTCATCCCACTCATGTTGCCATTTGGATTTTATGTGGGTGGCTATTAGTGGTTTCAGATCAGAGTGAGGGATCAGACACGGTTCAAGATCACAGTTCAGGGCCTTCTTCGCATTCCGATCAGCTATTTTCTAGATACAGACCTTTCAGATTAATCGAAAACAAAGTATCTTATTTACACTTAATACATTTCTGACCACTACTCCTCTACATTCCCAGAGAGTAGAACAATCCATTAAGCAGCTTCAGAGACGAAAGTCACCAATGATCAAAGCTAACAAATAACATTTAAAAGTGTAAATCTGACTTCCGGTAAATTTTCTACAATTCTCTGACAGCATTAAGTCCGTGAGGGGCTGTCCACTGTTTCATGGAAACCAAATTGTCAAAATAATTTGAGAATATCACAAATTGTGGAAATCAGTGATAACGCGGAGAGCTTTCATCTTTCATCCTAGTAGCCCGAAGATGCGCCTTCCGCCTACCTTTCCACTGACGGTGGTGGCCCACACTGAGTTGGTGCCCACGGCAACCTGCACCAATTTGTCCTCCTCCTCCGGTGGTTGTACTTCCGCCCATGACAGACCTGCAGGGAAATTAATCCGAGCGGTTAATTAGAGGCAACAATTAGCTACACCCAACAACCAGCTACACAAAAACTACACAATTAATTACACATTAGTTACAATCAACTACACCCAGCAACCAGCTATGCTACATTAACTACACAGCAATTAATTACACACAATCAGCTACACCCAGCTACAGTACATTAACTACACACAATTAATTAAACAATCAGCTACACCCAGCAACCAGCTGCAGTACATTAACTACACACAATTAATTACACATTCGTTACACACAATCAGCTACACCCAGCAACCAGCTACATCACATTAACTACACACAATTAATTACACATTATTTATACAATCCGCTACACCCAGCACCCAGCACGCACATTAACTACATGGCAATTAATTACCATTATTTACACACGACAATTGATCCAGCAGTTAATTACACATGACAACTAGTTACAGCAAGCAATTAGATACACCACATTAACTACTATGCACAATTAATTACACATTATTTAACACAATCAGCTACACCCAGCAACCAGCTACACCACATTAACTACACACAATTAATTACACATTATTTACACATGGCAATTACTAACACCCAGCAACCAGCTATGCCTCATTAACTACACAAAATTAATTACACATTATTTACACATGGCAATTACTAACACCCAGCAACCAGCTATGCCTTATTAACTACACAAAATTAATTACACATTATTTACACATGGCAATTACTAATACCCAGCAACCAGATATGCCTCATTAACTACACAAAATTAATTACACATGGCAATTAATTATACCGCATTAATTACATACAATTAGTAACATCCAGCAACCAGCTACACCACATTTACTCCACACAATTAATCACTCAGATAAATGATGGTTTTATTCATGAAAAGAAATAGTGAAAGCATCACGTTCATGGCACATATGGAGAAATTCATACAAACTAGAAAATCAAATAAGACCAAAAAGCACTCAAACAAAACTATCATGAATAGAAATAGTTACAAAACAAAGAAAAGAGAACAAAACCTCAAGTAACTAGCAAAATATAACAAAGTTAAACGTGAACGCAATACAGCGTGAATCGTACCAATTCCACTTTCCATCACCGTCACCTTAATGCACATCTCAACCCTCGCGCAGGTCTTACAAGTATCACTTACAATAACTTCACATGCCCCAATGTTCCAATCACCAGGCGCTACTGGAAGAACCCAGTGGGGAATACACATTAACAGCGTACGTGGAAAATCTTTGTAACATACTGATAAGGAAATAATGTGGCACTGCGTACCCGCAAACAAGTGTCAATAAAATGGTTTTGAACAAACGGAAGGAATAAATGTTAAAGGCCATCACGGATCTGATTGGTTGATTGAAAAATTGTGACTTAGAAGACAACTTAAGTGTATTGCATAGCAAACATTAAAAACTATATCTGCAACAAAATGCATCATTTGCCTCAATTTATTTAAGAATTAAATATAGCTATCATTCGTGTCGCATTCTACATAATTAACTGGAAATATATCTGCAACAAAATGCATCAACTTGCCCCTAATTTACTTCAGAATATGATGCGAAAATAAAGCTATCACTATGATGCCACATTCTGCATAATTAACTGGAACTATATCTGCAACAAACGGCATCTATTTGCCCCTAAGTTATTTCAGAATAAAATGTGAAAATAAAGCTATCATTCTGGTACCACAATCTGTATAATTAACTGGAACTATATCGACAACAAAATGCATCAATTTGCCCCTAATTTATTTCAGAATAAAATGCAAAAATAAAGCTATCACTATGATGCCATATTCTGCCATGTACTTTTTCAGAGTTGACTTAAGGCAAAATCCCAAACACATTTACATTAAATGTTCCCAAAATATATTCCACTGAGTTAGGTTTTAAACATTAGAATACATTTTAAAACAATTATTACAATTAATTATCAGAATCATTTTCTTCACCGCAATGCCAAATTCTACAGCATAGTTATTTTCACCACATAGAATCAGCCAATCAGATGCGTCAGAGAGGGCCTCTGTGTGGAACAGGACCTACCCATGAGCGTCTGCCACATGACGCCGAGCCTCACAATGGCGGTGCCTGCCCACGTGACCGCCCAGAGGAGCCCTGAGGGCCCGACAGAGACGCTGAGCACCTCCCAGCCCTCGGCAGTCGGCACCACCTCCCATGTGCAGCCCTCGGGACACATCCGGCTGATGCCCGCCCGGTACAGCAGCTGGAGATGAGGGGGGGGGGGGGTGAGATGCGACACTCTTATTTACTTACTTCTATTACCGTGTGGGGGGAGAAAAGAGTCAGACACGACACTCTTACTTACTTGGGGCACTGGGGGGGGGGGGGGGGGGGGGAAATCACATGTGACACTCTTACCTATTTACAGGGGCAGAGTCACATGCGAGACTCTTAATTACTTACTTACTTGGGGCACTGGGGGGGTTGGGGGGGGGGGAAATCATGTGACACTCTTACTCATTTACAGGGGCAGTCACACGCGAGTCTCTTATTTACTTACTTACTTACTTGGGGCAGGAGAATCACAGGTGACACTCTTACTTATTTAGGGGGGCAGAGTCACACACGAGACTCTTATTTATTTACTTACTTATCCTCTCCTGTTTATATATTTAGGCATAATAGCATGTTAACAGATTCGGCTCGTCTACATATGACCTGCTGTCATAATTATAGTGGTCATGCGGCTAGGACTGACTATACCGATATTGACTCCGAAATGTATCAAGTGTTCTCTTTCAACGCATTTACACAGGTTTGGTTTAGTAAATACCGTACTTATTTATCTATTTATTGCAATAAGTTTAGTCTCAGCACCAAAGCCCTCACTCTAACACAACCCATTCATACCATTTTTTTGTTACATCCTAGCAACATCTAAGGTCAGGTCAGGACGGGTAGCGACTTGTGACAGTGCGCACTCATGGCAATTTGAAAGTGATGTCTCAGTGGGAGACGAGGCTGCCAGCACCATGACATGAAGTTAACCATGGGCGGAAGACCAGCGCATCGGCGCTGAAAATAAACTCTATTGAGATGAATAAAAAGTGTTTACCAATTATTTTTGTTTTTAAATAGCCTGTTTAAAGAAAAGGTTTGTTCTTGGTATAAAGTGGCAGTGAGTGGGATTGGGGGGGGGGGGGGGGGGAGTACTTACCCGCCCATTGATGGTGACCACCCAGGCGGTGAGGAAACCCTGGAGTTGGTTGATGACCTCCTGTCCGCCCAGCGCCACGTCCACCACCGGCTCCTCCAGGGGGTCCACGTGCACACTCGGCACCTGAACAACGATTTTATATATAAGGATTGCAGAGCGAGGCTGTCTGAGGCTCTCCCAGCGTGCAATCCGAAATACGGCCGCCATATTGGAAGTGTGATAATGAGTGATGATAGGGGCATTTCCCCAATAACGACCAGTGCCAATTATTTACCAATGCGTAATAAATCCAACTGCAATGATCGGGTGAAAATCATCTATTGAACCTTATTATGATGAGCTTCGGTCATTGTTGCCACCAATGGACAATCAAGAAGAAGATTGAACTAGAAATTAGACATGATATGACATAGCTTATAGGCAGGATGTAAGGACCTCACAAAAACTGTCGGCCGGAGGTGATTGCATAGATTATCCAGACAACCAGTCCTTCAACAGAGCCGATCTATTCAACTGTTCAAAGAAGGCAACTATTTGAGGGAAGGTTAACTATTCGGGCTTGGACTGGAGGCAGCCTACTGGTGGGAAAGCTGTGAGTAAACTGGATGGGTACCCTGGCCCACTTCTCAGTGGAGACGTAGCGGCGGTAGCGGATCCACCTGCGCCTGCGCACACACGACTTGAGCTTCTTCTGGTGCGTGAAGTCGTGGTGGAAGTCGATGGTCGCGTAACGCCAGCCCTGACCGACACACAAAAGCAAAGTAAAGCTTGTTTTATTTAACAACACCTCTAGAGCACATTGATTTTGTTATCGTATCATCAGCTATTGGACGTCAAACATATAGACATTCTAACATATTTCTTTGGAGGAAATCTGCTGCCACTACATAGGGTACTCTTTCCGATAAGCAGCAAGGGGTCTTTTATATGCACTTTCCCACAGACAGGACAGCACATACTACAGCCTTTGATGGACCAGTTGTGGACCACTGGTTGGAACGGAAAATAGCCCAAACTGCAAATAGGTCCACTGAGCAGGATCGATAAGATGACCGACACTTTCACAGGTGGACAGGCAAGCCACAGAGCCACTGTTACAGGCAACATACACCAGCTCATGGTTCACAACATGTCACTTCACAGATGGTTAAGTAGGTCAGTTCATAGTCGCCGAGCAGACTTTTTTGTGTGGATTTTCTAAGGTATATTAGTTGATTAAGCAGGGGGGAAATTTCAATCGCGAGAAATTGGTCTTCCTCATTCCACTGCTCCTTGGCCTATCCTTGTAATGCCGAATGACAGGCTAGGTAGCGACAAGTAACAGTTTTTAAGTCATTGGTTTGATTCGACCAGGGTTGGGTTCCAATCCTATGACCTACCAAACCGGGAAGCGGGTGCTCAATTCATTGAGGCATCCCATTGTTGGTTACCAAGGACCACCCTGCATCATTAACATATTACCACAGCACTGTCTCAAAGACGGCTGCTAACCAACCCATTAGAAAAAGTGTCAAAAGGCTGGGTTCTGGATATAACCACATGATTCTGTTATCTAAAGTGCTTATTTATCATAACACACTATTTTTTAGCAAAGAATTTATGAAATCATGAAGCTTAACGTTGCATAGACTGATGACGTTCAAATCTTTGCACAATTGTTTTTAGATAAATATATCAGGTTGACTGTTATACCCTACTATTCATTATTCCGGAGTTATTTGCATGAAAAATAGCTAATTTTGGAGCAATTTGAGCTGAAAGAATCGAAAATCATTTCAGCAAGCTTGTCAAAAGTCTTATTGTTGTGGCCCAGACTCATATCTCGCGATGGTCACGTGATGAGGAATGACCTATTAATGTGTAGGTAGTCTGAAACCTGACTGATGCCATATATGGTACTGGGAATGAGGGCAAGATTAATACGGTCACGAGATTGACCTAATTGGTTTGTGGCCTCCCTGCCTAATGGCTGCTTCAAAGTAGGTGTCCAAAGGGATAGGGTGATAAATTTACTGATTATTCTGTATATGCTTCCCCAAAGCCTTAGTTAATGCACCAATACCTAAGTTGGATATATAGAATCAAATGTAGGTAAGTGTTTTGGTTTTGACAAAAATATGTTTCATCGGACCAGGCATCTTTAATACACTTTAAAAGTTTAATCGAGGGCTTTCTGTAGCCGCCTTCTTGCTTTTTTTTGCTATTTCTTTTTGCATTCTCTCGCAATTTCTCAATTTTAAGCCAATATAGATATAGACTGGACACTGGAACCACCACCTCCACAGTTAATTCCTACTGAAGCAGTTTTTTCACACAATCATATTTAAGAAGGATTGTCATTCACCTCTAGTCTGGATAGCGGTGAATATTAATCTAGCCATAGATCATTAAAAAAAATCTTCCTTCCGTATACCTAACGCGTTCACCAACTTACAACAGTGTTTGTACCAAGGCAGAAATAAAAATTCTACATTTGTGCAACCAAAATGTTCGTTTTCCTCCAGTACATCAAATATGAAAAAACAAAGCTGTCAGACAATTAACAATATATATTCTGAATAAAGTAACTTTTTTCATTAGCATTCCAAAGAATTTATGACATTCCAGTTAAGTTTTGAACAAGAAATGTAAGCAAAATCTGACGGATTCATCCAAAAATAATGTAAAATTATTGAAAATCTGGCTTTATCCGATAAATACGTGAATATCTGATGAAAGTCGGATAATCCGAATCTGCACAAACACGGGTACAACTACACATCCATACAATGACGGTTAAGCACAGACTGCGTAGAATGGAAGCTCACCCCCTTGTCGGTGAGGTAGCCGCCCACGTTCTCGTCCACGTACCAGTCGCTCTCCCACTGCCAGTGTTCGGAGGGCAGGCGGAAGTCCTCCTTCGTCAGCTGCCGAAGCCCGTCTTCGCTGCTCCACTGCCAGGGGTCGACAGCCGGCAGCAGGTTGTGGCTGGCCCAGCCCCGCGACGGGATCCACCGCTAGCAGCACAGAAGGACAGCTGGGGACTTAGTCTCTAGCTACATCTAAGTTCATATCACGATGGCAGGGTCCGTACAAATATGAAGATATAGAATTCAAGGCTATTTCAAGGCTGTTTTGGATAGGAATTCAAGACTATTTTCATTTGGATTTCACAGGAAAAAACAACAATGGCAAATGGCGATTTCAGACTAATATGGATCATTGGGGACAGTTTAATGGAATTCAAGGCCTTTCAAGACTAATTACTCAAAATAGGTTAAATTTAAAGCTTTTCCAAGACTTTGAAATGGGGAAAATGAAGTTCAAGACTTTTCAATCCTTTCCATGCCCTGTACATACCTTGCGATGGGTCCCTACAGACTGGTGACAGAGTGCACCCATTACTGATTGTTAGTGCTTCCACAATAGGATATTGCACAACCAGTACCATGACCCCCCACACCACCCCCAATTCTGAGATAAATACATTAGGTTTATTGTTATAATTTACTTTAGTTTGAAGTTACTTATATTTTAAATGACTAACTTTGGAGATATTTGAAGTGAAAACATGCAAAATTAACTTTGGCAAGCACATTAAAATACTGACACCATAGGCTTCAGCAGTAACGAGTTCTATTATTAGATTGGCTCAGTATCTCCTTCTATGCAGCAACAAATGCTTAATAACCACTTATACTTATCCTCTTCTGCTTAAATATATTTAGGCATAATTGCCTGTTCACAGATTTGGCCTGTCATAATCATGGTAGACATGCAGCGAGGACTAACTATACCGATACTGACTCTACAATGTATCAAGTCTGTTTTTCAATGCATTTAGTGATGGAGCTTCGACTGTTTCATGCGGAAGCCTATTCCATGTGTTTGCCACTCTATCAAGGAGAAAGTTTTTCTTCACTAGCCAATTGATTCATCATCATCATCATCCATCATCTAAGTTGGATACATAGCCTCAAATCTAGTAAGTATTTTGGTTTTGGATTACCGGTATGTCATGTTTTCATCGTAAATTGTATGCATTCCATAACAGTAATCAGTACAGAATAATGGAAAATTTGTTTATTATTGCCTACCTAAATCGATTATAAACGAATCAATTAATTCACGGCAGGTGACGAAATGGGTGAGAATGGTGCAATCTGGGAAGGAAATCTAGGCAACACCAACAGTGATACAGATTCATACAGGATTTTAGGTGAAAAATACAGATTGGCATTCAAAAAGATGTGGCAGGTCTAAACCTAAACCATGGAGTTGTTTGTTTTTGGGGGGGGGGGGGGGCGTACCTCGTTTTCATAGGTCGCCTCCTGGCACCTGATGGGCAGGTCCGACGCCGGCACGAACACGTAGACCTGGTGGTCGCAGCCCAGCCCCCACACCGTCTCCGCCCCGGCCGAGACCTTCTTGAACCCACGCAGGGACCGCGACTGGTTGGGCACCTGGCACCAGCGCCGCCCTTTCGTCGACAGCGTGTACACATTGCCCCGGCCGCTGATCGCCCACAGCTTGGACCCGGGCATGGCCGCCTACATCGTGAGGTCAAAGGTCAATCAGGATTATGAGTGGTTGGGAGTAATGTATGTGGATGTGGATAATCTTCAGCAGATGGTAGGGATCAAAGAGGGATTAGAGATCTGAGGAAATGAGAATTGCGATTAGGAGCATGTAATTGTGAATGATGGAAATCAGGGTGATGAATATAGAAAAGGAGTGGAGGGGGGGGGGGGAGGAGGGAGGGGGAGGGGGGGGGCGGGGGAGGGAGGGATAGGAGGATAGGAGGAGGGGGAAAGGGTAACTATTCAATTCAGGTTTGGAGTTGGCTGTCTCCTCTTTCGTGCAGTCGATAACATACTTACATAGTTCGAATTATCTCTCGATACTACTACTGCTGCTGCTACTACTATAGTACTAGTACCACTACTACTGAGTTGAGTACTAGTCTACTATACTACTACTACTAGCTTAGCTAGTAGTAGTAAGTACTACTTAATTTTAAACTTGCCTAAACTAAAGACAAGTAGGTAGGTACCCGCATTTCCGCTAGGTGGCATATTGAAATCGCCAACATGTCCGACTGCCATTTTTGTGACCAAATGAAAGTTATATGGTTGCAAGGCGGGCAGTTTCGCGCATGCCCAGAAGGTCTCACAATGGTGGCAATACATTGAAAAGATTTGGAACAGAATTTAATTTATCATTATGTCATTTTTGCTCCTGGTAATTGATTCTGAACACTTTTTTTGAGGATCTGAATTTTTGCATCATCAGAAAAGATAAGTAAATGGCAATAGCAGTAGGTAAAACTAGTATAGCTGTGTAATTTACACATTTCTAAATCATATAATCATGGTTCAAACCAGCTTGGACCTATCGCCGGTGTGTTTTTGAACAGCCTAAAGTGTTGTGATTTGGACATCTTTAGCAGACTGCGGCGGTCACTTTCTCTGACCGTGCCGGTGCGGGTGACCCAAATGTTGGTGGGAGGCTTCCTCTGATTGTCTATTTTCATTGGCTATCTGTGGGAATTCCTTACAGATTATATGCTATGACGTAGAAGACTAACTTGGCTTTCACCTCGTTTTCGATTTGTTCAAATCCGTGGCGCCATTGTTTATGAACTGTCGACTCCGAAATTGTGCTCCTGTTTCACTCATCAATACACAATAATTGGATATTCAAGATCTTTTCAAAGGTATGTAGGACATTAGATAAACATGTTTTCTTAATAATGATGAAGTTTCATTGTGATTTAATTGTGCAAAGTAATGTTTTCATGCTCCGATCATAGCGATGATCATGTTGGCTGGACTTGGCTGGTTACATAGTTTGGGCCGGATTGTCGGCGTTATGTGCCGACCATGGTCACGTGAGCAGAATGCTGCTACCTGATTAGCTGATACGTTGTATTTACAAAACAAACGCCATGTGCTCATGGTTGTTATTTTCTAAGTCATTTGTCTACTTTCTTGTGGGCTTTTTAGGTAAATTTGGCCAGTTTGTATCTTGAATAATAAAAATGTGGGTTAATATATTATGTTCTTGTAGGCTCTTAGGTAAATTTGGCCAGTTTGTAACTTGAATAATACTAATTTGGGTAAATATATTATTTTTGTTGTAGGATTTTAAAGGTAAATTCACATCACTCAGCAAGGACGACAGAGACAAGATTTCAGAACACAATTTATTCAATTAGAATATATATATGATAATAATAATAACAATTATATATATCAATATAGAGTCATAACCTCGTGGGAGGCTGGCATGAGACTGGCTCAGCAATCGAGCGACTGGCGCATAAGAGAATCAAGGAAGAGTGTCTTCCGAACATAATCAATCAAGGAAGCATGTCTTCCGAACGTAATCAATGCATGAAATCGGTCATCAGTGTTATGCCGAGTTTCTGTAAATAGATAAGAGTATGAGTACACATAGCGAAAACAGAACTAACTAGATACTGATATAACAGACCCATCAGCACTTAACCCCAACAGAGAAGAAAACAAACAAAGTGGGTGGGTGGGTGGGAGAGAGAGAAGTGACCATGTCGGGTGCCGGAGCAGGACTGACTGAGGGGTGGGGGTAGGGGTCACGTGCTGCGTGGGTTCACCTTGCCTCGTTCGTGAATTAACCATGTTGCCTCCGCAACATTGGTAATTCACATCACTCAGCAAGGACAACAGAGACAAGATTTCAGAACACAATTTATTCAATTAGAGTATATATATGATAATAATAATAACAATTATATATATCAATATAGAGTCATAACCTCGTGTGAGGCTGGCTCAGCAATCGAGCGACTGGCGCGTAAGAGAATCAAGGAAGAGTGTCTTCCGAACATAATCAATCAAGGAAGCATGTCTTCCGAACGTAATCAATGCATGAAATCGGTCATCAGTGTTATGCCGAGTTTCTGTAAATAGATAAGAGTATGAGTACACATAGCGAAAACAGAACTAACTAGATACTGATATAACAGACCCATCAGCACTTAACCCAAAAGAAAGGAAAGTGCTGATGGGGCTCGTGTAATTAAAGAGTTCGACAAATATGTCCTGACCGCATCGCTCTTCCAAGAACCGGCTTCTTTGATATCGGGAAGGGGGACACTCGCGGCCAGACAGGCCTGCGCTGCACCTCTCCTGAGACTATGGAGGGTGAGACGCGTATGAGGTGGAAGGAGGGCCGCCGCCGATAGAGCCAGCACACGGGCTAGTTCTACAGCAGAGAGGAACTCACCAGACGGGAGAAGGAAAGCTGGCGAATCAATGCGTGGGCGGACTGTGGACGCATACCTAATCCACGCGGCTCGCGGGCAGCAAGGAGAAGCTGGACTAGCTGGGAGAGAGAAGGTGAGCGGTGGAGCAGAGCGGAACCGGGTCTTGGTCGAGCGGAACATGACATGCAATGCTGACGGTTTGATGCTAACATCAGTAAACAAGAGGGTATGCTGACCAATATGTGTAGCCGAAAGTGAGGTAACATTACTCTGTCTTGCTAGGGTAAGGTAAGCGATCAACAATGCTGCTATATATACATAGGCTTCTTCCCCAATGCGGAGCAACATAGAGACTATTTTTTTCAGATCCATAGGGGAAAGTGGAGCAGCTCTTTTAACAACATGAGTGGAGGATCTCTTAATACCTCTTTTAAGTAACTTAACATAATATGAGTCAAACATCAGTGCTGAGCCAGTCAGGCCGGAAATCCATGTTTTCACTGAACTGAAGTAGCTATATACAGATCCAGGGGCTTTAAGCCTGACCCCGAGATGAAGCAGAAACGCAAGGACATCATACTGCGTCGGCTGTAGCGGGTCGACATCATGACATCTACAGAAGTCTGCATAGATCCGAACATGGAGACGTTTATTCCTCCAAGTCCCGGCTGCCAAGGAGTCAGTGATGGCATTGAGCAGCTGGAGATGCTGAGTTACTGTGTAGCCTGGAAGATAGAACCCAAAATATAAGCCTATCTTCCAGGCTACACAGAACCAGAAGTGGAAGCAAGGGGAATACTTGAAGGGGGGGAAGTAGAAAGGGGGTGGCAGAGGAGGGGGGAGGGGGTGGACGACTACAGGTCGAAATCAATGACATCCAACGACGGCCGAACTACCACCTGTTTAAGGCCCAACTTCACACATTCCTGCACAGCACGCTGCTTCGCACTTGGATTTGTGTGTGCTCTACTCAGAGCGTCTGCTAACTGGAGAAGAGCACCTGATTTATGCCTAATCACCAACGATGTACTGACTGAAGCCGCTAATAGCCACAGCTGTCGCGCACACGCGCAGAGAAACGGCTCCTTACCCGAACCCTTGGACAGAACCTGTTGTGACATCATATTATCTGTATTTACCACTATGACAAAATTGTGGGGGTCGACCGGGAGCAGGTTTGTGACCGCCAACACTAAATTGAAAGCCTCGAGTTGTGTAATTAAAGGAAGTGCCCGTATAACACTCGAAGGGTATTCAACTGAGAAATATGCGACTGGAGAGAAGGCCCCCCCTCCCACCATCGTTGAATCGCACTCTATACACCACTCTGGCGGCGGCACTTCCGGGAGAAGGACAACCTCATTTAGCTGCGACGAGAACTTCAAGAACCAATCAAGATCTTTCAGAATTTGGGGCGGAAACAGATGTTGGCCTGCTGGGGGAAAACCTCTTAAGGCTGCCAGTAACCTATTCATAAAACGGGTCGCTGGGGCAACACATTTTGCTACGTGTTGCAGCTTCCCCGCTAGGCTCTGCAACTGCTTCCTCGACGCTGTAGTTTTGGACTTCCAAGCCTGACATTCCTCCAGAACCTCCTGTAGTTTACCAGGTGGAAGCGTTACTGTCATTTCCTGAGCATCTACCAGAAAACCTAACCACACCAACGCGTGCGCCGGCGGAACGCACTTGCCCTCCGCCAAGGTTAAACCTAACTCCGCCGTAATATTACGAAATGCTGCAAAAGCCTCCACTGCCTTTTCTTTAGTCGCTTCTACCCCGACGAAATCATCGAGGTAACACAGTGCAAAGAAACCCCTTTTTCTTAAAAGCCACACTACCGCCCTCGTCGTTCTGGCACACGCAAGCGCTGACGTGCGGCAGCCAAATGGAGGCGCTATATCTACAAACGTGTCACCCCCTATTTTAATACCCAGAAGCGGAACTGATAAAGGACACACCCTAAGCTGTCTATAGGCTCACGACAGATCACCCATCCAAAGCCAGGACCCTCTACCACACTTTGACAGCTGGTCCGAGAGCGTAGTGACAGAAGGCAAGGCAAAAGAAAACGGAGCTCCCTGATAAAAGCCTCTAACTATGCCCGCATTAACGCTGCGACCGGGTGGGAAGCTTAGGTCTATTATGATACGTCTAGCTAGAGAGTTTTTCTTCGGCCTAGTCATAACCGGGCTTAGCTGACACCACGGCACAAAGGGGGGGGGTATGGAACGGGCCAAGCAGGGCACCTAACTTACACTCTGTCTTGATGAACTCAGTTATGTGTATATCTAACTCAGCTTGAGCAGTATGATTTTTAAGAGTGGGAGTCGGCAGACGGGCAGAGGTATAATCTACCGGCCACCCGAACTCCAGAAAATCCACTAGCTGGGTATCTGGGAAACTCTCCAGAGCTATCCTCCAGGCTGGAATATTAAGAGCAGAGGGAAGTGAAACCTTAGCCGACATATAGTTAGGAAGGCATGTCTCCCTCACCACATTATATATTTCCATATACGAGGCTACCTGCACCGCTTCCGGAGTAGCTGAAGGCCAGAGCGCCGCTACCGTCGACCTATATTTCAGTGGTGACGGCGGAGAAAACCGCCGACAAGGCGCCTCTGTAACGAGAGAAACATCATGAGAACTTGTATCGAAACAATCATGCACAATTTCTACCGGCAAATTCAAGCCACCACAAACACTATCTACAGCAACAGGTTCTACTATAACTGAGCCACTTAACTTGCTACCCGAGGCGTCGTATGGCGGGGAAGGGTGAACGGTGGGTGTTGGGGAGGGCGGGCAAGAGAAATCCCTACCCGTAACCGGCACCGGCGGCTCTAGTGACGCAAGCGAACCGAGAGGTGTTGTGTGAGTGGCACCCGCACTAACCCCTGACCAAACATGCCACGGCAACAAAACATTCTAGTAGGGGGTGGGAGGTAAGGGGCGGACCAGTTGAGACATGGGCAGGACCGGTGACTGAGAAAGGGGCGTGTCTACCACACTTGACGGCAGCTGGCCGACCCCACATGACTGACCGGTTGACTGGGGGGCGGGCACACTGACAGCGGGACTTACTCCAACTGCTGACGGCTGTACGGTCTCACCAGCTGCTTTCCGGTCGTGGAAAGCCCTTTTCTTGAGGCAATCTTGCTCCTTATGCCAGTGTATTCGTTTAAGTCTGTTAGCGCACCAACCACAGTTATGTAGGAATTTAGCCGGCGACACCCCGTGGGTCGCAGTAAACCAACAGTCCCGCCCCCAATTCCACAAGTGACAAGGCTTCCCGTCCGTATCCTTGTTGTACTCATTCCTCTGGTTAATTGGGGCGGGGCCTACCTGAGTAGCCGCGGGCTGAGAGACGTGGGACTGCAGAGGGGGCGGGGCCTGCTGACCATAGTGTACGGCAGCGTGTTGATAGCCAAACGGCTGAGCAGAGCGACCGACAGCCGTACACAATTCGCGCTGCAAGTCCTTAATTTCGGCTTGGTCTGCCCACCCATTCGGGAACCTCCCGTCTGCTATCATTTTAAAGACTTTTTCGGACGAGCGCCGACAAACCGACCAGTCCCAAATAGTCGCCATATGCATTAGATCCTGCTGATGTTTCCGAATATATATCAACCAATTGTTAGGCAGCGACTTATGGCCCGCTATGAGATTCAATGCTTCAAAGTACTCCGACCATGACGCTTCGCCCATACCAATACTTTTACATGCGTCACCTCTTGTAACAAACAGATGAGGCTGGAAAACCATACCTTTGGGTTTCTTCGGAGCCTTAGAAGTGTCCAACAGAAGGTCTGCTATCACCGAAGCAGCTTGTTGCGCTCTCTCTTCCTGCGACACGCCCACCGTCCCATGCTGTTGCTGAGACGCGTCCACTGGGTGTAACACTTCTGCCAGATAATAACTCTGTCCTGCCGGCGGCTGTTGGAACGTTGCTATCGCCGGCTCCTCCACCACCACCTGTGCCCGTTCCAGTGACACCTGGGCTACTTGCGCTTGTTGACACTCTGCTGGCAGGGGGCGTGGCCCAGAAAGGGGCAGTACCGGCGACTGCGGAACCACTCGTTGCAAAGACGGTATGGCTGCCACCGCCTCCAACGCATTCACCCTGACTGACAACTCTTTTGTCAGTTGAAGGGCCTCCCTTTGTAGCTCCAAAACTGTAGCCAAATCGCTTGCCGTTGAAGGGAGAGAAGCACTAGACTGTGTAGTCGTCGGTGACAGCTGAGCATGCTGCCACGGAGCATGTGGCGCCAAAGCTCTGGCCGCCCTCCGTAGAGAGGCCCGCCGGAGCTGCGGCCTGAGCGGCGGCCTACCCAACCGCTTACCCGGAGGCATGTTGGCATACAGTGAGAGAGAGAGAAGTGACCAGGTCGGGTGCCGGAGCAGGAATGACTGAGGGGTGGGGGTAGGGGTCACGTGCTGCGTGGGTTCACCTTGCCTCGTTCGTGAATTAACCATGTTGCCTCCGCAACATTGGTAATTTGGCCAGTTTATAACTTGAATAATACTAAAGTGGGCTCTTTAAGGTAAATTTGGCCAGTTTATAACGTGAGTAATACTAGTTTGGGTTAATATGAGTCTTTTGAACATGTCTGGTTGGGCAAAATTTTAGTCAACAGTTACAATACATTTAAGTCTTTTTTATTAATGAATTGTCTTCCGTGATCCCCTTAATAATGGACCTTCTTCATTCAGAGAATATTATGTAAGTCATTCATTTGGTCTTCCAGTTATGGCTTCCACATCTACCAAAGTGGACAGTGCTGATCCTCCGTCCATTACCACAACCAGTCCATGTCATCCGGCTCTAGCAGAGCTGGCAGCTACTGATGCAGATTCCTTAACCAATGAAGTGATATACACTTTCATGCAAAATACTGGGCTATATCAGAAGCGAAAAAATCAAAATCTCCCAATTACATAGAAAATAATAGGTGATGTTTTGTCAAAGACTTTCAGTGTTGATGAAATTGATGTATGCAAGTTTTGGGTCAGTTTGTGAAACCAGAACTAAGTACATGAAAGACATTTCAAAAGGTGGTGTATATGTTGAAAGGCTACACCAATTCTTGGAGAAAAAGTACAATTTACCTAACTCCACTGGGCAGGCCACGAGACATAATCTCCCAAGCGTAGAAAAGCAGTTGATTCAATCATTTTCTGTTGAAGCTTGTGAATTAAAATTTGAAAATGATAAACTTACGAAAGTAAATAAGAACCTAACTAGTGAGAAAAAACAATATGAGAGTAAAAAAGAAAAACGGAGGAGAAGAAAGTCAAATGTAAAAGTTGTGAATCAGACCTTGTACCGTAGTGAACAGAGATTGCAAAGATGGAAACAAAAGTATAATGCCAGTCAGACTGAATTAAGACAACAGCAGTTAATGGTGCGTAAATTCAAATCTACTGTCGAAGGGTTGCGGCTTAGGTTGAAAACTAGTGTTAAGAAAAACAACTCATTGCTGATTGAGCATAGTCACTGTCAGAAGGAGTTAGAAAGGTTTCGTGAGGAAATTAGTAAGAAGAATCAATTGATTAAATACTTGGAAAACGAATATTTGGAAACTGAGGAAAAACTGACAGAAACAAATTCTAAAGGAGCGCAAATGACAATTCATACTTTACAAGATGGCAAAACATTTAGTCATCATATACGAGAGGCCAGCTATTACTTGCAAAATTTAGGATTAGGTGAAGAAAAAGTAAGTGAAGCTCTTCCGTTAATAGTAAAATCAATATGTGGAAAGGAATTGGAAGGTCCATTGCCAAGTCACAAAACTCAGAACCGTTTTGGAAATGAACTGAAAGCTCTCAGTAGACAACAAATCAAAGACGTTTTGGTGAAGGAAAAGGATACCACATTGATGTTTGGTGGAACCACCAAACATGGTCATCATTTGAGTGAGATAGAAATAGGTACAAAGTCTAGTGGTGTATACTTGGTGGGCATAAAGGAACAAAGTGGTGGCAAAGCCACAGACTATGTTGAGGCTATCAAAAATTCGTTTAGTGATACTGAAGGCCAGACATCTTTAACAAGTGAAACAGTGTTTATCATGCATGATGTTACAAATACTATGTGTGATCGTGTTGTTGTGAACAAATGTGTTGAGGATATACTTAGTTCCGAAAAAGGAACTGACATGAATACTTTTAAATGCACTGTTCACCCATTGGATACTATTGCCAAGGATACTGACAAAGTAGTGGCAGCTTTTGAGGGAGAAAATCAAATTGAGATGAAGCAGCTTTTTTAGAAAAAGTGGTGGGAGTTACAAGCAAGCATTATTAAAGGGCATTGGAAAGCTATTCTATTCCGACAGAGTTGGATGTAACAAGGATATTACTGAACACTTAAAGCAAAACATTGAAATTCCAGATTGTGAAACTGCTGATTCTGTGAAAAGGGTGTACCATAGGTTTGTAGGTAACCGATTTCATGTGTATTTTTTGGATGCAGGAATTTCATACTATTACTCACAGCAGATTTTGCATTTCTTTACATATGTCCACAGACCTACAAATGGTCTACAGAAAGCTGTAGTTGATGCCCTCCAAAATAATGACCTGCAAATAGCTCTGAGAGTGCTTGGCCTCATTGGCAAATATGTCACAGGGCCATGGATGTGATGGGTACCACAGCACACTACAATTTTGCAAATTAGTGAACCACTACAGGAGGCTGTTGTCAGAATTGATGATTTTGTAAAAGATCCAAGTAGTGTTTTAGATGGAACGGCCCATTGTGCATTCGCAAGTTGTCAAATAAAGAAAGACAGTCTTTGCATCACTGACAAAGAGCCAAGGCTTGGAACTAGACAGAAAGTGTTCAGAATTGATGAAATTAATTCTGGCTGCTATAAAGGATGTGATTACCCGTCAAATGAAGGATCACCTGCCTGGGGGGGAAACTATGGGAGCCTTCTCTTGAACTTCAGAAAGAATCTGAATCTCTAGAATAAAAACAAAGGGTGCAAATGCGAATGCATTAAAGTCACAAATACAAGTGTGAGAAAAGTTTTTATCAGCAAAAGGGCCTGGTATTGTATTGACCAAGTCCACCATAGATAACATGGAAGCTTACTTTGAAACCCTTCTGGATATTCCAGTACCAGCTGAAAAAACAGTTTTGGTTTCTATCCTCTCAGATTACAGCTCTCTGGTAGGGAAATCATTCCAACAGAAGTGGGATGAAGGAGCTAGGATTATTGACTGTTTTGGTGAGGTGGTTGCCTTAGTTGATAATGAATTCTGCCTCGGATTTCCTGATTCATGTGAGGATTGTTATCTGACAATAGCAGAAATTGTTTCTGATATTATATGTGGAGACTTTGCTGTATTGTGTCTGAGTTAAGTGATACCCCAGTCACACGAGGCCTGCGTTCACTAAGGATCGATTCGCGACGTCAAAACTTCCTCCTTGCGCCCTCCTTAGGCCCTGATTGAGTGCTGTCACCGCGAGGACGCCAACCTCCCGGCGTCCATTTCGGGAATTTTGAATGCAAGGAGGTTGCTGCTGCTGCACGTGCAACCTCCTTACCCCCTGTTCCGGCGGCGCCATTCAAAATGGTTGGCGCCCTGGCGCTGCCCTGGGTTGGTGGTAACACATGCGATGCTGCAGTCACCATGTGGTCGGCGCCGACATGGCGCCGACATGGCGCCGACATGGCACCTAAGACGTATTTGAATCAATGTATCCAATGGAACGCTGGGTGGTTGGCGTCCTTTTGGGCGTAGGGAGGTTGGCGGCGAACGCTGCCTCTCGTGTGACTGGGGTATAAAAACTGCATAGCCTGACTTTTATGATTGTGATGATGTAAATAAATAAATGTTATGACCAGATGAATTGTTTCCCGGATGAAGATCGCATGGATATGCAATGTTGATTAAATAAATCAATCGTAAATAAATAATAGGCATCATCATATGTTGCCATGGTTCATCATATGTTGCCCTGGCAACCATCATTTTCCTACAAATCACCAGAAGTAGTTAACCCTACACTTAAATCAAATTATTATACACATATTGTAGGTTGTACACATACAAAATAATGAGTAACCCTGGTAACTACTTGTTTTGTAGATTTTAATGCGATCTGTCATGCTAGTTGCCATAGAAATCATTATTTTATTCAAGGGGGAATCCTTAAATTCTAAAACTGAGATCAGATCTGAAATCAGCACCCTTGAAAGCATATATGTGCTAATTTTTATAAGTTTTGAATAACAAATAAAATAGCTTCATCTAGTTTACCTGAAAAAATTAACATGATTGGTCCCTTATTTTCTTCACTTGCCTTACTATAATGACAGTATCATTATAGTAATCGCTTGCCTTACTATAATGACAGTATCATTATTTACAAATTAAAATTGCAATAACTTTTTCCATGGTGAATTTTTTTTTTAAACTAAGAAGTGTTTTTATCTGTAAATTAAGCTCTTTAATTCTAGACTAGTCAGATAATTAAAAAAAGAATTCTAAATGTTTATGCATGTGCCTAAAGTAGGCTACACTAAGTTACTAACACTGTTCACTAAGTCTATTACTATCTAAGACTAAGTTCTATTACTATATTAGTATTAATCAAGCACTTATTTTCCTGGGACTGGGTAATAGCTAGTAACACTAACTAGGTATGTGTGAATACCGCCGATCGCCGCGAAGCGGTTCGGCAACGATGCTTACGTTAGCTCCATACCACTGCGCAGAGCTGCTTTGCAGTAGGCGTTACCATTTAGGTCGCCAAAAGGAGAATTTTCTAGCTACAATTTAACTCTTGGTTTCATGACATAGAGCACATATTTATCTACATCCTCATTGTTTAATTGTTTCAATTGGACCAGTATTAGTTTCAAAAGTTGATGGTTGAATTTCAATTTTTTCTTTTTTCCACAAAATCTTCATCAAATAACTCAAAGTTGATTAAAATGTCCCATCAAACTATGCAGATATTGTTCCTTTATTAGTTCTCTACATGTTGTGAAATTTTAAAGATGTTTGATAGATGGCCAAGAGAGTTATTTAATCCGCAGCAGTTGCTTACAATGACACTACTGGAATACTCACATCGGTGAGAGCTATGATGATGCTGTTGATTATATTACTTCAAAAGCTGTGTTCACACAGGCAATGTAAATCGATTCATAGAAAGCGACTTGCCTAGTTTGACGCACATTTCCCATGTGAACGGGCGTCTGAGTCGAATTAGGGCTGAATCGATTTCTGTGATGCGCATCCTGTAAACCACCTATCGAGGTAGTTTACGTGAGGCGATTTCTGTGAATCGATTTATTTTGCCAGTGTGAACCCAACCGACTTACTTGAGGCGGATTAAGGACGTGACAGTCGAGACCTGAGTGTGTTGACTTTCCGGTAAATTTGCTTTATGAACCTGCTAGAGGTGCACATATATTTTTTTCATCATTTATTTTTAGGGTTTCACTGCCCAGCAGAAGTTTTGACCGTTCCAAACCAATACGATTCAGTACATGGGTCATTCTCTAAAGCTGCGTTTACATGGGGGAGTTGAAACGTCCTAGGTAGAACCAGTTGCCTAGATCGTTTTAAATGTGTCCATGTAAACGCGCCACTGCGGCGTTTTAGGGCTGAAACGTTTCAGCTGGAACGTTCCGCGTATACCACCTCTGGAGGTGGTTTACAGGAAACGGTTCAGCTGGTTCCCGGGCGGTGATAGTGTACCATAGCAGTGCTCGCCAGAACAGAGGTGTAACTATTACTGGTGCCCAGCAGTGTTAGGGCCGATTAGGCCGAAATCTATTGAATGCGATCATATTTAACAGAATCACATACTCTAATAATGAAATTTAATTAAATTAACCCTAAATTCCAAGCGATATTAACGTAGCAGCTAGATCGGCGTCGAATCGCCGAGTGTAAACAAAACAAATAGCAGTGCTCGCCGCAACATACGTAAATATGCGCAGAAGCCACGGCAGGGCGCTGAAACTGGCACCAAGTGTGCCATGGAAACCAAAAGTGAAAACCTTCCAAATAATAGCAAAAATCCTTCCAAATAATACCTTCCAATTCCTATGATTTGATGTTGTGATATGTCAGAGTTGAAAAAAATGAGTTTCACTTTTTAATTAGACTTATACAATTGAGCAATACATTAATTCACTCGTGTACATGAAAATCAAAGACACATCCAGAACCTCATTTTAACATTACAAATAGTCGAACAAGATTTGATTGATTACTGTTAAGCAGACAAGGTTATGACTTACAAGAAAAAAGTTGAAAAATAAGTTGAACAAAATTTGGTTACATGTATGGGGTCAATGTGTAAATTTTCACATTTTCACTCGAGCGCAAAATCATACAATTATAATTTTAATATCTTATGTGGGATAAATTCAATACATGTAGAACTGCTAACATACCTAATAGACAAAGGCTACAATAATTATTTGACTTGTTATCGACAAAACAAAGACTTAATTATCAGCATCGTAACGTGGAGACCAAATATGTGGTGCCCCTTTTGGAGAATAACCCACATACATATCTAGGTCGAACCCACTCTCTCATGGCGACGTCGACTAACCGAAAAATGGCGCTGGTCAGACTGGACTTGCTCATGCGCAGATATCGATTTCCGGCCCAATTACTGCCCGTGTGAACGGGCCGCTAATTCGACTCACCTGATTCGATTTGTCTAATTCGCTTCACATTTTGCCCGTGTGAACACGGCTATAGTTTGAACTGGGAGCAGACCTTATCTGTGATGATTTAATGTTTTGCTAGCAATAAAATGTACTGTACTTGTTACATATGTATACATGGGTCATTCTCTGAAACTATTGTTATTCGTTATTTAGGATGTTTTCAGTTTGGACTTGTAATAAAAGTCATTAAAGTGGTACCCAGCTTCAGAGAACAACCCATATACATTTGCATAATAATTTATGTGAATAAATACTATTGTCTTTTTAAGCCACTTAACTGTGATAGTTTATTGTTGCGCTAGCAATAAAATGGATATGTAGTATAGTACTTGTTTTATATGTATATATGTGAATTGTTTCAAATATCATAATTTTCTCAGAGTTTGAAGTACAAAATCGTAATTTTGGGTCACAGCTTTTCTTATATTCAAATTGGGATAACTTTGTTAATATTTACTTTTTTAGAAATATATAATAACCCTTTCATCTCTATAGTCCAGAGAGTTGAGCAGTACAACCTTCATCTAAATACATACTGTATTGCAAAAGATATGTGAGTTTGAAGAACAAAATCATAATTTTGGGTCATAGCTTTTCTTATATTCAAAATGGCATAACTTTGTTAATATTTACCTTTTTAGAAATATATAATAATCAATTCATAGCTCTAGTCATGAGAATTGAGCTGTACAACTTTCACCTAAATATGTCCTGTAGCACAAAAGTTATGAGAGTTTGAAGTACAAAATCTAGATTTTGGGTCACAACTTTTGGCTGGCTAACTATAGAACAAAGGGCCCATAATTAGTCATATTTTTCAAGTTCAAAGCGATGTAACTTTCTTGATATTTACATTAGAAAAATTATATGACTACCACGTTTAAGGTCTCTTCAAGCTCTTTCCATTGGAATATGTTCCATTGAGATAAAATGCTTTTAAAATAAATACTCACATACCTACACTAACCTGCGTCAGTATCAAGCCAGTTCTCGGCACGCGTATATAGACATAATCCCGGTGTAAGGTCAGCGTACACTATGTCTATGACTATCGTGGCCGTGGGGGACGTCCATCCATAGCTGAGACTGAGTCAGTGACACTACCGTGCCGCCCAGTCAGGCGCCTGTCACAGGTGGGCACAGCTTGGCATTTTTTACACGCCACACCCTGTCATATGAGGCTCTAAACCGAAACAACGCACTAAGAAACTGTCATCGCGGTATATAAATGGAATTAGGCACACCAGGTTAGCCTAGATACATCCATTTGGAGTAAAACAAGTGGTTTCTGAGTTTGACAGCTCTTTCGCCATTCACAGCGGAAGTTTACAATATTCGCGGCGCAAACCGCGAGACGTCGCTTTTATTTCCACAGCACAACAACAGTATTAAAATTAACCGACATGGCTAACATATGCCACTTTCCTTGATTACTATTATTTTTGTTAATAATAACAGCTCATTTTATTGTATAAAGTATTTACTTTCACTTGTCACTGTATTTGGTATCTCGCGCTTTGTCCCGTCCGCCAGTCTCCAGTTCTCCAATCGCAGACATCAGAAGTTTTAAACTGCACAGTGAGCTGCGCCGCCCGCCGTCTCCCTGCCTGCGCCTGGAGACCAGCGGGCAGTGAAGCTCGTGACTGTTTTGGAGCTTTGCAGGGCTGAGCGAATTGAGAGATTAATCAGCAGATTTACTTCAAAACCAGGCACATACTGACCGGTAAATTTTATTATTTAATCACTCAGTCGTTGCTAGAAATGTGACAAAACACATATTTGGTTATTTTTGCAATCAGACTTTTACGATTGATTGTAAACAATTGCCATGCCCATGCCATGGCGAAACTGAAAGCTCCAATTTTAAAGTTAGTTAGCTACTAAGCTCGTGCGGCATAGGATAGGTTCGAAATTACTTTTTAGATACATTCATACATTGTTCAGATCATACCATGATAATGTTTAGGTTTTATTTAGGGGGATTGTATATATTGTCATCTATTCAAATAGTTAATTCAAAGTGAAATGTAATACTATCACTCATGATTATAATTTATATTGTTCATTCATCACAAAACTAGTTCTAACGAGTGGGCGAGGTTGATCGATGTAACGTTGGTTTCAATGGAAATGGGGTCAAGTGGATTAAACCTTGATAAAGGACTTGATCAGAAGAATACAGGGCAACTAGCGGTCACATTTGTTCTGCGGACTAGCGGTCACACTTAATCGGCGGACTAGTGGTCACACTTAATCGGCGGACTAGTGGTCACATTTAATCGGCGGACTAGCAGATATAATTCTCGATTTCGAGTTTCTTGTTAGGCCAATTTTGGAATACTGTCCACAAATTTGGAGCCCAATCTTTCGGAAAGATAATCTGGAGATCGAAATTAGTTGCAGATATAAAGGACTTACCCTATGAACAACGGCTTAGGGAATTGAAACTTCCTACCCTTTCCTACAGAAGGAAAAGAAGTGACATAATTGAAGTATTTAAAATTATGAAAGGTTTTGATCAAATAGATATGAACCAATTTTTCACCTTGAATAAAAGAGAAGGCAGTCGGGGCCATACTCTCAAACTAGTAAAACCCAGAGCCATTTCAAAGTTAAGGCAACACAGTTTCTCAAACAGGATCATAAATATATGGAACAGTCTCCCACAAAATATTATTGATGCCGAGTCAATAAATTCATTCAAGAACAGATTAGAAAAAGCATGGGCTGATGATCCAAGGAAATTTGACCCCTTATTCACCACATGCTACTAATTATTCCTTGTGTTGCATATTTACTTGCACTCAAGCAAAAATGAGAGACAAATAAGTGTTCTGTCTACCATTCACTATTTCGGCATGACATCACAGGCCCAGCCCTGGCAACTACTCGCGAAGTGTAAAACAACGCAGTAATTTGTGCTGCAGCAATGCTATGTCTATGCGGAGCATTCATTTTTGCAAAATAAATGTATAAGCTTTTATTGGGTCGATTAAAAAGCTCTTAATTAATGCACGATTGAAGATGAAGATCTGAAGTATTTAATTTAACCTGAGGCTAAGAGCAATTTTCCCTGAAAGGATTAAAAAGCTGAGATAATAGTGAAAGTTGGGATATTCTGAGTGTAAGTGCCAGTGGTAGCCATACCGGATCACGGTCTCATAAACTATTTTTGCAAAATATATTCAAGAACTTCCAATTGGCTGATTTAAAAAAAGCTGAATGTGAAATTGTAGAGAAAGATCTGAACGGCATATCAGGTCATGGTGCTGGCGGCATCGTCTTCCAGTGGGGCAGCACTATAAAGTCGCCATGAGTGTGCACTGTCACAAGTCGGTACCCGTCCTGATATGACCTTAGATGTTGCTAGGACGTAAAACAACAACAAACAAACAAATTTAATAGAAATAAGAGATTTTGTATAGATGTAGGACTTAGATAAAGTTTCAGCTCCGAGACAGCTCCCATCCCCTTAACCTAAGCTCCTGGGGATAAGTGAGGGGTGGGAGTATTATTGTGTTACTACTATCACCCCAGCCGCGCAAATGTGTCCACTAGTCCGCCGAGCAAAAGTGACCGCTAGTTGACATGTCCGCTAGTTGCCCTGTTACCAATCAGAACTTCTAACCATCGGTCCAAAGGTTTATACAGCCCGGCCGATCGCTGTCACTGGTTTCATTGTGAATTAGGTCAAGTGGATTAATCCTTGGTATAGGGTTTAATCAGGGTGTTACTCTGAATTCATCCCATTAGCTATGTGAGCATTTTTTAAAGAATGCATTTGATCTCAATGGAAATAGCTTGAAGTGACCTTAAACATGGTAGTCATATAATCTTTCTAATGTAAATATAAAGAAAGTTACATCGATTTGAACTAATTATGCCTAATTCTGGGCCCTTTGCTGTATGGTAAACCAACCAAAAGTTGTGACCCAAAATCAGCAGGACATAAGCGATGCCGAGGCGTGAATGCCAAGTAGCACAATGCAGAGGTGAGAGTACCAGCAAAAGTTAAAGTGCTGCAGATCAAATATCTCCTTAGGGAATAGATCAAACCTCCTTAAAATTTCACATGTAGACAACTAATGAAGGAACAAAATTTCATAGTTTGATGACATAATTTAATCTCCCTTGGGTGATTTGATGAAGATTTTGTGGAGAAAAGTAGAACTTGAAATTCAACCATAAATTTTTTAAACTGATACTGGTCCAATTGAAACAATTAAAAAACCAGGAAGTAGAGAAAGCGGTGTTCTATGTTATGAAAACAAGAGCTAAATTGTAGCTACAAAACCCTCCTTTTGGCAAACTGAAAGATAACGTCTACTGCAAAGCGTCTCCGCGCTGCTGAATGAGGCTAGCATTACCATCGTCGTCGCCGAACCGCTTTGCGGTGATCAGTGTTATTCGCACATAGCTACGTCCCTGGGCCTGGACCTTTCTAATATGATCATATATGACAATATGTAGGCCTATTATTAGCTTAATTAAGTATTAGTATTCCATGCAATCTAAAGGGAACAGTGGTTTCAGAACAGGTTCAATGTTCTCAGTTATTCCGATTTCCAGCAGAGAGGTGAGAATCAAATTGCTCCGTCTTAACCGATGACTGGTCAACAAGTTAGGTACATCAATTCCTGTGTGGGGCGCTGCGGTGTAGCTGTCTTCACTACTGCAGTTGAACTCTTGTGACCTGGTTTCTGTATGATTATTTTCAGTGGTGCTCTTTAAAATCCATTCACATATCCTATGCAAATGATTTTCCATAAAGAATGACATCATAATTGACCAATCACAACCTTGTTTACATCTTGGAACGGTTTGTAGTACTTTGTGGGGCGAAAATCATGGTTTTACAAGCTGTTGAAGTTAACCACTGCTGAAAAGCCTAAAATAGGTTTTTTTTAAATCGCAAATCATTCTAGCACCTGCTGCAGTTGAACTCTTGTGACCTGGTTTCTGTATGATTATTTTCAGTGGTGCTCTTTAAAATCCATTCACATATCCTATGCAAATGATTTTCCATAAAGAATGACATCATAATTGACCAATCACAACCTTGTTTACATCTTGGAACGTTTGTAGTACTTTGTGGGGGGAAAATCATGGTTTTACAAGCTGTTGAAGTTAACCACTGCTGAAAAGCCTAAAATAGGTTTTTTTTAAATCACAAATCATTCTAGCACCTGTAAAATATGAATATTTAGTTATTTATCTTTTATTTGATACCTATATTGTGTAATTTTGTTCATTAGGTTAGTCACTACAGACATTACTTAGAAATTTGTGTGCACATTGGCCATCGTGTAGACATGGTACGCTGTTATCTGGTCACACTAAATTCGCAACATTTTCATTGAACACAAAAATGTTGATTCAGTGGTTTAGCTGTGCTCAAATTGTTGTGAATCTGCTATTTTCAAGGGCACTAAATTGCACAGGTTTCAGGTGTTTTTTAAAATCAAAACCCATAAAGAATTGACAGAACTGTAGCTTTCTGAAATTGAAGTAAATTTTCCCTACATTAGTAGTAATAGTACACTCTGATGTCATTTTCATCGCGCACAAAAATGTCGAGAACATGGCTCAATATGAATTATATAATTTACTACACTTAGTCTCTGAATGCAAATTATATGAAGTTACTAGGTCTATTTGTTCCCAAAATGATATCCTGGAATATTGAAAAGTCACAACTTAATTGCTATAACCAATAGGACAAAATGTTTCTAGGGAAACTAAATTGTAGATAACTTTGGAACGAATAATGATATTGTAGTGGTCTGCACTGACCTCTCAGGCAAGGAGCCACACAGACAGGTAGGCGTGTGTAGTGTGTTGATATCAGGGAGCCTAGGTGGTGTAATGGTTAGCACCCTAGCCAGGAATGTGTAGAGATGTGGGTTCGAGTCCCACTCTAGGCACAATATTTCCCATTTTCATCACCCCCACTACACTGGTGCCGTGACCATGATCCTGTACAAGCTACGCCCTGTATAGTTGTTGAACCTACCCTGTGTATGTATATGTAAGTGCATTGCATGTATGTAATTGTAAGCATTAAAATACTTACAATTCCAGGGGGACGAGTGTAGTGGTCTGCACTAACCTCTCAGGCAAGGAGCCGCATAGACAGGTAGGCATGGGTAGTGTGTTGATATCAGGGAGTCTAGGTGGTGTAATGGTTAGCACCCTAGCCCGGAATGTGTAGAGGTGTGGGTTCGAATCCCGCTCTAGGCACAATATTTCCCATTTTCATCACCCCCACAACAATATTTACACGATTAAAAACCCCTTAAATCTATTCTGTGAGCTCTGTCTGTCTACCAACTTGCAGTACTGGGCAACAGTTTTTCAATTTTCATGTGATGTACCTAAATAAGTTAAACTCAAGGGGGCTTAGTTAGACCATATTCTGATAACAAGGTCAGGTGACTAGAGGGGGGTGGGGTAATTAATTACACCTACCACTGTTATTTTATTATGTGCATGCAGTCTAGTTGGTATGGGGAACGATGCGTTCAGAACAAATTCATCATTCTAAGTTAGATCTTGACGCCAACAAAAATCAATTAGGATGAGAATCAAATGGCTTCACCATCATAAAGTAAAAGTAGCCTGATTCTTCTCAGACTGGGGCTTTCAGGATGACGGTCACTGTTCTTGGAATGGTGACTTTAGCGCATGTGTTCCAGAGTATGGTCATCCCAATTGACAGCTTATATTAGAAAATTAGCCCACAGTGACTGTGGTCTGTGCAGCAATCATTGAATCGAATTATATTATAGCGCGTTAGAGTCATATTTTCTATTAATTATATATATATGTGAATATATATTACCGTTAATCCTTTCTAATCTGTTATTTTGTACATTGTATTAATTTTTTTAGTAAACTAAACCAACCATGAAACTGATCACTACACATTCAGCTTTCACCGATCACAGTCGAGTCAAAACGATTTTAAAGTCACTACTTAGCCTAGCACTCAGCATTACTAGGATATGGCAAGGACTTTGAAGGAGCCGAGGAATGGACATTAGCTGTCTATTGAAATTTTCCCTTCATAATCAAACAAATGTAATAAGATATATATTTTTTTAAACATAGTGTAATACTCTGTACATGAGCTCCAGTAGCACGCGGTGGCGGCAGACACTACGCAGCACACCTACGCAGTTACACTGAACTGCGCTAGGTGGCGGCATGCTAGCCACCGGGCAGAGCCCCGACTGGGCTGCCCTCTACTGCGTGTGGCTAGCACACACCCACCCACCCACCCACCTATAGAGGCGAAGTGGGACCTGGCGAGTTAGGGGGCGGGTCAGTTGACTGTTGACGCCGTGGAGAGCGGATAGGTTTTGGAATAAACCAGTTTGAAGCATACTGTTACTAAATCTTGGCATTCTTCCGTGAGTGCGTGGCAGTGTGGAAGACCGTGGACCATCACATTGGTGCCGTGAACTGGTTCATATTTTCGCCTCAATCACATGCATTCAAGGCACATATTTCATACCTAAGAATGCCTAGAAATGTTTCTCATTCAAATAATAAAAGTTATAAATATGTCTTCTAGTTGTTATTACAAATGACATACAGAATCTCACCCCATATAGGATAAAAACAGCCCCAAACCAACACAACTAAGTCAAATAATGGCACCTCAGCACCATTTTTGTGTAGTCTGTCCAGGGGTATCCCATTTTCAAAGTAAACATACTCCTTTTCCCTGATTGGCTAGCCTATCTCAAGTAGTCTTGTTTTGACACGGAAATCTCGGAGAACAAGGTCAAGGACACCTAATTCCAAAACAAAAGTTATTTTATAGCTATTTAGATCAATAATCTGTGTAATTACCATGAAATCTCCTACATATGTCATTTGCATATGCAAATAAGGCTATTAATATTTACAGTTTTCAAAAACGGAGACCAGATTTGGATTGAGCAGCTCAAAGTTCCCGAAGTACACCATGGTCAGATTGGAATTGACCAAGTTATGATATTTTGAATGGGAAACATTGCTAATTAGTTATGTTGGCGAGGCTAACATGGGTAATTTGCTCAACGAGGCAACTGGTGAGCAGAGTTTTCTTGTGTTATCATGGTACGCAAAGTAGTCACTTGTCTCTCGACCGTCAGAGCAGCAGGTTCGCTCTCTCACTACAGCTGCACTTCTCTAACTACACGTGGGCAGGAGCTCACCACTGCACACTCTCCTCAACATGCCTCCAGCTAAGAAGAGACGAGGACGGCCGCCGCTCAAGCCGAGGGCTGACTCTACAAGCCCAAGGAGACAACCTAAGAGGAAAGCGTGTTCCTCGTGCAGAGTACAAGTGACGTCGGACATGGAGCAGGAGCCTCCCCCTTCTGAGCTCCCGCAACAGCAGCTGCCCGAGACGCCAGGAACGCCGGCTGTGTGAGAGCTCACGCAACAGCAAGGGACTATCATGCATCTGCACCAATTTAATAGGAGGATATCGAATGTCGTCACTAGGCTTAATGTGTTGGAAAAGATTGCGGCTCTTCCAGGTCCGGTAATTCCCCGGCCTTCCCAGTCCCTTGCTGTTAGTCAGGCCTGTGCTCGTCCTTTCCCCCCGCCCTCACCCTCGATAGCAACCCCCCGGCCGCTGTACGCTCACCCTCCCTCACCTTTGTCCCCGCTTCCCATGGACCCTCCCCCACCTGTGTTGCGGTCTTATACTGCATGGGCGTCTGCGTTCTATCACCTCCCCCGGTGCCCTGCACGCCTCCGCCAGGTAAACCTGTGGTCCATCAGCGCCACATGGTGTCTCCAGCGATGTACCAGCAGGCAGCCCCGGACTATGCGTCCCCGCACCCGACGCCAAGGTTTCAGCTTCTACACCCACAGCTACCTCTAACTACAGAGTTTCTAATGGAGTCGACGCAAGCACTGCAAAAGCCGAAAGTTACGAGCTTACTCCCGCATAATTTTATTACACGTGGGGACGCTTGTAAGAAGATAGCGTTAGGCGAGGCTTCATGGGCTGAGTACTTCTTCGCGCTTAGGCTCAACCTAATTTCCCTCAGGCTTGGTTTCCGGCCATTCTGCAGCATGAGGAGGACTTAGCATTGATGGCTGTCACCTGGGACTGGCCGACATGTCGTCAGTGGTCCAAGAAAGTATTTCTTATGATAGCTGACGGCAGGCTTAGGGAAGGCTGGAGCAACCTTTCCGCCATTAAGGATATCCCGAGAGACGTATGTACCGAATCGGTTAGAACTCTCCAAGCATGTGCCGCATCACACCACGTGCAGGACGCACACAGGGTGCAGTATCTCCAACCACGCAGTCTAGCGGAAGCAGCAGCGGCTGCCGCAGCAACGGCAAATCCACCACCTATCAATCCCCGAGAGGAGTATAGTAGGGATAATGATGGGAAACCTTGCTACTTATGGAATTGGAGGAAAGATTGTGGTAATCTTTCCTCCCATGGTGTCCTGCCTGACCACTCCCCGCACATTTGTGCGTGGTGCGCATATAAATTCAAGTGTGTTCTCTCTCATAGGGAACAAGATTGTCTGAAAAAGAGAAAGTTTTTAGACAAGAAAGCTTCTTCTGATACTGCCGCTGCAAATTCTACTGTAAGTCTTGTACCTTGTATTGTTTCACCCGTTGATATGCCAGTTAATGAATTAGTGAGTGTTAGTACCAATATTGCCCACGTGGTTAACAAGAATTCTATCCCGGTAACTAATATATTTTCTGATAACAGTGCTAGCTGCGACATAACTACAGATTCTGCTTTATTACCTAAAATGAATGTTTGTAAGTGTGATAATACTGTTACTGACAGTATTGTGCGGGTACGTAACAACCTCGGCCACTGCCTTTGCGCAGATGAGGTTGCGCCTGGAATGACATTCTATAAATTTCAAATCTAATAACACTGAGCACTACAATAGTTTATTCACAATAGATGAATTAAAGCACGCTTTAAATAGGTCCAGACAAAATACTCTACCAATTTTTAAAGCACCTCCCACCAGCAGCAGTAGAACTGCTTCTGCACCTTTTTAATAATATCTGGTGCACAGGAGACATCCCAATCTCCTGGCAAGAAGGGATCATTATTCCCATCCCCAAACCAGGGAAAGACCATAGCAAGCCTGGGAACTACCACCCTATAGCGCTTACAAGTTGCATTTGTAAAACTTTCAAACGAATGATTAGCGATCGCCTCGTCTGGATCCTGGAGTCGGCGCACCATCTGACCGACTTCCAGTGTGGTTTCAGGTGAGGCAGGAGTACCCTCAACCACTTGGTCCGATTGGAATCATTCGGTTGAAATGCCTAGAACGTGTCATGTCCGTATTTTTCGACCTTGAAAAGGCGTACGACACGACATCGAAGTACGGCATCCTGAAGGATTTGTTTATTATGGGGTTTAGAGGGTGCTTGCCCATTTTCATTTCTAAATTTCTGTCAAACCGAAACTTTAGAGTTCGGATCAATGCTACCCTCTCTGATCCTTTTGATCAAGAGATGGGAGTACCTCAGGGTAGCATTCTATCTGTTAGCCTTTTTGACCTTAAAATGAACAATATAGTTAAACCCATAAAGAGTACTGTATCCTGCAGCCTCTATGTAGATGACTTCTTAATATGTTATAAAGGCAAAAATATGAACACTATAGAACAGCAGCTCCAATTAAACATAAATAGCCTTTCCTCATGGGCAATTGAAAATGGTTTTAGATTCTCCAAATCAAAACTTTGCACCATGAACCTAATTTAACAATTGGAAATGATCCCATCAAAGTCATCAAGGAGACCACATTTTTAGGACTCATCTTTGACAACAAATTATCTTTTATCCCTCATATTAAGTATTTAAAGTCCAGGTGCCTTAAGGGACTGGATATTTTAAATCCTGCATATAATTACATTTTTATGCCACCATATGAACGCCTCTATGAATCAAGGCCAACATACATAAAGCTGTAAGGCCTCACTTGGAGGCCCTGGGGGGAAATCTACATAACATAGCACCCTCACCATATTCAGATGTTCCTCCCTGGCAGCTGAGGAAACCAAACATCCTCCTCCAGCTGGCCATGTCGAAGAAATCTCAAATACAACCACTTTCATATCATGAAAGCTTTATCAATGTGCGAAGTGCTTTTAGTTCCCACCTTACACTGATGGGTCAAAGACAGACAACAAAGTCTCTGCGGCAGCAATCGTCAACGGACGTGAAATAGTACGCGCATTCCCGATCAGACTTCCATCTTTACTGCTGAGGCACGAGCACTCCTACTCGCGTTAGAGTGCATCAAAACCTCAGTCATAAATTCATCATTTTCACTGACCCTTTTTCCTGCCTTTGGGCTTTAAACAAGAGGAAACTTGACCACCCAATACTACTTAAAGTACTCATTAAACTAAACTCTCTTTCAATAGCAAAATTTGACATTCACCTATGTTGGGCCCGTCCTGAAATGACCTTAGATGTTGCTAGGACATAAAACAACAACAAACCTATGTTGGGTGCCCAGTCATGTGGGTATCCCAGGAAATGAGAGAGCAGATCAAGCGGCCACTCGAGCCCTGACTGCTCCTTTGGAACACTGTCATATTTCCCACTCTGATCTGAAACCTACCATTCAAAAATACATCTGGAACCTATGGCAGATCGAATGGAATGAACACAGGAACACCCAAACAACAAACTCCATAGAATTACCTCCTCCGTGAACGGACTGCCGAAGAGTCACCTGGAAGGGCGACACAACCAGGGCCCATATGCATGAAGAATTATTTATCGCCCCTGGTGGTAAGGACCGAGTTCGGGGTAGCTATCGCCGGGGGTAAGAAATGGGTCACGGGATATGCATGGAGCCAAAGCGCCGAGGAGGTAGCTACCCTTGTAGTTATTTATAGATTTGGGAAATCCCTCTGTGCCTGTTTGCATTTGTCGATTCGACAATATTAATATCACCGCCGATGCGGCGGCAGCGTTCATATCGCTTCGTTTTTAGGGTTAATTTGATTAAATTTCACTTATTGCGTATTTACTTCTGTTAAATATGACAGCATTGAATAGATTGAGACCCACACACGCACACTAAGCGGAGCGGCTACAGTATGGATATCGACGTCCATGCGGCGACGGCGGCGGCGATTTGTTTTGTTTAGATTCGTCGATTCGACAATATGAATAAGGCCGCTGATGCGGCGGTGGTGTTAATATCGGTTCACTTTTAGGGTTAATTTGATAAAATTTCACTTATTGCGTATGTAATTCTGTTAAATATGATAGCATTGAATAGATTTGGGTCTAATACATTGCCGCCGATGTGGCGGCGGCGACGTTTTGTTGATTTCGACAGTATGGATATCGACGTTGATTCGATGCATAACGTCGCCAATGCGGCGGCAGCATTAATAACGGTTCAATTTTAGGGTTAATTTGATTAAATTTCACTTATTGCGTATGTAATTCTGTTGAATATGAGCGCATTCGATAGATTTGGCCCGAGTCGGTCCCTACCCCCGCCCTTATACCTGCTACGGAGTGGGGGTGGGGTAGCTTACCCAACTTTTACCCCCCCGGGGTTTGCATACCCCGGTCACATGCATAGCGACTTTTCGCCGCTACCCCGGATATCCCCGCTACCCCCAGGTGTAGAGTGCTACCACCGCCCCATGCATACAGCCACTCGTGGCTAACACACGTTTTTCTGCTCAAGGGGGACCATCCCCCCTGAATTATTGGATGTTATTTAGCTTGACCAGAAACTATATGATTGTGAGTTTACAAAATTCATGAGTGTCCATTGACACAAAATTGATTGTATGCATTTACATGTAAAAGTGATGGTTTGAACAAAAACAAACATTTCTCGCCGTGAATATGGCCTATGCTGTCGACACGGCGTAAAGCAACCACCAATCAATCAAAACCATCACTACCGGCCACCGTCACCAGTTGCTGTCACTTTATCCTATTGGAGTTCTTATGCCGGGGGATTTTTGTGGCCGGTGCGGTTGTATACACCCGACCCCAGTTAACGACGGGTGCACGCGCCAATTGGCGCGTACCCGTCATGCTACGCGTCAGTTACAAGAAATGGCGGAAAAGGACTGGGTGAAGTCAGAAAAGGCTGCTCTGCCTTCGAAGGCAGCTTTGGCGCCACAGGTGATACATGTAGACTCACTCAGTGACGACAAGCGTTCCCTGTTCGTGTGTTTGAGGACTGCGGAAAGCTGCCATTGAGGAACAGACGCCACAAATTGAGCATGAGTTGTCGTGTTTTTCCATCAGGAGTGGGGACAGCGGTGCGTTTTGTGACGGTGGCAGTGGGAGGAGCAGGTTGCGCTGCAGGCAGGAGGCGTGTCGAGTAGCATTCAGGCAGTCGGAGGAGGAGCGGTCATAGGAAGAGCGGGAGGAGCGTTTCTAGAGGTGGCAGAAGGAGCACTTCAAGGAGCTGCAGGAGGAGTGTGTCATTATAAATAAAACAAGGTGATGTAAGCTGAATGTGCGGTGATCAGTTTCATGATTAGTTTAGTTTACTAAGCAAACAAAAATACAATGTGTACAAAAGAACAACTGAGAAAGGATCAACAGTAGTATATTTCGGGGATGAGCGATTTCCGCGATTAAAAAATATATATTTACTGATAAACGTTAAACAAAATGCAACGGAGAATGAATGTATACCACTATATCCCCGCCAGTTAAGCTGGAAAGTACCCGACTAGAGTGGCTCCAGATTCTACCGACAGATGTCACTAGCTTAATTGGACGGCTGTAATACATGAAGAGAGCGGGGAATCAATTCTGGAAGAAAAATACAATATTCAGTCAAACCTCTCGAAATCGACCTGCCTTGGGACCGAATTTAAATGGTCGAATTAGGGAGGTGCTCGGTTTAGGGCGTTAGAATATGGTTAAAATGCTATTGTTGGGACCCAAATAAAGCGATCGATATAAGGGAGTGGTCGATCTGTGGAGGTGGTCGGTTAGGGAGGTTTTACTGTAGTAGTCATTTTTTTATGTATATGTTACAAGGAAAAGAGCTTGATCCCTGTTGCAATTTGAACATCTGAATATAATGAAGCATTTTATTATTTTTCCAAGCATTCTTTACGGAGATATAGCATGTGAAACCATAGGCAGTTGGGGAGTGGTTCCAGATTCTACTGACAGATGTCACTAGCTTAACTGTCGGGAGCTATTGTTTCCGTTTTTTATGCATCTCACTCGTGCTGTGCGCTGACCAAAATCACATGGGTGACAGTTATTATAAAACGATTTATGACTTTTGACTAAATAAGGTGCAAGGATGATAGCCGGTTGTAACATCAGCATGTATCATATAAAATATATCAAGTACTACACATTCTAGTTCTATTGTGTTTCAGACCTGATATTGTTATGCTGTTTTTGTTTGTTTGTTAATAATTTGTTTAATTCTTTGAGATTCTCAGTGGGGATGCTTTCCCTGGCCCTGGCAACATGGGAAAAGTTTTCGTTGTTGGAATATGCATGTAGACATTGCTTATAACAGTGTTTGTATGGCCTTGCTTTGTCACATCTAACTTCAGGCTCCGCGATGTCCGAAGCGGTCGCTGTCATCCAGGACTCTGCATTCGTGCAGACATATGGGAGCCAGAGCGTCGGACCGAGCTGTGGGTGTCAAGGCACCCAACGATGCAACGCCTGTGTGACCGTCAAGCGGAGCTGCGGGTGCCAGGGCTCACAAACTTGCAGCACCTGCCAAACTGTAACACGGAGCTGTCAGACCAAGCGGAGCTGTGGGTGCCAGGGCTCACAAACTTGCAACATCTGCCAAACTGTAACACGGACCTGTCAGACCAAGCGGAGCTGCGGGTGCCAGGGCTCACAAACTTGCAACATCTGCCAAACTGTAACACGGACCTGTCAGACCAAGCGGAGCTGCGGGTGCCAGGGCTCACAAACCTGCAACGTCTGCCAAACTGTAACTCGGACCTCTCAGACCAACCGGAGCTGCGGATGCCAGGGCTCACAGACTTGCAGCACCTGCCAAACTGTACCGCGGAGCTGTCAGTCACTGAAGCGGAGCTGTGGGTGCCAGGGCACACAAATGTGCAGCATCTGCGAGACCATCAAGCGGAGCTGCGCGTGCCAGGGCTCACAAACTTGCAGCATCTGTGTGTTGATCAAACGGGGCTGCGGGTGCCAGGGCACACAAAGCTGCAACATCTGCCAAACTATGGTGCGGAACTGCGGGTGCCCGGACCCTCAACGATGCAACATCTGCAAGACTACAATGCGGAATTGTGCGTGCACGGGCAGTCAGCGGTGTAGCCTCTGTCAGGCTATAACGCGCATGTGCGGGTGCCGGGGCACCCAGCAGTGCGGTGTCTGCCACATGGTAACGCGGAGATGTGGGTGCCGGGGCACCCAGCAGTGCAGCACCTGCACGGTCGTAACACGAAAGTGTGGGTGCCAGGGCACCCAGCGGTGCAGTGTCTGCATGGTCGTAACACGAAAGTGCGGGTGCCAGGGCACCCAACGGTGCAGTGTCTGCATGGTCGTAACACGAAAGTGTGGATGCCAAGGCACCCAACGGTGTACCTCCTGCTGCGTAAAACCAAGGCGCTGCGGATGCCCAGCACGGAAATGCACATGCCCTGTGCGGAGCTGCAGGACTGAACCTTGTTGCCCTCCACTGCCACCAAAATGTCCAAAGACCAAAAACTGTCAGGGTGAGCAAAACTATCCTAACTGCATTTCCGATTTGCATGAGACTGGTTTCATTTTCCAAAAATTGTAGAATATCTGACTTAGTGGCATTACTACAGACAACCGTATAAATAGTTTGATTCTTACTTCATTTTCCGAATACCGGAAAGTTAAGTATCCGAGGAGAGAGGTCAAGCCTGTGCAGGCCGGATATGGCTTCAGTTAGCAACTCGGCAGCAGATGAGCAACAGCGTGTTGGAGGATTACACGTTAGGTAAGTCAAAAGGAGGAACTTTACGATAAATATTATATTGTGTTACAACGGAAGATTATTTACGTGTTGGACTTTATTGTGTATATTGTTAAGCCCAAAATGTGTGTATTAGACCCTTCCACACTTGTCATTGTAAACAATAAGACAGACTGCGAACACACGTGCTCCACCATCCTGATATGACCTTAGATATTGCTAGGACGTAAAACATGGCTAAATTGATGTCAGTTGACGATCGACCAATGATTTTGCATCAATGTCTGAGCGAGTCGGAAGGCGAAACAACAGAGCCGCCCAAACCTTCCATAAAGGTGAAACCACAAAAGAAAATGGCAGCCGACACCCAAAACAAGAGCAAGGGTATCCGAGCTGGCCCTACCAGACGGGATGGTCGAATGAGTTGAGCGTCCGTCTCCTGTTTTGGGAGATCGTGTGATCCAAACCCATGGTATTGTGGGTTAAAAGGTCGAGTCAAACCAATGACTTAAAAATTGATACTTGTAGCTTCCTAGCCAGGCACTCGCCATTATTATCAATATTATAGGGCAAGGACTGGTTGGCATACTGTGAGGATGTGACTGAGTGGGATATCAAGTCATGGTGCTGGTGGCCTGATCTCCCAGTGGGGCAGCACTATAAAATTGCCATGAATGCGTAGTCACAAGTCTGTACCCATTCTGATATGACCTTAGATGTTGCAAGGACATAAAACAACAAACAAAAACAAAAATCCGAGCCGGCTATGGCTATGGCAACAAATGTCACTGCAACCCCAGAGCAAGACATGGTGAAAGGTGCGGTCCTGGGCCTTTGCAGTTTTAGTAGAGAAGAACAGGAACTCAACACAGTTGTGGTCTCAGCATGCAGGTGTAGGGATACTTTACTATCGTCAAGTACAGGCCTTATATACTCCCTCAGCTACCCAATTCTCAGACAGGTAGTAGATATCCTAAGTGATTTTAAAAAACAGGTCTGAGCTTAATTTAATGGATTTCATCTGTTAGGATATTTAATTTGAAACAAAATAGTACGTCATTTGTCAAAATTGCTCTAATATTAAGGAAGATATGGGCGTTTTTAGGTTGTTACTTAATTGGGCCCATCCGAACCTAAAAGATAACATTTTTGATGGTCCCCAAAATTAAAACTAATCACCCTATCTCACTTCTAATGTGTTTTTTTTTGTGATTCCATGGCCTGTATAAAGAGAATATAGAGATCTAGGGGTAGGAGATGGTTATATTTCAAGATATGGATCTTCAAAAATGTAAAAACTACAATTTCCCATAACTCGCCATTTTTCAAATTTAGCTGGGGAGCACTTTTGGAGGTCGGCTTGTGGGGATTGGATTATTCTTATTTCCCCTTGACCTATAGGTCAGTCTTGTCACCGCTATTTTTTTCAGGACCACATACGATTGGGAAAAGTTGATAGAAATAGGTCCAAAATGCACCAGAGCTCAATTTGGCAAGTGATAAAATCTGGTAAAAAATGCTCAATTTTGAGAAAGTTTAAAATGACACAGAAAATTACCCGTACAAGATAATTGCATGAAATTTTCTGGCTTTATTAGGCTCAATATCTTCTTTCTATTTACATTATATTATACACTTTGATATATGTGAATTAATTTAATTTTACAATGATTATGATCAAATCTGGCAAAATGCCCAATTTTGAGCAAGTTTAAAACGACACAGGAAATCACCCGTACAAACTCATTGCATGAAATCTTCAGGCTTTATTATCGTCAATATGTTCTTTCTATTTACAGTATATACAATGTGCTTTGACATTGTGAATTATTTTAATTTTACAATGATTGTGATCAAATCTGGCAAAAAATGTCCAATTTTGAGCAAGTTTGAAATGGCTAAGAAAAACACATGTACAAGATAATTCCATGAAATCTAGAGATTGTATTATCCTCAATATGCTCTTTCTATTTACATCATAATCTATACACAATACGCTTTGATAGATATGAATTATTTTAATTTTACAGTGATTTTAAACATTTCTTCAAAAGTAGCAGAAATCCTTGCACATGGCCAGTCAGGTAATAAGTACTACTACCACATAGGTATCCCAAGTGATTTTTAATAACAGGTTTGAGCGGAATTTAATGGATTTCACTTGTTAGGGTATTGAATTTGAAAGAAAATGACACTTCATTTGTCAAAATTGATCTAATATTAAGGAAGATATCGATGTTTTTATGTTCTTACTTAATCGGTCCTGCTCAAAGCTAAAAAGATTATTATAGCTCCCAAGTATAAACTAATCACCCAATCTCACTTCTAATGACTTGCCGTCCTGATATGACCTTAGATGTTGCTAGGACGTAAAACAACAACAAACAAACAATCTAATGACTTTTCCTGCTAATGCATGGCTTGTATGACGAAAATATAGTGATCCAGGGGTATGAATTGGTTACATTTCAAGATATAGATCTTCAAAGGTACTAAAAATGGCAGTTTCCTTAAACTTGTCATTTATCAAATTTAGCTTTGGAGCACTTTTGGAGGTGGGCTTGTGAAAATAAATTGGCCCCCAGGTTGAAATATTCTTATATTTCCCTGACCTTTAGGTGACTCTTATCACCTCTATTTCTTTCAAACCCACATATGCCGGGGAAGGGTTTAAAGAAATAGGTTTAAAAAAAATTAGGAATATCAGTCGTCTGCGACAGAAATTTCCCCTGCTTAAACTAATGTCACTGTTTGCCAGCTTCTTGTCAGTCACTACCAGGGAAGTCTTCGAGACATCTTTTTGGCTTATTTCTGTTAGTATGGCAAACTTCCTGAACCAACCGAGTTTCTCTTGGGTGAAAACTTGGGCGAGAGAAATAAGTAGTTGTTAAAGTAAGTAAAAGCATCTGACAACTGTATGACCACCAACTTAGCCTATCGGGGGAAAACACAGTCACAGCTACGACTATCAACGAAGATCAGGAGCGCCCTACAACAAGTTCAGAGGCAACGGTCGAGGTACAGGACAAGGCATGAGAGGTGCCTCATCTTGGTGTGCACGCCATGCAGCACCAGACAAGCGGCTTGGCAGAACAAGCGAAGACTATGCTCAATATGGGAACGTCCTGTCCACATCTCGTTTGGGGCATGGTTGTGGAAAGCCATCTCGGAGTTATCACAAGTGAAGCACCCAAACCAGGTGTGTGCCTTTGAAAATCACATAAGCACTGGTATTGGTAAGCATAACAAAGTGCTACGTTAATTGTCAGATGTCATGTACAAGTAACCTAGAATACCGCATTAAGCAGTGGCGAGAGTTAATGACAGACAAGTGTATACTTAATTGTGTGATAGATCTAACTATTCCATTTATATGCATGCCACTACAACAGTCCGAGCCTTTCCCTTCAGAATTGATAAGTCGGAGACAAATTTTGTTCTAAAAGAGGTAGACAGCCTGTTAAATAAGGGTGTCCTGAAGGTAGTGAGTCCAGTACAGGACCAGTGGGTGTCGAATATCTTCCTATGCCAGAAACCAAAAGGAAAATTCTTAATGATCTTGGATCCCTCCGAGCTAAAGAAAATGATTAAATACGAACACTTCAAGACGTTCAATCTTAAGACGGCACTACACCTCTTAGAGGAATGGGTCTGGATGGCCAATGCACACTCAACTGACACTTACTATTCGGTAAATGTAAAACAATCCCAGTGGAAATACCTATGCTTCCGAATGAGAGACACACTACTCGAATACCAGGTCCTACCCAACGGCTTAGCACCGGGGCACACTCAACTGACACTTACTATTCGGTAAATGGAACACAATCCCAGTGGAAATACCTATGCTTCCGAATGGGAGACTCACTACTCGAGTACCAGGTCCTACCCAATGGCTTAGCACCGGGGCACACTCAACTGACACTTAGTATTCGGTAAGTGGAACACAATCCCAGTGGAAATACCTATGCTTCCGAATGGGAGACTCACTACTCGAGTACCAGGTCCTACCCAACGGCTTAGCACCGGGGCACACTCAACTGACACTTAGTATTCGGTATGTGGAACACAATCCCAGTGGAAATACCTATGCTTCCGAATGGGAGACACACTACTCGAGTACCAGATCCTACCCAATGGCTTAGCACCAGGGCTGAGGCTCTTTACAACATTATTAAAAGTCCATTTATTCCGAAGCGGTCATGTATGTTTCCCATATCTAGATGACAGTTTCATAATAGGGAAAGCACCTGAAGAATGCCAAGTGGCAATCTCAGAACTAGTGGAGCTATTCAAACAGCTAGGGTTCACCATAAACAAGGACATGTCTGTCCTAAAACCTACCCAGTGTTTAAAATTCTTGGAGTTCAACATAGATTCAACAAAAATGGAGGTTTCTCTAACAGAAGATAAACGCTGCAGAGAAGAGCCTGCCACAACCCAGTTACGATAGCTTCTGGAGTGTGCAAGTGGTACTAAAATCAGAGATGAAAGATCTCCGCGGTTTCGCAGATTTCCATGATTTTTCACTTCCGCAGGACGATCAACTAATATGTTGTTTTACGCTGCAGCACTATCAGCGTACACTAATATGTGGTGCAGATGCCGCAGCACTATCAGCATATACTACTAGTCTAATACGTGCTTCAAATGCTGCAGCACTATCAGTGTATACCAATATGTATGAAACCTGACTTCCGGGAATTTTCCGCGATTTCCTGACAATGCTAAGCCTATGGGAGAATATCAGCATTTCCGCTTTTTTTCCCCCCAGAGACCACCTTCATCCCTGTAAAATGGATACAGGGTCTCCAAAACAATGGAGAAATGAACCTTAAGCTATTGTCATATAAATTAACGATCTTGTTGCTGTTAGTTTCCTCACAGAAGAGACACAATTATAAACCTTTCGGTAGAAAGGATGAGAATCGAGGAAGATTCGATGGTGTTTAATATGAAAACATTACTAAAACACAATCAGTTAGGCCAACCTCATTCAAATAGAACAGATCACTATGTGTAGCATGAACGATCAAAAGGTACATTGCACGAACAGCCCGGGTGAGACATGAAAACACCCAACTACTCCTATCTTAGGACCGCATGGACCCATCTCCAGAGCAACACTGGCTTGATGGACCCTAAATGTACTGAACTCGGAGGTATTGACGCTAAGTGCTACAACTCACAGTACGAGAGGGGCATCTGCCTCTTTGCCAAAAGCAGTGGGTGCGAACTTGAATGACATAATGAGAAACACCTCATGGAGAGACTCTAAAAGCGTTTGCAAGTTTCTACCACAAGTCCGGAGAGGACCCAGCGGAAACAGACGCTGATCCTAACCAGGAAGAAGGCTAGAAAGTAGACAACACAGGCTACTGAAACAGACGCTGATCCTAACCAGGAAGAAGGCTAGAAAGTAGACAACACAGGCTACTGAAACAGACGCTGATCCTAACCAGGAAGAAGGCTAGAAAGTAGACAACACAGGCTACTGGTGTAGTTAAAGCAACGTAGACAAAAAAGGAAAATTGTCAAAATGCTAAATATACACATGTACATAAATGTGTGGTTTCAAATGAATGTAAACTGGACTCGTGTATATATATTTTTTTACGTTATGATGAAACGATTGTAAATTAACGATCTACAAGACATGTGGACAATTTAAGAGGAAAATAAAAGTTTAAAAACTTTAATAGTAGGTAACAGACACTGAGACAGTTGACAGAACTTAATGTTAAAACTAGACAACAGGTTGAATGTTTGTACTAGACCAGGCGGGATGGCCGAATGAGTTGAGCATCCATCTCCCGTTTTGGGATATCGGGGGATCCGAACCCATGGGTTTGAACCCTGGTCGAGTCAAACCAATGACTTCAAAATTGATACTTTCGCTTCCTAGCTAGGACGTAAAACAACAACAAACAAACAAATCATAGCTAGGCGCTTGGCATCATTAGGATACGGCAAGGACTGGCTCAGTGTCAGGATAATGTGACTGAGTGGGATATCAGGTCATTGTGCTGGGGGCCTGGTCTCTCAGTGGGGCAGCATGAGTGTTCACTGTCACAAGTCGGTACCCATCCTGATATGACCTGAGGTGTTGCTAGGATGTAAAACAACAAACAAACAAATACTGTTTGTACTAATGGAAGTGCCAGCACACTAATACTATTTGTCGGAGACGAGACAGGACAAAGAACAAGTGGACGGGAAGGAGGAAAAGAGGATGGAACGATACCAGTCGCGTTGCAAAAAACCATACTTCGAAGACTCCCCGGATACTTAATTTCTGGTATTCGGAAGATGAAGTAAAAATATGATAGTTATAGTAGACTTACTTGTAAGTTGACGTATTACTGAGATTCCTACAAATCTATTAATAGCCTGGTAGGATCAGGGGCCTGCCCTGCAGTGCCTTAATAATAATTAAAAAATGGGAACCCGAGTTATACTCGTGTATAAAAATATCAACAATTAATAGTATTATAAACAAATAAGTGTTTCACAAAAATTAAGGGAATCATTTTTGGGGTGGTCGTTCCTAATCCTGGTCGACACTGTGTAAAGCAACCACCAATCAATCAATCAAACCTAATCCTGGTTTTAGATTTTTTGCTCCCTCCAACTATGAAAACTAAAGCCATATCCGGCTTGACCTCTCGCCCGTGATCCTTACCTTCATATTCATAGATTTATAAGTATTTCAGTAATACGTCAATGTACAAATAAGTCTAGTATAACTATCACATTCAGATTTCCCATTGCGGTGATTCTTTAGATGCGTCACTTCTGAGTTCCTCCTCACTCTTTCCACAGAGGTAACCGGGCTCCTTAATGGCTGAATTGGAGCCGGGGTAGCCGGACAAGCTTTAGTTTGTTTTTTTACAGAATTATTATAGTGAACATGAGTTTTCCGCTGTGGGATTAGTCTTTAGAGCTAATAATTATTGGGACATTGTAGCTTTTTGATTAAAAATGAAGCTATTGTAGTATTCTGCACTGACCTCAGGTAAGGAGCCCCATAGACAGGTGGGCTTGGATAGGGTAATGGCATCAGGGATCCTAGGTAGTGAAATGGTTAGCATGCTAGCCATGGAATTGCAAGAGGTGTGGTTTCGAATCCTGCTCTAGGCACAATAGTTCCCATTTTCATCACCCCATGACGCTGGTTGTGATGACCTGGATCCCATACAAGCTACACGCTATATGGTTGTTGAACCTACCCTGTGTATAAGTGCATAGCTTGTGTGCATCTACTTGTAAGCATGTAGTTGTAAGCATTAGACGACTTATACTTATAGACAAACTATTTAAGAAACGTACAATTCTAAGAGCATGAGTGTAGTAGGCTGCACTGATCTCTCAGGCAAGGAGTCACACAGACAGGTGGTTGTGGATAGGATGATTGCACCAGGGAACCTAGTTTAATGTTTAGCACGCTAGCCCTAGAGTGGCAAGAGATGTGGGTTCGAATCCTGCTCTAGGCAGTATATTTCACTGTTAAATACTTATTATATTATTAATTCCTTCCATAACAAGAAGAAAACCGTACAGGTAATGGATCGAGCCCAATACTCTGGCTGGCCCTTAAGACCTAACGTTGCATTTTATTGAGCAAAATTGGCAGATGGCACTGAGGTGAGACATCGCCTGGAGGGCAGGGGGGGAATTAATGAGCTGCTTGAAGGTAGTACCGACAAACATATCAAAGGAGGTTACAGAGGTAGTTGCAGCGAGTAGAACAAGTAAATAACAAGTAGGAGAATCACATACATGAATCATATTTGCATAAGTACTTTATGTGTATGTATAAATGTCCACCTTTATACAAGTATTATGCTAAGCTGTCAGAGGGCTTCCTAACTTGAATGTGTGGGATTCTGGAATGTTCTGTGCAACGCGGTTAGAGCAACTTGGTGCACAGTTGTCTTGGGGACAGGTAAGGGAAGGTAGTCGGTCAGCTGGTGCTTCCTGTCCCACTACCAGTTGGTCACTTCTGCCTGATTTTTTCTTGAAGCAAGTCGTGCCTGGTTCGGCCCTCCCCTCTTGCCCTCCATTACTGCCAACTACGTGTCTTTAATGGCTTTGGACTTGTGCACAGCATGCGGCGAGGAGCATGAGGCACCTCGGGGCAACAAATGCAGGCGTGCTAAGTTGTCGAAGAAAGCGGCAAAGCCAGATACTAAGGCGGACACCTGTGAGGATGTGGAAAGTTCGGGTGGGGAGCTGACACCGGTTACCGTGCCAGCGATCCATTCGAAGGTCAAGACTCGGCAGGCAAAGCGTGAAAAGTCAGTGGCGGTAGTGGAGGACGAGGAGGAAAAGGAGTTGAGGCTAAGGTTGGAGGAGCGGGCACGAGAGAGGCGTAAAAGAGAGCTGCGGGCGGCGTTGGAGGACCCGACAAGCAAGCAGGAGATGGCGGGAAGCAAGGCTTGTGACAGGAAGGCGCGCCTGCTGTTGGAAAGGCCTCGAAGGGCACATTCCTCAAGCATATCATCCATTGAGATTGATGATAAGTCTAACTCTACAACTACAACAACGGAGCCTGCAAGTGAGACGTCTGGGGAGAGTAAGAGCAGTGGGAAGTCGAGGAAGAAAAGGAAAGAAAGGAGTAAGTTTTCCATTAGAAAGTATACTAAATCTGATAAGAAAATTTAAAAACTTAACTTTATTGAATTATTATTCACAGTGCGAATTTGGGGCATGAAGCGCTCGGAGAAAGTCGGTATGAAGATAAAGGATATACGCGGTCACATGGGCCACTTGGCCTATATGGCTATGCGTGCTATAATGGCGAATTATACCAACGAGGCTTACCGTCGCTATGATAAGGCAGTGTGCGAAAAATGTCTCAGACAGGCAGATTATCCTTATTACACTTTAATTTAGATAATTCAAAATCACTGAAAGAGTCCAAGAAAGTATGGAAGGATCCCAGTCAGGCCAGGAAGGGCTATGAGAGTGGTGTGAGGAGTAGAAGAGTGTGCTACACTTTTAATAAAGGTGGATGCGGTGCCAAGGCGTGTGGCTGGGATCATACGTGTATACTATGTAAAAGCAAGGAGCACGGCAGTAACCAGTGTAAAGTCCAACATTGACAACTGGGTCAAAAAAGTTTAGCTGAGGGTGTATCGACGCTATCAGCTGATGACTACAATTCGACACACTTCATAGCAGAGGTGAGTGATGTGATGGGATGTGTGCCAGGTTTGTCTCGCGTAACATATGACAGCCCTATTGACCGAAGCGTCTTGAACTTTGGCCTCAAGGAGAGTTTGTATGAGGCGGGTGTGATTGATAAAAATAGTGTCACGGATGAGTGGTCGCAGCCACGACCACAACTTCACGGATCAAGGCGGTGTGTGGGTCTGGTCAAGCGTGACCAGCTGGTGACGGAGAAATTGACTACAATCAGGACAGTTGCCGATCCGCTATACAATCTGGACCGTTCTCAGCAAGGAATATCATTGCCAATAAGTGATGTTATGAGCATCGATGCGGATGGTTGGATGCTGAAATACAGAGGAGGATATCCAAGGCTAGCGGATCTTTCGGCTGACTACGCTAGAGACTCTGGAACAACCACCATGTGTCCATGCGGGTCAAATGCAAGATCTACCCTGCAATCGTGCAATCCACCCTACTATTCGGAGCCGAGGCCTGGATAGTGTACAAACGACAGGTGAAAAAGCTGCATGCCTTCATGATGTGACATCTGCGTTCAATCATGAGGCTAACCTGGAAGGACAAAGTGACAAATAGGGAAATACTTGAACGGATGGGGCTGCCCTCTATGGAAGATCTTCTGATCAAAAAGAATCTCCGGTGGGCTGGACACCTCATGAGGATGTCATCAGACAGGCTACCAAAGCAGATCCTCTACTCTCAACTGTCTTCTGGTTACAGAAAGACAGGGCGCCCTGTGACCCGCTCAAATGCTTCTCTGGTTCGCGGGGATGTGGTATTGCATGTCTGGGGGATGATGGTTGACATAAAGAAATCAAAAACAAACCCAATTTAAACAGCGTGTTCATCTCATTCCTATTGCTAGGGTGAAGGATGTCAGGTTATGCGTGGTCCATTGGTATGAAGCGCATGTCAAGGAGTGCCCGGCACCGGGTGCTGCGGTGGCGGCATTTCAGATGCCTAGAAAGGGCAACAGTGTGCCACTTGCATACAAGTATTATCAGTAGGTGATTAAGAATTCTTGTAGGCGGGCGGGGCTGGTGCTGACTGGTTTTCGACCCATAGTTTGCACCGAGGGGGCGCAACCTATTTGCGCATGTGTGGCGCTTCTATTCATGATATAATGGAGAGAGGTGACTGGAAGTCGGATGCGGTGTTCCAGTATCTTGCATTGTTGGTGGAGGAGCATTATTACGAAGGGCCCAATGGTAGTGGACCAAAGCCACTGAAAACAATATGCGAGATAGCAAGGCAGTATACAGGGCTATGAGATGTACCTGTGGCACACGGGCAGCTTTAAATGAAGAAATACGACAGCGCTGACAGCGATAGCGCCTGTGATGGATATTATTTTGCAAAGGACAACTGATGAAGTCAGTGCGAGCCTCAGATACCTGTATGACATCAGGGCCGTACAGAGGGAAAAGAAGGTTTTTCCAAGATAACCAAGTAAGAAGCTACAACACTCCTTATCCCAGAAGGGGAAACCTCAGGTTCAGACCTCACAGAGGAGGAAGACACGTCAACCTGGGGTACAAGGCAGCACGCGCCAGAGAAGCACTTTGGCAGAACGTCGGAGGACTACGCTCAATATGGAAATGTTCCGTCGGTGGCTAGATGTAGAGGGAGCTCCAGTCGGGGTTTTCAGAAGTGAGCTACCATAGCCAGGTGGGTAACTCAGAGTTAAGGACCAAACCTGGGGAATCATTTAATGTTATTAATAAAAAATAATAATAAAACTAGTGATGAGCAGGTAGAGTTTATAGCAGGTAATATAGTTAATTATTTGACCAGTTGGAGGAAATTAACTTCAGATAAATGGATTTTAAATTGTCTAGAAGGATTGACGATACCATTCATTAAGACACCAGTCCAGATAAGAGAACCATTTCCATTCAGAATGGAGGAGCAAGAAAAACAATTTGTACATGAAGTAAAATTGTTGATTACAAAGAGAGTTTTAAAGGGACTAGAAGAATGCCCGAATCAATGGGTGTCGAATATTTTTCTAAGATTAAAATCCAATGGGAAATTTAGAATTATTCTGGACCTTACAGAACTAAATAAAATAATAAGCTATGCGCATTTCAAGATGTATACTTTAAAAACAGCACTAGAACTGATAGAACAGGGAAATTGGATGGCGAGTGCAGATCTGACAGATGCATATTACTCGGTGCCAATATTAAAAATCCATAAGAAATATTTGAGGTTTCGAATAGGAAAGAAGTTACTCGAGTATCAAGTATTACCGAATGGCCTGTCACCAGGACCACATATTTTTACCAAATTGTTAAAAACTTATTTATGCAGATTTGGCAGAAAAAGGGTTTATAGGATTCCCATATCTGGACGATAGCTTTGTGATTGGTAGAACAAAAAATGAATGTAGAGAAGCAATTTGGAATTAAAGGACAGCTTTAAAAAGTTGGGTTTTAAAATCAACCTAGAAAAGTCCATTCTGGAACCTACACAAAAGTTGACGTTTTTTGGGTTTGAATTAGACTCGGAAACAATGCAGATAAGACTACCGGTAGACAAAAAGAATTAGATGCCAGAGGTCATAGGAGAAGTTCTAGGGGAAAGAACACCTAAGAAAGATTAGAACAATAGCGGGGCTAGTAGGCATAATGGTAGCTTACGCGCAGGGAGTAGAGTATGCAGGTGTACACTTCAAGAGTATTGAAAGACATAAGATTAAAGCCCTGAAGAGGAGCAAGGCAAATTTTGAGAGTGAAATGTGGATTTTGCAGGAAGGTTTGGCAGACATAAGCGGGTGGTGTGAGAACATACTATTGTGTAAGATCAGAAGGGAGGATCCACAGATGGAACTATTCACAGATGCATCACATGCAGGCTGGGGAGCTCATACGGAGAAGGGTGGACGTTGGCACCCGGATGAGTTAATGCACATAAATGTGCTAGAACTGAGAGCAATCTATTTTGGATTAAAAAGTTTATGTAGATATGAATATATACATATAAGAGTAAGAACAGACAATACAACAGCACTTGCGTATGTAAAAAAAAACATGGGAGGAAACAAGTCAGAAGAGTGTTTGAATGAAACAATAAGGATACGGGAATGGGCACTGGAACATGTGAACTGGCCATTACTCATATTCCAGGAGTAGAAAACATTTTGGCAGACTTGAGATCCAGGAAATTCAGGGATCAAGACACTTTGAGGAAATCTACGAGGAAAGGATACATGACACACATTAATAGATGGGCACTTTGGGCCATAGAGAGAGCAGTCAATGTATTAAGCCCTGAGATGGCAGAAGTTTTGAAATATTTAAGGATGTATTTTAAAACGGGTGTAGCTTATGGAACAATCAACAGGGCCAGATGTGTATTGAGCGTGATTTTACCTAGAAGAGATAGGAGCACTATTGGGGAACATTATTTAATAAGATGGTTTTACAAAAGTTGCCATGCACGGAGACCTCCACAACCTAGATATGATAGTTACTGGAGTGTAAACATAATACTAGACTGGATTATGGTATCAGGGAATAATTCTGCACTAAATCTAAATTTATTATCATATAAATTAACGCTGTTATTGTTGTTAGATTCGTCACAAAGAGGGCAAATGATTTTAAGTTTGTCGATAGAATGAAATTTGAGGAAAGCTCAGTGGTGTTTAAAATGAAAACATTGTTAAAACATAATCAGTTAGGTGAACCATTGGACTATAAGATTCCACAATTACACTGAAGATAGAAGACTGTGTAGTAAGGACTGTTAAAAAGTATTTATTAAGAACGGCAGACATAGGGAGGCAGAATAAATAATTACTGATTTTGTATATTGGGCCACATGGACCCATAAGTAGAGCGACACTGGCTAGGTGGACACTAAGTGCGATGAACCTGGCAGGTATTAATACGGATAAGTACAAGGGTCACATCACTAGAGGAGCTTCGGCATCATCAGCAAAAGCGCCAGGAGCAAGCTTGAATGCCATCATGCATAACGCTTCATGGCGGGACAGTAAGAGCTTCGCATGGTACTATGATAAAACAATTGAAGACCAGGGAAAGGTTCAGAGACTGTTATTGAGAAACAATAGAAGGAGTTAAGGAGCACATCTTTAAAAAAATTTAAGTAATAATAATTGACATAAGGTTAACGTTGTAATAAAGCCATAGGCAGAGAAACAGTGAATCTTGGAACTGGATCTTGATTCCGTGTGAATATAACTTTTGAAGCAATGTCTAATGTCGAAAGACAAGAATTGTTGTTGAATAGAAGGGCGAGAGAAGAAGGAAAGGAAGTAACGGAAGAGAAGTCGGGCAATAAAAAACCATGCAAAAACCATTTGAATACTGAAGCTACTTCCGGCATGCACGGGATTGTCATCTCCCCTGATCCCTTACGTTCGTATCCATAGATTCGTAAGAATCTTAGTAATACTTCAACTTCCAGGTAAGTCTAGTTTTACTAAAAATATATATATTTTAGTTTTAAATATTTCATTTTGTGTGATTATAAAACTTTAGTTGATTACAGTAATTTAAAATAAATTGTGCAGTGACTGTGTGATATCTTGTTCTCAATCTTCTATAAATTTGCAATTAAACACTTCAATGCACTGTTTTCCGTAGTATATGGAACGCTCCGACTAGGTAAGTTTTGTACCGTAATATTGGCATATACTATGAATATAGTGATGGGACTTTTGCAACTTACCTATTAAATAGTCCATCAAAGTAATAAAGCATTTAAACAACATTTTAAAATTCATGAATTACCAACGTTATTTGTTGTTTTACTGAATTTGTTAGTTCTATCGTGATACTTAAGGCGGGGATGAAAGATTCCGCCATTGTCTTTTTTGTTGTAATCTACATTTAATGAGATTTCTTTAGTCATTCTTTAAATATTTGAGCAAGTATATGTATTTTGTTCATCTATTATCTAAGCATCACACAATTTTAAGAAGATCCCAACTGCTTAACTCTATCCCAGAATCTTGGTGATGATCGGTGTTGGGTCTGGCCGGTTGAGGTTCGACCCTCACTACACTGGGTGGGGTTGACATTCCATGAGAACGTGGAAAGTCTCAGGGGCTTAGTGTCGTCAGAGAATCACGGCAAAATTACTAGAAGTCAGATTTCATGCAGTAGTCTCCAAGCACAGTCTTACTACTCTTTAACCATACCTATGGTCAATCATTACAGACTGCTTGGAGAGTGAGTGCTCTGTCATCAGTGTTCTAACCCTATTATAGTCTACCTCATGGACAATATCTGCTTTTTTAAATGTTATCCGAGACCACTTTCATCCCTGTTAAATAAGCTGGTATTTATTTTGATGTGTGAATGTTGATTTTGTAGTTAAATTCGAGTTCTGCAATCCACATGTTGATTATTGTGGTTCATTAACAAATAACAGACCCCCCCCCCCCCTCCTGATCCCTAAATCTGTTTAGCTATGGTGTAATGTTGCCCTTACTTAGATTTTAGAAGAATTAATGTAAAATGTTAATTTTCATTTCCTATGTATTTTTCTAAGTACAGTAAAACCTCTAACTGACCACATTCACAGATCGACCACTCCCCTATATCCAATGCTTTATTTGGGTCCCAAACGATTACCCATACAATACCATTGTAACAATAAAAACAACCTCCCCTAAAGGTCAGTGGTTCGATTCCCCGTGCCCCCACCTCTGTCAATTTGGATTTCTACCGTTGTATAACTTGCAGCGTCATCAAAGGCCAGTTGCTCTCATACCATGTCTATGTGGTGTGTGAGATTAAAAATCCCTTGGGTCGATAAAAGTGTATGCTTGGGCTTTCTATCGACAAACTGTCTAATGGTGAAAACAAGTCTATTCAGACTTATCCATGATAGGCAGTATAAATCTTCCAAGAACAAAGAAAAATATGGACCATTTAAACGTACTCCTTAATTTGCATACTATCAAAATCAAAAAGTGAAATACTTTTTTTTTCAACTCTGACATATCCACACCTTCATATGAATATGGATTCTGCTATTGTTTTCACTTTGGGATTCCATGTTACAAAAGTGGTACCAAGTTTCAGAGAACAGCCCAATATACAAATTGACATTGTGAAGGAAAACCCTGTATAATTGCTAATACTGTCCTATTCAACAGGCCGCATACAAAGTACCAAAGTTGGGTGTCCACTCAGTCATTAGTCAATCCCTTGCCAGTGAATATCGCCAATAATACCATGATTTCCCCCAATAGTAAAACCTCTCTAACCGACCAGTTCCACAGATCGAACACTTTATTTGGGTTCCAAACGATCACCCATACAATACCATTGTAACGATTTAAAAAAGCTCCCTAAACCGACCACCTCCCTAAACCGACCACCTTAAAGTCGGTCCCATGGTCGGTTGATTTAGAGAGGTTTTACTGTATATGATGTTGGTTGTATTGCGATTGCTTGCTCTGTTTGATGTGGAGCCTTATGACTTAATATGCGATGACACGTCACCGTTGTTTTGTTGATGGTTCAGGCGGGTACCAGAACACGGGCCCGTTGATTTACCAGCCGGTCCAGCTCGACCCCAACTACGTGACTGGACCGGTCATCATGGCTCAGCAGCAGTCCGTGCTCATCCTGGGCAGCTGCCCGGTGTGTCGGGTAAGTTCCGCTCAGCCACTGGGCACAGTACTATAAAGCCATCTTAGGGTTCGTACGGGTCCTTGAAAACCTGGAATTTGATCATTTATGATTCCAGCCCTGAAAAGTACTGAAATTTGTCTAAAGATCCCTGGAAGTCCTTGAAAATGGAAAATCATGACCATATATTTTTGTTAAGCCTATTTTCGCCGATGTACCCAAACATCAATCAGTGATGTTTTGTATTAAAGGTGATTTTTGTGGGTTTGTTATCCTGCCTCTTGATATTTTTTTTTATTAAAACAATACATATAGTCATTGTTATTTCTCATGCTTATTCACAATTCACATCTTACCCAGTGAATTGACTATGAATACAGCTGTGTTTCGGGGGCACTTTAATTTAAAAAACTTCCTGGGATTTTGCAATTATGTCGTGGAAAGTCCTGGAATTTGACATTTCAAAATGGATATGAACCCTCTACTAGAAAGTTATGGAAGTGTGTTCAGCCAAAGTTGTGGGAACCCGGTGAGTGTACTTCTAAGATGCTAAAACCACCCATTTGCCTTTCACTGTTTCAGATCGGTGTGTTGCAAGACGACTTCACGCTTCTTGGTGTGTGCTGCGCCATCCTCTTCTTCCCACTTGGCATTCTCTGCTGCCTGGCCCTGCGCCAGCGACACTGCTCCAACTGCGGCTCAGTGTTTGGCTAGCTCGCTTTTGGTGTGTGACCGAACCTCATGAGTCGAGGTTTGTAGATTTAGATGCCGGTTGCGTGCTTGTACCCACAGGCGTTTGCTATGCAAGCTTTGATTGATAAATACTGCTGAGCAAGATTACGCAAATACTGAGAAAGCGAATGAAGCTGAGGTGATAGTTATTTGAACCTCGAGTGCAATTCTACAAACATGAGCTGCAGAGACTGTCTTGTAAATGTTCTCACAATGTTGCTACAGAAAGAGGACTAAGAATAATTACTATGTAGTTTGTACTGTGCTTTCTTTCATACCGGGGTGTGTGACTGATTGTGTGTATGGGTTACTTTCTGTTCGGTTCCTGCTTGATTAAGCAGTCTCGGGATGTCTGCCATACCATCTTGTGCTTATTGTTTGCTTTGATATTTGTTGCCTTTTTCAGACAAGACCTGTGATATATTACCGTTAGTAGAGTCTAGGTTCGTTGATATCACACCAAGATGCGTTACTTTTATATTAAAACCATATTGACTTATCTATCAGCATTCACCCACTTCTAGGTTTATTGTTTACAGCAAATATCGGTTTTTGAAATTGCCGCAATTAACACCAGGGGGCAGGAGCTGTGATTCTGGGTTCTCATCGGATTGGATGGCCCGTTATAGTAGTCTGGCTAGCTTTCATCTGATTGGACATCCCGCTCTAGTGGTCTGTGATTAGTTTTCACCCGATTGGATGTCCCGCTATAGTGGTCTCTGCTGACTAGCTTTCCTCTGATTGGTCAGCCACTATAGTGGTGTGTGGCTAGCTTTCATCTGATTGGATGTCCCGCTATAGTGATCTGTGACTAGCTTTCATCTGATTAGACGGCCCACTATAGTGGTCTGTGGCTAGCTTTCATCTGATTGGATGGCCTGCTATAGTGGTCTGTGACTAACTTTCCCCTAATTGGACGGCCCGCTATAGTGGTCTGTGGCTAGTTTTAATTTGATTAGACAGCCCATTACAGTGGTCTGTGATTAGCTTTCACCTGAATGGACAGTCCACTTTAGTCGTCTGTGGCTAGCTTTCATCTGATTGGACAGCCCACTATAGTGGTCTGTGACTAGTTTTCATCTGATTGGATGTCCTGCTATAGTGGTCTCTGATTAGCTTTCCTCTGATTGGTCGGCCGCTATAGTGGTGTGTGACTAGCTTTCATCTGATTAGACGGCCCGTTATAGTGGTCTGTGACTAGCTTTCATCTGATTAGATGGCCCACTAAAGTGGTTTGTGACTAGCTTTCACCTGATTGGAGGGCCCGTTATAGTGGTCTGTGACTAGCTTTCATCTGATTGGATGGCCTGTTATAGTGGTCTGTGACTAGCTTTCAATTGATTGGACAGCCCACTATTGTGGTCTGTGACTAGCTTTCACCTGATTGAATGGCCCGTTATAGTGGTCTGTTACTAGCTTTCATCTGATTAGACGGCCCACTATAGTGGTCTGTGACTAGCTTTCACCTGATTGGATGGCCCGCTATAGTGGTATGTGGCTAGCTTTCATCTGATTGGACAGCCCGTTGTTGTGGTCTGTGACTAGCTTTCACCTGATTGGATGGCCCGCTATAGTGGTTTGTGGCTAGCTTTCATCTGATTGGACAGCCCGATATAGTGGTCTGTGGTTAGCTTTCACCTGATTGGACGGCTCTTCGGTGTTCCCACCATGTTAGATGGCTTTGTTTTTGTTACAATCTATTGGCATTGCTGTAGTGGTAATTTTCATGACCAAGCCTCCCTGTTTATTAATTAATTTTGGCGCGGTGTCATTATGTGATCAAATCCCCAACTCTTGGCTTTTCCCTCATCTGTGACCAGAGGTGTGGGCGATATTAGGAGCATATTCTCATTCAAGCGCAACTGGGCCAGGCCTCAGTCTTAACCCACAAATCTACACCACATACCGCACATGTACACTAGGTATGGGCCACATTTACAGGTGGCTTGGTTGCATCAGTCCAGAAATAGACCATTTTAAAGACGCCATTCCTAGGGGGGGGGGGAGGGGGGACTTCGCTTACCTCACCAGGGGTGGTCTAAAGATTATTTTGCTCTCCACCAGCGTGGTCCAAGTGTCGATATGAATGCAGCTCCAGGTAAAGCGTTTTGTATGTTTGCGACATCTTCCATGAAAATACCAAAGAATTACTCTAATTTTTTCTAAACTTCCAGTAAATGTGCTTTTTTTTTTCAGTTTAAATGTTTTAGGTTTATAAGATATAGATCTCAATCCGAATGTGCCTTACCTAATGTGCAGATCCAAAGTATGGGTGCGAAGTATTTATTACGCAATACATTTTGCGATATCCTCGTGATTTGTTGCCCTCATGGCCTGTGCACTATATTATGGGATGGAAGAGGGGCAGGAGTCACGTGACAAATGTTCTAGCACTGCACATAACCATTGAGGCTTGTGCGATTTTCTACTGTGAGTTTAAATTGAGTTAGTTGTCTGCCCAAAGTGTGCAAAATGTACTAAATGTCATATCTGCAAAACTTCTCAGGTTTATGTTTATTGGCGAAGGAACTGAAATCACCCAACCCTGTTTGTGCAATATTCTAGTTAATAACTTCTAGGAATTATGAAATGGTCCAGGATATATAACTTCTGTATTCAGATTTGTGCTCTTGTTTATTGAGCTCTACCTAGATTATGTGTAGACAATGAAGCGTAGAAGTATATTGTGATACACAAATAAGCTATGCGTATAGAGTCAGCTTGCTGGTACTTTAAACTAGGATTGTATCGATGCATCATTATTTGATTGTGTTTAACCCATTCACAGCGCCACCTATCAGTTCATCACTGCATTAGGGCAGTGTGGGCAAAACCATTCACAGCGCCACCTATCAGTTCACCACTAAATTAGGGAAGTGTGGGCAAAAACATTCACAGCGCCACCTATCAGTTCACCACTACATTAGGGAAGTGTTGACAAAACCATTCACAGCGCCACCTATCAGTTCACCACTACATTAGGGAAGTGTTGGCAAAACCATTCACAGCGCCACCTATCAGTTCACCACTACATTATGGAAGTGTTGGCAAAACGATTCACAGCGCCACCTATCAGTTCACCACTACATTATGGAAGTGTTGACAAAACCATTCACAGCGCCACCTATCAGTTCACCACTACATTAGGGAAGTGTTGACAAAACCATTCACAGCGCCACCTATCAGTTCACCACGACATTATGGAAGTGTTGGCAAAACGATTCACAGCGCCACCTATCAGTTCACCACTACATTAGGGAAGTGTTGACAAAACCATTCACAGCGCCACCTATCAGTTCACCACGACATTATGGAAGTGTTGGCAAAACGATTCACAGCGCCACCTATCAGTTCACCACTACATTATGGAAGTGTTGACAAAACCATTCACAGCGCCACCTATCAGTTCACCACGACATTATGGAAGTGTTGACAAAACGATTCACAGCGCCACCTATCAGTTCACCAATACATTATGGAAGTGTTGACAAAACCATTCACAGCGCCACCTATCAGTTCACCACTACATTAGGGAAGTGTTGACAAAACCATTCACAGCGCCACCTATCATGCACCAGTCAGTGTTGCAGGGACACATTAGTGAAGCTATGTGTTGTCCTAATGCAGTGATGCATTACTGTAGGAGGTATCTTGATGCAGTGACACAATGGTACAGGTTCTCACTTTATCCAACGACTATCGGAAGTTTATCTTCATGGGTTGGTTGTTCGAGTTTTACATCCTGACAACATCTAAGGTCATATCAGGACGTGCACCGACTTGTGATAGTTCGCACTCATGGTGACTTTATGGTGCTGTCAAACTGGGAGACTAGGCTGCCAGCATTATGACCTGATATCCCACTGAGTCACATTATCCTGACACTGAGCCACATTATCCTGACGCTGAGCCAACCTGTCCTTGTCCTATCCGAATAATGCCGAGCGCCTGGTTAGGAAGCGACAAGTATCAATTTTGTAAGTCATGGGAGAGGAGGATGCGCCTGCGCACCGAAACCTAACTGGTGTGGAGCCATGCAGTGAGGCCGGCTAGTCGGGACTAAAAACCAGAGGTGAGTTTTTCAGGGAAATTATTGATGTTACAACCAAAAAGAGGAAGACGACTTGCAATTATGTTCCTTCATATTATGTATAGTATGTTCAATGTATTGATGTGTTAATTAAACTATCGGTTAACTAGATGTTAAGAGGTTACAACTTTTTGTCTTTCTTGATTAAGCATTGGGGCAACTGGTTTCCCTATCCTAGTAATGCTGAAGGCCGTGCTAAGTAGTGACAAGTGTACATTTGTATGTCATTGGTTTGAATCAGCCAGCGTTTGAACAGTCAGGGATGAAAGATCTCCGCGATTTCACGGATTTTTCCTGTAGCTATAAGTGTATACTAATAAGGTGTGCCCGTCCTGATATGACCTTAGATGTTGCCAGGATGTAAAACTCCACAACCAACCCACCAATACGTTGTTTCATGCTGCAGCACCAGCGTATATTAATATGTGGTGCAAACGCCGCAGCACTAGCAGCGTATACTACTAATGCCTTCACGGCACAGCACTATCAGCGTATACCGATATGTGATTCAAACACTGCAGCACTAGCAGCGTATACTACTAATACATGCTTCAAATGGTGCAGCACTATCAGCGTATACCAATATGTATGAAGCCCGACTTCCGGGAATTTTCAGCGATTCCCTGACAATGCTAAGCCTATGGGAGAATATCAGCATTTCCGTTTTTTTTCCCCGGAGACCACTTTCATCCCTGAACAGTAGAGCACAGGCCTCGCGTGCAGAAGGTCGGGAGTGGTTTCTGGTCGAGTTAAACCGATGACTTTAAAATTGATACTTGTCGCTTCCTAACCTGGTGCTCGGCATTAATAGGATAGGGCAGGGATTGGTTAGCTCATTGTCAGGATGTGACTGAGTGGGATATCAGGTCATGGTACCGGTGGCCTGATTTCCCAGTGGGACAGCACTATGAAGTCACCATGAGTGTGCACTGTCACAAGTATGTACCTATCATGAAATGACCTTAGATGTTGCCAGGATGTAAAACTCCAACAACCAATCACCATAAAGATGTGTTAGGTGTGTGAACTGTGGAGTCTGTACACTGAAATGAGGTCAGAGTATGGAATATAGGTCATATTAGGTGCTTGTTTTCATTTAGGTACAGAGGATATCTAATTTGTCACGCTGAGAGTTCGCACTGGTTCAACTTGTAAGGAAACAAAATATTTATAGTAAGTTCAGATTCTAGTACAAGTTGTAGCAATAAGCACTCCATAATCCAAGTGTTTAAGCGTGAGTTAAAAATAGCCATGGTTAATTCATGAAATTACATTTCATTTTTAATATTGGAATGGTTGCATATATATCAAATGGATGGGGTTTTCTGGTATAATTGCGGATTTCTTTTGGGGGCGGGTGGTTTGGTTTGTTTTTGTTGACAATCCTTATTCGATACGGACCAATGAGAATCACTTGCTTTGAGATAATAAACTTTCACTTTTCCCCATCAACCTGCCTGGTACTAGTGTTAGAATACTTTGATTGATATTAATTTATTATATTTTGACAAAAGATTACAGCTGCCTAGTCCGATGAAAACATCAAATTTTCAAAACCGAAGTAATTTATCTAGATTTTATTCTACATATCTAACTTAGATACTGGTGCACTTATTAAATATTTCTTGCCACATAAAAGGGTCAATTTAATAGAACCTGTTACTGCAGAAGCCTATGAGGTCAGAGTTTTAGCGTGCTTGCCAAAATTAATTTAGCATGCTCGCACTTCAAATATCTCAAAAGTTAACCATTTAAAATAAGTTACTTCGAACTACAGTAAGGTAGATTATAACAATCAACCTAATATCTTTATCTCAGAAAATGACAGAAACTCAAAATCATCGGAGTATGCACCCTTTAATTACGCAAAGATTAACCCAATTAGTGGCCTGGCCAGCCTGCAGCTCTTTATTTGGTGATCGTGATCTACTTTAGTGTCTCACGTGACACTACATCCAGCGTTCACAGTCCTGCTCTGGTTCTACATTGTCAGGGCTTCAGATTACACTTTGGGGTCAGTCAACATTTTCAACATTATTAACCAGTTATTAAACCATATATAAGTCGTACATGGTAATGGTGGTATATCAATCAGTGCCGTAGCTTGGAAGTTTTGTCATGTATGAAGAAGAAATCTTGGAAAGGACGACTGAGGAACTAGGGGTGTCTGCGAGTATGGCGTTCTCTGAATTCTTTTAATCTAGAGGCTCTTAAATGCTGTTTCAGGGAGGTTACATTTGGTGTGCTTTTTGTGGGGGGGGGGGGGGGGGGGGGGCTATGCTCCAACTACTGTGTGTGTGGTGGTGTCGCCCCTAGCTCCAGCTAGTGAGGACTCTTGTAACTAGACCAGGCAACAGCATTCCATTTGTAATAATATTGGCATATTCAAATACACTACATGAAAATGTTAACTTTGCTCTTAGACAATATTTCCTGTCACCATGTGGTGTCTATTCACAAAAGGTACATGGCTAGTGTGACTTTGTCAGTAACCGGTCCTAATGGTTGTCAGTATTGGGACGTCCTATACAACTGATTTACGTACGTTACATTGGCACATATTGCCTACATGTACTGGATATCCATAGACACTTGTCAACTCAACATGGGGCTGAGTAGACAAGTGGCTTCGGGTAATTTTCTATTATTTATTTTGATAGGTGTGACACTATATTTAGAAAACCATGGAGGGTGGCTGCTGCTGCTGCTGCGACTGTAGACTTTATATAGTCAGGGTTTAAAATGTAGTTAGTGCCCAATATCAGAATTGTGATGTTATGTTCTTGTTTTATTAAAGTTGCATAATCTGATGGTGCAGAATTACACATGCTACATGGAAAATGTCTATTAGGGTTCCCTTCATCTGGGTACTGGATAGCGTTTTAAACAGCATACAGAAACTGATTCAAGTTTCTAGTGTAATGTCCTTTTCCAAATGTCATCTGCTGTAATAAAATGCCTGTCAGTGAAATGATGCGGTCAGGGTCCTAGCTTGGCACTTTCAGGTGGTACGCTGACTTTTTCGGCGATGGAATAAAACACCGCAAAACTTCATATATTTTCATTTTTTTTACATATTTATTTTTATAAATTATTTGTAATCTCAGGTGGTACACAGCTGCATACCTCCTTATATGGAAGCTAGACCCCTGCATTTCCCCATTTGGAATACCGCCGATCTACTAATATACAAACCCGTCCTGATATGACCTTAGATGTTGCTAGGACGTACAACAACAAACTAATATATAAAAGACGACTAGTTTGCCTGAATTAAATGTTGTCTCCTCTGAAAGTACTCACAACAAGCGACTATATTTAGTCAAGCACGTTAATAGGAATATATCGCATCTTTGGTGTGTGTGGAGCTATGCAGTGATGGTTATGATGAATTCCAGGAGATGGTTGATTCTTGTCTGTACATGGAATACTGAGTGCCTTTTCAAAGCACAGAATCTGTTTATCAATCAAGCCAGTGATACACATTGAATTGCTCATGTCCATAAAGACTGCACTTATGTACTTGAAATTACTGGTCTTTCCAAAGAAAATAAAAACATTGTATTAATCAGAACTGTGTTTGATTCCTTCGCATCAATTACTCATGAACTACTGTATTATATTGGTCAGTCTGATGCCTTTATCCTTTCGTCCATGGTTCCTGTATCTGATTGGTTGGCTAATCAGAATTGTGTTTGATTCCTCCGCATCAATTACTCATGAACTACTGTACTATATTGGTCAGTCTACAAGATGTTGTCCGGTGGCATTTTCCACAGCTAGTTTATGGCAATATTGCAACCATGTAGTAGTCCGTACATTAGCCTCACCACCATGCTGTGCTAGCAAGGACTACGCTGACATATTGTTCTATGGTGACAGGTGGCAACAGAGGTGGTCCCTGGGGCCGTAATCGATTAACACGACCCAAGTCGTCAGAATTTCAAATCGAACACCGCGAGTGGAGTCGAGAAATACATGTGCTGTGTGCAAAACGATCCGACCCCAGAAACCCACCTCTTGGCTGGGGTTTGCTAGAAGCGATGTCACATCTGTGCTGGTAGCTGTAGTATAACAGCTATCGGTACAACTCCTACATGTTTTAATACTTTTTTTTAATAACCCAGATTTTAAGCTTGAACAATCATAAAATACTTTAAATCCTATTTTGCTGTATTTCTATCGGTTATTGAAAAAAAATTAAGTTTCAGATTAAGCCACCATTTTGTCTACCCTGAGCGTATTCGTTTATTCAATCTGAGTCTGTAGGATGTGCGTATGTGTCAAAAAGTGTCTCGGGTGACCCAAGTTGATTAATCGATACCGCCCCCTCCCCTCTACAATTGGATAGCGGCCACCCTTAACCATGAGGTTAGGATCGGATCGCTTGGTTCTGTGAAGCCGCAGAGAGCGGATTCAGGAAATAAACGATGAAACATTGTTTCTTTTGCATCTTCTCTCCACAATGTGTCCAATACAGACCAGAGGGCGAACAACCATACACTACAAGGCAGCTTATCACGTTTTCATTAAATGCTCCCAAAATATATCATTAAAGATACATAAAAAGCAATATATTGCAGTGCACTGGCTTCTAGACATTGGAATACATTTTAAAGACAATACACTATATTCACACACATGCGCTGTGGCAACGGTCCCACAACCGTAGTGTTCGTTGTCGCCGTCAGATGTTGAATGCCTTGTGAATATTGTGTATTAATAGTGACTGACTAGTTTGGGACCCAACCAAAATTTTCAAAAGGGTCCAAACGTGAACACTATATTTTTCTTGGAAGCTCCAATGACCCAAAAGCAATATACTTTTGGAATTGTTAAAATATCCCCAAATTTGACTGAAATGCGTGTATTTGAAAGTTAGTAATTTTCATAGCTTTTGTATGCGCTGTGGCAACTCTCCCACAACCATAGTGTTTGTCATCGCCGTCAGATGTCGCATGCATTGTGAATATTGTGTATTATGAGGGTTTTAACAAAAATTCGACAAATGCCAACATTTTACAATAAAACCAGCCAATTGGTTATGTAAAAGACAGTTTTAAGGTAGCAAGTGCCTTTTAAAGGCTTTCTTTAAGCTGTGTGACTAGTGCCATGACCCAGTTTCGGAGAGGGCTTTTCATGCTAAGTAATTGGGGTTTGAGAACCAAGTGATTTATCCCTTTCCGGTTTGTCACATCCTTCTGACGTCCTAATTGGATAATTACAATCACGTAGCCCATGATGACATCCGGTTTAAATATATTCACATATTATCTAACAGCCCACAGACCATGGTTACAATTATAGTCAATATCTAGCTAATCCAACAAAATGAAACAAAAGCCGCAAATCAGGCCATTTAAAAAAATGTTCTTTATTCGCTATAGATGAAATATAAACAAACGTGTGCCATTGCCAAGTTATTCTTCGGGGGTGGGGTGGGGGGGGGGGGGACTGTTTTGACAGTGGCATGAATCCAAAGAAGTGCTTTCCAGTGATTATGCGGAACACAAATCGCTTTGACAAACCACCTTCCAGTGAACCCTGGTGAGGAGGGTGGCAACTACTAACAGGTCACTTCCGGTTTACAGCACACTGCCCAACCAGGGCCGCGTTCAGGGTCCATCTCGGAGGCGCAGCGGAGACGTCTCCGCAATGCTTTTTGGCCTATTTGCGTTCAGGGTGCGTCTCGGTGACGCCTCCCTTTTCAGACTGGAGACGAAAAGCGCCTCGAAAATGGCCGCCATATTCAGTGGTTTCAGCCAATCACAGCACAGCTTTTCCATTGCAAATGGCCACCACCTATGGGGGTGGCCATTTTGGAGACAACAAACTGCTTTTGCCGTTCAGACTAGCATGACGTCACAGCCATCTCCGAGATGGACCCTGAACGCGGCCCAGGTCCACTCAGGATCTAATGGGTGAACACAGGCATGGCAAAGTGATGGGTGTCTACATGCCATACAGCTCGACAACCATAACAAATAGATTTCCCAACTGGCTTTAAAGCCCGAGGTACTGGGTCGTTTCGGTGGTTTTAACTAAAGAAGCAAACTTTTATTTCCCTAATAAACAGGTTCAGTATAGTACTGTGTACATTTGCACCCCTCCCATCCTGTGACCAGAGACAAGTGGCTGCAACTTAGGAACCAGCGATGAAATAGACAAGTCACAAGTGATATATTTAATCGACATAATGCCACATGTTTAAAATCCATACGCTGATTCCAAAATAATCCCTCCTTAAAGCTGCATAGTCCGTTGAAAGCATAAAATTGTTAAAATCAAAATGCTTATCGGGATTTGATTCTACATATCTAACTTAGCTACTGGTGTGCTTGTTATGCATTTGTGTATGACATAGACGGGAATACTAAGTCAATTTAATAGAACCTGTGACGGCTGAAGCCTATTGGGTCATTTGGCATGCTTGTCAAAATTAATTGTGTATGTTTATACTTAGAACATCTAAAAAGTTAACCATTTAAAATCAGTGACTTAAAACTAAAAGCCAGGTAGATTATAACAATCAGCCAAATATGTTTATGTGTAAAAAAATGAAAGAAACTCAAAACTATCGGACTATGCAATTTTAAACAGTAGGCCGCCCCCATATTTTAAAATTTGTATATATTTCCTAAGTAGTAAAACTATCATTGTAGTGCTATCATGGTTTTGATTCCTCACCAGAGCTCGTCAGGAAGGGTAATGACAAGCGCATATACTGGAGGGTAACACTAAACCCCGGACAACAGGAAAGCCCACATCTCTCTTCTCTCTCAGTGACAATCGGTCAGTCACCAGATGTAGCGGTGAAATGATTGCCAGTTCGCATTCACACCAGAAGGAAGCCGGGTTTTCTGTTTAATATAAACCAACAGGTACACTTCGTTCAATTCTTCCATCGATAACTGCGCATTCATTGCTAGAGATGTTCACCAACAGTAGTTGTGTCACAGATGGCAGTTCTAGTTCTAATCAATATTCCTAGCTCCATTCAAGTTGCATGGTCTGATAGGTTTGAGTTTTAGTCATTTTCTGAGATAGATATATTCGATTGATCGCTATATACCATTCTTTAGTTTGAAGTCACTTTGATTTAAAATTTAAGGAGATATTTGAAGTGTAAACATGCTAAATTAATCTTGATGTGCTTGTCAAAACTCTGACCCCATAGAGACGGCATTAACAGGTCCTATTAAATTGACTTAGTATTCCCTTCTATAAAGCAACAAGTACTTAAACACCAATATGATGTGTAGGTTCAATTCTAGATAAGTGTTTCGCTTTTGAATTTTGTTATGCTTTTATCAGACTGCAACTTAATAGCCGTGCATATTGTCTTGGTGCATTGTGACTTGCTCCCAGTAACGAGGCAAATGGTGCGACAGCCCCGGGCATCCATATCGGATCATATTTAAAATGTCTTCCTTACTCACATTTCTCAGTACTAGACCCCATACAATAGTTTTAGGGGCATACAATCAAGGAGTTGGTCAAGGGCATCACAGAACCTCTGCATGCCACTTCCTGCACCCACTTAGTATCCAGGATTAAGTTGACCTACTTTGCTATCTCTGAACTGACATATATTCTTTTAGAAGTTAGATCATGATATATTGTTTGAGGTTCCAAACAATATTTGAGCACAGACTAATCACTGAATCATTATTCGGAATTAGACACAAACTGTTAAAAATTATACACCAAAGCGAACTAGAATGACTATCACCTGAAGGATGTACCAGATGGCGCTATTGATGATTCTGAATGTAGCCACTAGGTGGCTGAAAGATATCATTAGTGATCAACAGGCGATATCGTTAGAGACAGATATGCCACAATCACAAAAATATCGGATACAGGTGTCTTGTTCATGCGTCATGTCTATTATTACCGCTGTCTTAGGTTCCCAAGATTTGTCCTGGTATCAGTATTTCCAGTTTCCAATGATTTAGTGCTACCCTGTTTATGGGGAAGGGAACTACACTAAGTACAGTTCCATTTTCTAACAGTAGGGGCACCCGTGTGTGGAGTCCCGGCCTGCAACACCAGGGTGCGCGATTGCATGAAGTTCTAGCAAATAGCACAAGATGGTGCCACTGTGCATAGTCACAGACCACAGCACTAGGGGGCACTACTAGCACACGTGTATAACACTTTACACTTACATAAATGCATACAGACCTACTCACATTGCACGGTATATACACACGTCATATGCAGCACATTCCTACCATCATAATAATCATAAGTTTATTAACATGATTCTAATAACACAAACACGCACACAACCTAGGGTAGCAACAATTTTATCCTTCGGTGTCCTGCGAAGAATTACACAGCGAGAGGAAATATTATAATTATCCCATGCCATAGGCACTGGGTTCATATCTCATATATAGCATTATCTACATAGTTTACATGCATCTAGATATGTACAGACCGTCACTCTTTGGTCCAGAGAACTACAGAAACTGCAAACAAAGATATCATTGTAGAATTGAAAATACCCAAATCTGCTACTTTAAAATAAGTAAGATACTTGTAGGATATGTTGAGCTGGAGTCATCGCCAACCAAATAGATGGATTTAAAAAATATATATGACATATATGAACACATTTAATTGTTCAAAAGCCCTTTGAGAATCTCATCATAATATCACTCATTATGAAATATAATTAATTATACCCCAAACCCTTTTTCATGATCAGCATTGCGTTGACATAATCATTGCAGCGATTTTGTAACAGATGTACAAGATTTGTCTTCTTTTTTTTTAGAAACTTGGATGGTTCAACATGTTCCTTTCAAACGGTAAATTTGCAAAGGCTCAGCATAGATTTGTGCAAATGTAATTGACTTGTAACACTTCCCCATCCAGACGCAGCAGACCGCAACATCGTATATCATATACAAACATGACCAGATACCATTCACTTCGATATCAAAGTTAATGAAATAGCCAGAAATGGCTCCGAAGCTGACATTATTAATATTTAATACAAATATAACACACTTCACTTAGTACTTTCGCTACATTAGTTTTAGTTACATAATTAAAATTAATGACCATTTTTGAGATATTTATTATGTACTTCGCTATACAGCTATAGTACACGCATAGTTCAACATTCCAGTTTGGGTTGTAATTCTTTTCGGCAATCTCTTCGAAGAACGAATGTGCTTAGTTAGAAAGCACCTGGTTATCTGTGGTGCTTAAGCAGTCACTACCTATTAAGTTCATAATGAAAAGAGTGATCGAAAATTCATTGCAGTGTTGCAAGATAGCATGCAGTGTGAATAGTTGAGCATGTTTTATGCTCTTCAAGCTTAGCGAAAGCACTAAATCTGTTTGAAACAATGGTCATGGTTTGTTTTTTAAAAGACGACTTCTGACAAACATCCTACAACAAATGTGAATATCACCAACATTTGATTTGATTCAAGGGTTGTCTTTATTTGTCACTTGTAATATTTTAAATATGATGACACTTATTTAGCTTGCCACTTATTTATTTTAATTAGTTTCTACCGCCAGTGCTTCTCTATACTAAATGGGAGTTCTACCCTTTGCGCTTTTCGAATGCTTATTTATCTATTAAAGAGAGGCTTTACCTGCCAGTGCTAATTTGAGAACACAGCTTATTTATTTAGCCGCTTGTACTTGTGACGCTTGTTGGGGAGCACTTATTTATTTAGTGACTTCTCGATGCTTATTTACTTAGTGGCTTCTATTCACAGTTTATTTAATTAGTGGCGTCTACCTAATGTTTATTTAGAGTGGCTTCTCATATGCCTATTCACATACAGGCTTCTACCCAATGCTCATTTATAGTGACTTCTATTCAGTTTATTTATTTAGTGGCTCTCTTCAATGTTTATTTATTTAGTGGCTTCTACCTAATCTTTATTTAAAGTGGCTTCTCCCCATGCCTTTTCAAATAGAAGCTTCTACAAAATGCTCATTTAGTTACTGGCTTCTTTCCAATGCTTATTTATAGTGTATTCTATCCAATACTTATTTATTTAGAGTGGCTTCTACCCAATAGTTAAGTATTTAGAGGCTTCTTCCCAATTATTATTTAGAGTGGCTTTTAACCAATGCTTATATATTTAGTGACTTCTCCCCAATTATTATTTAGAGTGGCTTCTAACCAATGCTTATATATTTAGTGACTTCTCCCCAATTATTATTTAGAGTGGCTTTTAACCAATGCTTATATATTTAGTGACTTCTCTCCAATTAATTAATGTGGCTTCTACCCATTGCTTATTTATTTAGAGTGGCTTCTACCATATGTTTATTTACATTGGCCTCTACATTGTACATTTTTAAAATGGCTTCCCCGTTGGTGCTTATTTATTTCGAGTGGCTTCTAATACCCCAGTGTTTATTTTTATTTACTGGATCAGTGCAACTTTGTGACACTGCGGTATGTAGGGTTATATTGCTGATGAGAAAGCGAAAGCATGAGATCTAAAACAGCCATATTACATCCCTGGTTAGCATTGTGGGTACATAGAGACCACAAAGAACACCCGTCAACACCACAATGCACTTCTTCTCCCACTTCCAGCCATTCCAAACCCACTCCATTAACAATTATATTGATGCCGCTTATTACATACGTATTAGTTCTCATCGATATTATAATAACAATAATAATAGTAACAATAGTTTGCTAATATGTACATCATGAATATTACAACTCTTGCTTCAATATACATTCTGTGAATTCAGTCCAAACATGTGAAACCTTGGTGACAAACATAAAAGCATAATTTAATGAATGATTCAGCGAAAGTCAACCAGCATTTGCTTACACACCCGTTGCTACTTATTCATGAAGCACTTCAACTAACATCACAGTAGCGACAACAATTCACCTATACTCAGTTTGTAGGCAAGTTCATAAGCTACAGTTATACATTCAATCAGATCACGATACCAGAACAAACAAAACAAGTATATCCACAAATTGTTTGCTCACCTGTGAATTTTAGCACATTTATCAGCATTTTCACTTAGGTACAAAGTTGGATAGGTGTCAATTTGTAGCAAAATATTGATTCAATGGTTTTGGTGGGGTTGTTTAAAGCTGGTTAAAATTCAGTTCATGAATATTGCTCTTAGCTCTCCATAATTCAAGTCCTTAAACCAAACTGTTTTAGTCAAATGTTGAAATTTATTTCCATATCATTTCCAAAGACATTTAACACAAAAGAGCCTGCCACAAGCCATAGAAATTAGCCCAATGGGGCGTTTAAAAAATAGCGGAGGTTTCATTTATACGAGAAGTCCTAGTTCATGATGCGTGAATTAGCTGAAGGTGGCTTATAGCAGAGGTTGTACTGAAGAATATATACTGGAATATGGAGACCACTTGGTTTGATTACAGAAATTCGGCCATAATGAGTTAACTGAGATACTTACTTAATGAGATCTGTGACGCGTGCCTAATTGTTAGGTAGATAGACAGGTCTGAAACCACCGCGGAATACCCCTTTGGTGAAAAGAGCAATCAAACCATTCTTTGTGCATGAATGAAAATGATAAAAATATCTGCAAGACCTCACATTTTCTCAAATATTAAGTAGAATAATAATATGCACAGATCTACAACCATAACCTCTAATCAATTAAGAATTGAACAGTTCCATTATATTATTGTAATTATAAAGATCTGAGAAACAAAACTTATATAAATAATAATTCCGAGAAAGCTTTTTGTTTCCCGGGAAAAAAGATCATCCGACTAAATCTTTGTAGAGATGTGGATTTTTGTTCACTCTCATAAAAGCATGTACATGTTATCAAACATAAAACCCTTTTTGTGTGTGACTTACTGCCCCTCATTCTGGAAAATGATGTGGCAGGTTGATCTTCGAACTGATGTAAAATCTTTCAGCTGCACCATGAAAAGATCCAACGGAGTTACATTGAGCCAAAATGACCAGCCTAAACACTGAGTAGGCGATCACTACAACAGACAGCGATCACTAAATCTGGGTCTAATGCTAGATCCTGGTACCAAGCATCGAATGGGATGTTCAAACATGTCTCAGTGTACTGCTTATGGTGGGTTTTGTTTAACGTATCGTGGAAATGGGATTTCAACGAGACTGCTCAACACTCAATGAGAAGTGTGGCGGATTAGAATTCTAGCGATAAGCTGTATGGCTGCTATTAATTCTGTGACATGTACAGAACTACATATGCGCAACATTTCTCAAACACCACTCATACATTAGCAACATCGCGCAACATCAAATTAAAACTTCACATTTCTCACAGGAAAAGTGAACGACTGTAACAAAGCGAAGCTAAAAACCCGGGAGCATCTTGCACACATTTGTGAGAACAGATCATTACCTACTGACAATCACTGTTACCTTCCAAACGCTGGTAACACCATTGGAATAAGCTCCAACTACTGTGCCCTCATTAGATTAATGCAAATTCTCTTTTTTTTCCACTTCTTTTTAATATTTAGAAAGAGAAAAAAGGTAAACCAGAAATTTTTTTTCTCTTGAAGATTTATACTGCCTATCATGGATAAGTCTGAATAGACTTGTTTTCACCATTAGACAGTTTGTCGATAGAAAGCCTGAGCCTACACTTTTACCGACCCAAGGGATTTTTAACCTCCCACACCACATAGACATGGTATGAGAGCAACTGGCCTTTGATGACGCTGTAAGTTATACACAGCGGTAGAAATCCAAATTGGCAGAGGTGGGGCACAGGGAATCGAACCACTGACCATCAGATTAGGAGTCTGACCTAGAAAAATGTCAGACACTCTAACCACTCCGCCACAGAGAACACCACTTCAAGCACACACTACACACATACACACTGCAGGAGCATACATTGTAGGCATTACACATGGTGGTATACACCTTGCAAGCATACAACCATGCACGCATACGCCATGTCAATGTCAATGTCATAATTTGATTTCATATAAAAAGAAGACAACAAAATAATCAAATTATGACCTTCATAAAAACAACAAAACAAACAAGTGGGGATTAATGACCTGCGACTAGTTACGAATCTATAATAAACAATGTCTGGTCCACTGTGATCCTGGCTGAACAATAACAGCAAATGCTCAACATAAAGTAGTAAAATAAACTAAAGCGCTTGTAACGATTCGTGACTGCCTACTTTAGTTATGAGATGGAATGGCGGAGCTAGCATGGTCAGTTAGCAACGGTTCTTGCATCATACATTTGTATAAGCGAAGGGTCTTTTTCCCCAACCCCCCATCCCAGTCCACTCATAAATAACGATTCCTATATACAATCCTTTTGCCCCAATCCTTTCATTCCAATTCACCAGATAAAAGCTGTGCAGTTTGCCTGAAAGGATTGCTATGTCTTAAAATGGGACTCTGCCGCTAACAACTGCACTCAGTCTTATTTCATTTGTACATGCGCATTTCTAAGTGTCCATGATAATTACAAAAGAGACATCGTATTTAATGACTTCTCAGGTGAGAAATTACGGTTGCCCGAAATCACACGAATTGAAATTCATACAACCAGATTTCTGTGGTGTCAAAGATTATGGTTGCTCCAAACCACACAAATTGTCATTAATGCTACCAGATTGCTGGTATTGTTGCGAAACGCGAATAAATTTCCATTTTGGCTACCAAATTGCTGATATGGTAAACACGCATATTGCCATTCACGCAACCAACTTGTTGATGTCATTGCGCAAGGCCTCTCGTGCAACCACATTACCTACATGGGTGCCAAAGGCTCCACCAACGGCTCTTGTGGTAACCAGGTGGCTGAATGGTTGCCTAAGACAATTTCATTTGCCGTTTGGGAAACCAGATTGTTGAAACAGTTACCCCTAACTACCTGAATTACTGATTGGGAAACTACACGACCTAAACCGTTGCTGAAGACCATAATTTCAACAAATGTATTATTAATATTTTGTGTCAGTGAAGAAGACACAGGAAAGAGAAAGAATGAAAAGGTAAGATAAGACAGGATGGCTGAATGAGTTGAGCATTCGCTTCCTGTACGGCAGGTCATGGGGTTCAAACCCTGGTTAATGACTTAAAAGTTAATGCTTGTTGCGACCTAGCCTGGCATTCAGCATTAGGATAGGGCAAGGAGCAGTGGAATGAGGAAGATCAAATGTCTGTGATTGAAATTTCCCCTGCTTAATTAATGAATGCAATAAAAAGATTTTTTTTAAGGAAAGAAAGAACTAAAGAAAGAACGAAAGAAAGAAAAAGAAAGAAAAATAAAGCAAGAGAAAGAAAGAAAGAAAGAAAGAAAGAAAGAAAGAAAGAAAGAAAGAAAGAAATTGTCCTTGGGACTGCTTTTCCGCACGACCACCCTGCATTACTCTGACAATACCTGCACACCAGAACAGTCTCTCCGCTCCCACATCTGTTAGACATGATCCACCACCCCTTTGCATTACGACTTCACCACGTCGTTATATGGTGATGCTTCTTGTAAATCGAACCATATAGAATTAATATATACGCTTAGACATCAGCATTAGACAGTATTGCTGGACACAACTAGAGAATGCAAAGTACACTAATTAAAAATAAAAGTTTAATTCAAGAACAACGAAAAGGGGTAGTAAAATCTTAAAATCATTTTTTTATAAGAAAGTTTACCTTTAAAAGAAAAGTAATATCACTCATTCCAATTGCAATAATACATATTGGTCATATACTTACGCATCACTCAACAAATCACACAGACCGCATACAGTATTTTTTTCTGCGCACATATAATGTTCACGTGTGTGGATAATTCAATGGAACCTGAACTATTCTAATAGTGGAACGTAACATTTGGCAAGTCATTGATACTCGCCTTCCTTAGGGAAGGCTACCATTAAATGTCACCATCGCAAAATAAAGTTTGCGGCCCATTATCAGACATACGCGGGCCAAATGGCCACTGCTGGATCCCTTTGACAATTAGCACGCGGCTCCCTGCTTCGGTGTGAAGTGAGGATGGTGAGAATTAGAGAATGTACATCAGTAATTATCTTACAGCTGTCACTCATTAATTATACCGGACACACAGATAGTCACGTGATCGTAGGAAATAAATATAAATCCATGCACCTTCCATAATGCCACTGCCCAACACGATTAAAACATGCAGACATACATCTTCTTTAAAAGTATAAACTTGATTATTACCGTCAGAATTCGGCAGTATTCAAAACTCGAGCAGTGGTTAGATGAATGGATATACTAGTAATTTTACAGGCACAAACCGGAAATGCCCCAAACTAATCAACAACGCAGAACCGGAAGTGACACAAACAGTATGATTGAACTGGTTATTATTTATAGGCATAAAACCACAAAGTCGCTAACCAAGAAACATCACAAACTAGCAGCACCCCAGTAGGTCTGGCTGTTGGAGAATGGAACACTCACTTTTTTTTCAAAAGATAGCATTTGTCCAGGCAGCAGTTTGTGTCTCGCACTCTGATGTAGAAGACTGCAACAACCTCCCTCAGCCTCCACTGAGCTCGGCAGTCACTGGCAAGTTCCAGAAGTGTAGCGGCTTGTGGAGTTGCAAGTTTGCATCCAGCGCCTAGCTCGGTGAATGCTGCTATAATTGGATGGTGTGGGCGACTGGCGATGAGCGGCAAGTTTGTTGCTTACGCATTGCTCAGTGAAGCTTGCGGTTGTCGATAACCAGACGAAGTGGGCGAGTGACGGCGAGTTGTAAGTTTGTTCCTTTTGTAGCGCACGGTGAATCTCGCTCTCACCAGATGGCATGGGCAACGACAGTAAAACCTCTCTAACCGACGACCTCCACAGATCGACCCTATATCGATCGCTTTATTTGGGTCCGAAACGATTGCCCATAGAATACCATTGTAACAAAATGAAAAACTCCCAAAACCGACAACCTCCCTAAATGGACCATTTAAAGTCGGTCCCATGGTCAGTCAAATTAGAGAGGTTTTACTGAATAGCGAATGGTGATGAGTTGTTCTGTGCTGCGGAGCAGGGTGGGCAAAGGGGCTGACTTACTTTATGGCGAGTAGCCCACCCTTCGTGAGGTGATCTCGGAGCAGGTTGAAAACCTGCAGCTGCTCCTCAGGTTTCATCGCCAACACTGCCTGCACTAGCTTCTGCGGGTTCGCCGCTCTGAAAGCGCAATGCCAGGGTATCAGCTATGAATCGATAAGAATGGGCCAATTTGCCAATCACAGTAGAAAATATGGGCATGTAGATTTATTTAAAAAAAAGTAAAGTGAAACTTATTTAATTTAACGACGCCTCTAAAGCACATTGATTTTTTTGTATTGTATCATCGGCTATTGGATGTCAAACATATGGTCATTCTGACATATTTCTTTGGAGGAAACCAACTACTGCCACATAGGCTACTCTTTCCGATGAGCAGCAAAGGGTCTTTTATATGCGGTTTCCCACAGACAAGACAGCACACACCACAGCCTTTGATGAACCAGTCGTGGACCACTGGTTGGAACGGAAAATAGCCTAAACTGCAAATGGGTCCACGTAGCAGGATCGATAGGATGACCGACACCTTCACCCTACCGCCTGAGCTACGTCCCGCTCCCAGAAATTGCATCCACCCACCCCTGGGAGCAGTACAGTGTAGCCCCTTTAAAAAAAGCTCGGTTAAACCAAACAATCGGTTAATCCAAACTTTTTTCAGCGGCCTGGCAAAATACTACCATTTATCATATAAAAAAGTTGGTTAAACCAAAGTCGATTAATCCAAATTCTCTGTTAATCCAAACAAAATTGTCGATCCCAGGCCACTTCCGGTACGATTAAACCAAACTTTCACGTGGTTATAAGGTCATCTGAGACCCCACCGCCTCTTACATCACACTTGTTTGGGTAAGTGTTAGCAATAGTGTGTGTGGGGGGGGGGGTTTGTTTTACGTCCTAGCAACATCTAAGGTCATATCAGGATGGGTACCGACTTGTGACAGTGCACACTCATGGCCACTTCATAGTGCTGCCCCACTGCAAGACCAGGCCACCAGCACCATGACCTGATATCCCAGAACGTTGTCGCACGTTACATACGTTATGCGGGTGCCAGCCATTCGTCAACTATGTCAAATACGTCAATACACATTTGACTTACGTTAGACACACGTCAGAGACACGTTAGACCTACATTGAGATATGTGTGTGTGTGTGGGGGGGGGGGGGGGGGGGGGGGGAAAGAGAGATGGTGGAGATCCGGACAGGGAAAGTGAGTGTGTGTGGGCCGTATTATGGGAGGTGTGGGGGGTGTGGGTGGGGTGGGGGGGAAGGGGGGGGGGAAGTCAAAGTCAAAGTCAACGCTCAGTTAATCCAAGTTTGGTTTAACGGGGTTACACTGTACTAAGAACTACACATCTCAACAATCTCAAAAGAACCGGACAAGAATACAAACTTGATGAAGCTGGAGTGGTAGACGTGGATGAAGGTTGCCATAAGGAACTGACAGTCAAAGCGGTCCATGATTCCACCGTGTCCCGGAATCATGTCGCCAAAGTCCTTGATCTTGAATGCACGTTTGAAGCCGCTTGCGAAGAAGCCACCGAAAGGCCCAATAATTGACGCGAAGAGCGACATGGATATGGAGTGAAGCATGAACGGATACATCCTTACCGTCTTCACTGCCGTCAGACCAACCTGTGATGACAGCCGTAAGATTAGGCAAAAGCTTTCCAGACAGGGATTATTTAATTGTTATATATTTCATCCATCTCCATATTGCAATAATACTTAATGAATCAACTAACATGCATTTATTCAGTTGGTTTCTTTCCCCCACCCTGACTAAGCTAGCTATGTGATTTTAGTTATTAGATAAACAATTACATTATAACTGTCAACATCACTGTCATCTCAAGCCTATGTTGGGTGATACAGGAAGTGTTTACCACTCTCCCAGGGTTCTTGCACCTATCAGCCAATCACATTTAAGACCTTTTTAAGACCCTTTAAGACCAATTTTAATACAATTTAATATGTATATTTTGCGGCAAATGTAACATATATATTTAATTAAATACATTATATTAAATTAGGGGATTTCCACTTGCTAACCAATCAGTAAAAAGCTGTCAAAGTATGCGTGCACTTGTGACCACTACATTCCGGTCCGTAGACTATAACATCAACTTCGAGCCATTTCAGTTCCACAGCTTTTCTGCTTTGTGAAGATACCTGATAAAATATCTTGAAAAAATATTATAGTGGCCAAATCCAATTTAAGACCTTTTAAGACCTTTCACAGAAAAGTAACCATATTTAAGATTGTCTAAGACCTTGAAAATTGACTAATCAATTTAAGACTTTTTAAGGATCTGCGGGAACCTGTCTCCAGCTCTTAAATATTGCAACTAGTGCTACCACACCGTACACTACTACCACAATATTTGTATGCATATTTTGATCATAAAAACCTCAAATTTCTTTAAAAAATCATTTTAGATTTAAAATCTTTATAATAGAATTTCTAAGAATGCTCTGTATACTATATTAGCAGTCACACTACTTGAAATAAATATAAAAGAAAGTGTCCAAGGATTCAAAGTGAATTTTGAAGAACCTTTAACCAGTTAAACCCTTTACTTGATAGGCTTTTTTCTCTGTACCTACCGTAAACCCGCCGCTATAAGCCAGCCTCTGCGATAAGACAAACCCTGAGTTTCAGGTTTTCACATATGCCACATTCCAAGTGTATTTAAAGCGAGGATGAAAGGAAAGGAAAACACTTAAAACCATTGCTCTAGGGTGCGCGCTCTTGACGCATTTCCTTCTGATTTCGCATTGGGCTGATGTCGCAATATAAGCTGCGGCTTGTAGCAGAGGCTTTACGTTGTTTCTGTTGTTACTGACCAGAGAGCAGAGGCTCTGCATGAACTTCGGCAGGTTGTACTCGCTGAGGACAAAGACCGCAGCGCGTTCGCACTCAAACACCAGGTGACCCTTCCCTTCGTTGTACTCAATCGGACACACAAAGTAGTCAAACTGCACCAGGATGTACGAGATCTTAGTGAAGAAAGAAAACAGTCGACTTAGACACCAACATGCAGTGTGTATTCATTGATCCCAGCCGCTAACTTTAAAGTTCACAATGTAAATCGGGACTTTATAAGAAGTTACATTGTCAAGATCTCACTGTACAACAAAAAGACCGAAAAAGCTAATCCACCTTGAAATGTAAAGGATACATTAGCAGTTATATTAACCTCTCCATCTCAGCATCAAATTAAAATACACTTAATACAATTTTATTTTTATTTCACCACAAAAGTTTGAGGTAACTTGGTTTAAAGAATGGACCCTTTTATTGACCGTTCAATAGGATGGATTAAACTTGGTAGCAAGGAACCATTAACCAGATAATATCGCATTGCTATTTCTGTCCTGATATGACCTTAGATGTTGCTAGGACGTAAACCAACAACAAACAAACAACAAACAGCTATCTGGTGATATACGCCATATTTTGGGAGCGGTCAGTCACTTGCTCCAGCCACTTACAATTATTCCGTAGACCACAGTGGAGAAGGCTCCCCCGATGAATCCCTCCCAGGTCTTCTTGGGGGAGAGTTTGATGAGCGGTGTACGCCCAAAGAAGAAGCCGAACATGTAAGCCATTATGTCGTTACAAATGATCATCGAAGTGGGAACCAGGACCCTGGAACAACATTGACATTAAACATTTACGTCATTATGTTATGACAAACAATCATCGATGGTAGGAACAAAGACCCTGAAACAATATTGACACCAAACATGAAAGTCAAAATGGGGTTACCCAATCAGGCAGCTCCAACCCGTGTTTTATTGATTGATTGATGGTTTCCTTACGCCGTGTCGACAGCATAAGTCATATTCATGGCGAGAATTGTTTGTTTTTATTCAACCATCACTTTTACATATAATGTAAAAGCATACAATCAATTATGTGTCAATAGACACTCATGAATTTAAAAAGCTCACAATCATATAATTTGTGGTCAAGATAAGTAAAATTCTAGATGAAAGAAAATGATTTATTATTATTGATAAAATTGGTTTAATAAACTATATGAGGTGGTAGAGACCAGCTGTCCTCAAAAAAGCAAAAATGTGTTCTTGTTTTATTTAGTGAAAAGGTCATGCATGCCAAGTGCAGTGTGAAATTGTTGGCACAGAGCCATAAAATCCACACAGTTTAATCAAATGTGTTCGAGTGTCAGTGGTGACTGACACACAACACATTCAAGGGGAGGGTCCCCCTTAAGCAGGAAAATGTGTGTTAGCCATGAGTGGCCAATACAGCAGCGTCTAAGGACCACTTGGTCCCGCCGACCGCCCGCATGAAACTGTCGTTTACCCACAGACAGTTCAATTTCATGCAATTTGCTAATGTTTTCATCCCACTCCTGTTGCCATTTACGCCCAGTAGAGGTGGAGCATCCACCGCATGGCATCATTAAACAAAATGGAGCCCGGTGTTTTCTTAATACGGAAGCATGACTTACCAAATGAGACCTTCAAGGATGTTTTGGATGATGAGGTGGGACTGGGTGACTACAATGAGGAGAGTCACGTGAGTCCACCCGAACTGAAACAACCAATTTAAACTAAATCACTCACGCACAAACCACACTAAAAGGGAGGGATGGTAAATATACCACATTCACAGTCATTTTCCTAATCACAGGGTATGTACACATGTGAAGATATGGAATTCAAGGCTATTTCAAGGCTGTTTTTGATAGGAAATAAAAACTATTTTCATTTGGTTTTAGTCCGAAACCGACATTTGGAATAGCAATTTCAGACTAATTTAGATCAGCAGGGACAGTTTAATGGAATTCAAAGCTTTTCCAGACTAGTTACCCCAAATAGGTTAAATTCAAGGCTTTTCGATGCGTTGAAATGGGGCCTGTACGAACCCTGTAATCAGCATAGTTCAGTAAATTCAGATGAACAAGTTGTATCACTACATCAGTAAAAATGAATGGTAATCATAAACTTGTGACTTGTTTGGAGGTATGTAAAGCTTCTTCGACAAGCCACCGCTTATATGGAGCTCTGCCACAAGCCACAGCTTATATGAAGAACCTCTGCCACAAGCCACAGCTTATATGGAGACCCTGTCACAAGCCACAGCTTATATGGAGAACCTGTCACAAGCCACAGCTTATATGGAGCTCTGCCACAAGCCACAGCTTATATGGAGAACTTCTGCCACATGCCACAGCTTATATGAAGAACCTCTGCCACAAGCCACAGCTTATATGGAGAACCTCTGCCACATGCCACAGCTTATATGGAGAACCTGTCACAAGCCACAGCTTATATGGAGAACCTGTCACAAGCCACAGCTTATATGGAGCTCTGCCACAAGCCACAGCTTATATGGAGAACTTCTGCCACACGCCACAGCTTATATGAAGAACCTCTGCCACAAGCCACAGCTTATATGGAGAACCTCTGCCACATATTACTGCTTATATGGAGAACCTCTGCTACAAGCCACAGCTTATATGGAGAACCTCTGCCACAAGCCACAGCTTATATGGAGAACCTCTGCCACAAGCCACCGCTTATATGATGTTCTGCCACAAGCCACAGCTTATATGGAGAAGTTCTGCCACAAGTCACAGTTTATATGGAACTCTGCCACAAGCGACCGCTTATAATATATGGCGAAGTTCTGCCACAAGCCATAGTCTTTCATGGAGTTCTGCTACAAGCCACAGCTTATATCGATAAATTAGCATAATGCGGCCCATAAAGAAATCTCAGTGTCAGGGCAGGTCTCATAGAAAAGGGGTCTCTTGAATTGTGAAGTACATATATCAGACGCCATATTGGACGCAGCTTATACGAAGAATTGCAAACAGGGGGAGGGGCTTATAGTGGATGGCTTTTACTATAGTTGCACTTACCAAGGTGAATTGCTTGAGGTAGTGCTTCTTGACGAGACTGAAGATGAAGCCGATAAATCCGCTCACATAGAGCATGAAGGAAATGAACCGGTGGAACGTGACGAAAAACTTCAGGAACTCCTGCAACAAGACGCCATCATCAACCATGTTTTCTCACATTTGTCTTATATGTTACTTCTCAATTCCTGATTCCCTGAGAATAAGCCTGTAGAAGCCGGTGTACGTGAACTCTCAGTACCCACTTGTCTAATAGGATGAGTTCCTCAAAATTTGCATGTGACTCATTTGAAATGTTCTCTTCTTGATGATTTATACTGCCTATCATGGATAAGTCTGAATAGACTTGTTTTCACCATTAGACAGTTGGTCGATAGAAAGCCCAAGCCTACACTTTTACCGACACCACATAGACATGGAATGAGGGCAACTGGCCTTTGATGACGCTGTAAGTTATACATAGCATTGGCAACGGTGATGGCATGGGGAACTTGAACCATTTAGACAAGTTATTTAAATAATTTACTACAATTTACTTGCCCACATCAAAAACCCAGACAAGTGGTCAAGCGTTAATGTTCAGCGCTGTGTCAGGAGGTCGAAGACACTGCATATTCCCTAGCAACGATCCATGCACGTATTGGATAGGCTTCGTGGATGTATCACGTTTAAGTACTGGGATAGGGCAAGCACTGGTTGACCCAGTGTCGGGATAATGTGACTGAGTGTGAGGAACTGCCGGTTTTGTAACAAAATATTCAAAGAGATCATTAAAAAAGAAACCCACATGTTTATTGTCTGATATGCATATTGCTTTCCAGTACCAGTGGAAATCACTAACTATTCAAATGATTTAAATGGGAGGAAAACCATGCATATAGATGTAGTCTTGATTATATCCACGCCTATAGTCAAAGCGGCCCCCGATGAGAACTCCATGTCTGCTAAACTGTATTGCGTTATGACGAAGTAAAACATTTACGCAAAACCCCACTTACGGTTCTCGACATGAGGACTCCAAAGTACTGGATCATGCTCTCTCCGTAGAAGAAGTAGTTAGAGCAGATGAGGAAGTACCAGCTGAGTGTGCGGAACCAGGGCAGGTCGTGCGACTTGTACACGTGGTAACCAATGTTGATGATCTCGTGGAAACACTTGATCTGGATTGTAAACACCTACAAAGCACCAACGCACTGGCTTTCAGATATACGCAGTCACCACATATATTTTATCAGCCACCGTTACTTTTTCTTCACCTTTATTTGAGGTGAACGATGGTAGTGCCATTTTAGTCCGAAGGATTAATGCCCATTCCGGGGCTGGAACGTGTACTTTATGATACGCGTATAACATTTGTCACATGGTTACTATGACCTGTACAAGTTTATTTAAAAGGTACAGCACAACCAGATTCGACCGGTGACAACCATGGTGGCCTTTTTTTATTTATTTTTTATTCAAGAAGCAAATTTTCAATGTCTCATATGTCTGCTAATATCAGACACAGGAACTAAATGTTTGTGTCCATAACTATGTTTTCAAGGCCAGGGAATCCAAATATGATAACATATTCAACCTGTTGTGCGTGTGGTGGCCGACAACGCTTGTGGCTGCTGTAATTCAAGCAGGAGGCGCTTGAAGAGTGATATTCTTAAATAAAAGTTGCACCCTATCTACATTATTTACAATGTTTGCGTGCTACTTTAAAACCACATAATATAATTGGTTGGTTGTTGGAATTTTACATCCTGGCAACATCTAAGGTCATATCAGAAGAGGTACCGACTTGTGATAGTGCGCACTCATGGCGACTTTATAGTTTGTTTGTTGTTGTTTTATGTCCTAACAACACCTAAGGTCATATCAGGACGGGTACCGACTTGTGATAGTGCGCCCTCATGGCGACTTCATAGTTAGATATTGGTTAACTTATTAAATATTTGCTAAAGGAATAAACAATTAATTTAATAGAAGCCTACAGTACCAAGCATTTTGGGGTGCATGACAAAATTCATTTTGCATGTGTTCACTTCAAATATCTGCGTCATTCTCTAGAACTGGGCACTAAAATGTGACATGGAAACCAAAAGTGAAAACCTTTCAAATAATAGCAAAAACATTCCAAATAATAGCAAAATCAATGTTTCTCATGGGGCTGTCACACTACGAGGTTTCTCACCAACGCGCGTCGACGCGTGCCGATGTATCGCCTTTTTGGGCGAAACGCCAGCACAGACAGTTTCAGGACGCCAGACAGTTTCAGGACGCGTTAGTGGCGCGTCGGTACACGTTGACTGATAGCAACGTGTGGATGGACACGTCGGCAGCCGTCAGCGCGCGTCGGGTCGCACCGATCGTTTTGTGCTTGCACAAAACTTTCGACGCGCCCCGACGGGTTGGAGGGGGCGTTACGGATGCGTTAACAACACGTCGAAACCCGTTGACTGGTTGCAAATATTTTGCGCGTTGCCGGCACGCTGGCAGAAACGTCGTAGTGTGACAGCACCATAAAAGGTTGGTATGTTGTGTATATGTCAGACTTGAAAAGAAAATTTTACTTTTTGATTTAGATCTTGTACAAATTGAGCAATATGTTAATATCACTCGTGTAACATGAAAATCAAAGACACATCCAAAACATCATTTTAACATACACAACAAAATAAAAAAATATTTGATTGATTACAGTTAAGTAAACAATGTTATGTCTTACAAGAAAAAAGTTTAAAACAAGTTTGGCTAAATGCATGATGTCAATGTATAAATTTCTATATTTTCACTCTACCACAAAATCATGCTAGTATAATTTTGATTTCTTTTGTGGGGTAGATTCAATACATGTAGAACTGCTAATAGCTAGAGGCTACAATAATTATTTGACTTGCTATCAGTAAAAGAAAGACTTAATTATCAGCATCGTAATGTGGAGACCAAACATGTGGTGCCCTGTTTTGGTCGTAATGCTTGCATTGCGCTTGATTCGCGGCGAAGGAGGAGTACCCCCCCCCCCCCTCCCCCATGCCGCAACGACTCTCTCTCCTTCCCCTTATAACCCACGCCCTTCCCTCCTCCAGCCACTCCGCCTCCACTCAGCCTGAAGCACTCACCATTTTTCTACTTTGGCTCTCCTCCTCCTCGCCTCCGCTGTCGCTGCCCGCCTCCGCGATCCACATATCGCCGGCCTACGTTCATCATGCCCCGCCAAGGCAGACGTGCTACACGCCCGGAGCAAGGAGGGGAGCCGGCACGCCCTTATCCTCCACGGCCGACTCCGCCTCCGCGATCTCGGCTCTGGAGAGCCCCCGGGAGCCCGCCCAGGAGGAGGCCCCCGGATTGGCCGACAACAAACGCTCGGATCAACGCCAACACCTCGGCCGTTGAATGCCTCACCGACTTGATGGAGTCCTTCCTCGTCTCCACGGCCCGGCCGGCCCCCGCCCCTCCTCCTCCCGGGCCTACCTCAGTCCTGGAGCGCCTCTCCGACTTTGTGCAGTCTCTCGCCCTGGAGGCAGGGGGGACCCGCCCCCGCGGCGCCACATGGTGGGACGTCCACCCCATATATGCCCATCACATGAGACGTGCTGCCCCCGCGACCCAGCCGACCGCCTCCTGCACTGCAGCCGCCCTCACCCCGCGAGGCGCCCAGGACCTCACCCCTGCTTCCACGGCCGACGCCGTACACAACATCCTGGAGACTGCCGAGGCGCAGGCCACCGAAGAGGTATACCCGCGGGTTATATATTTCCCCACGACCTCATTGAGCGAGGCCCCGAGGGGAAGGCAGTAAAGAGGGGGGAGGCCACCCTGGAGGAGTAACTCCTCGCCCTCCGGATGCTCGAGTCGCATCCCGCTTTCCTGGCGGACTCCATCCCAGGCCTACTGTACCATAATCTCATAGTCTACCGTGACTGCGTATCACATCCCTGGCCTACGTCCGACGTTGGTCCGGGACGGTGTTTGCGTGGGTCGCCGACGGGAGGCTCCCCGACGGCTGGCTCGACCCCATCGCCATCAACACTGTCCGGATCGACGTCATCACCGCTCCCGGGACTCTCGCCTCCACATCCAAGGCCGCCTCGACCCGATCTACTGCCGCCACCCGACAGGCCCCGGTGACCCAGCCCCGCTCTGCCCAGGCCGACACCCGAACCCCCTACAGCCGTGAGGCCTATGGGGTCCCCTGCGCGGCCTGGAATAGAGACCCCGCCTCATGCGACCTCGCCCCCGCCAGTGAGGCGCACGGAGAGCAGGGTTCCCAGAGGCGCCACGCCTGTGCATACTGCGCCAATGTGCGGCGAATCCTCACAGTCCACAGTGAGGCGGTGTGTTACACCAAGAAGGCGAGGGAGCGTGCCTCCGCGACTCCCACCTCGGATTTTTAGTCCGTCGGCGGCGACCAGCCATCCCGGCCCGGGTGAGGAGCGCATGGGGCGGAAACCCTCCCCCCACCCACCCCCCAACCGCGTGACCCGACTACAACCGGCTCCACGCGGCCATGCCCTCCCGGGAGGGCCCCTCACATCCCCGACCAACCGTCACAACATATCAATGACACGTCGCCGTCAGGCCTCTGATGACGTCAGGGCACCCACCGCCGCCTCCCCCAAGCCGAAAGTTGCCAATAACCGACCTGAAGTCTGCCGCCCGCCACAGCCCTCCTCTCATCTCCGCCCCCCCCCCCCAGTGTCCGGTTACATAACCCTCCCTCTCCCCGCCAGCAGTGCACCCACCACCACCAACCCTCTCATCTCCGCGCCCAGCGGCAACCGATTACGTAACCCTCCCTCCACCCGCCAGCAGTGCACCACCACCACTGACCCTCTCATCTCTCCGCCTAGCGGCAGTTGCCCTACCCACCCCCGCCGCCACCGCCGGTTCATGTAGCAGTCACACTACGACGACAAGCAGCGGCGACAGCCCTGCGACAGCGACTTCCGGTCTGTCGTCGATTGTCGCCGATTGTCGCGCAGCTGTCGCGCAGCTGTCGCCGCGGCACCTCCGCGACACCTCCAGTTTCTCCACTGTTTCTCCACTGTCGCCGAGTTGTCGCGGGGATTTTGGACATGTTGAAAAACTTCGACGACAGCAGACGACAGCCGAGGTTGCGGCACTGCCGCGGCACTGTCGCGGCACTGTCGCGGCACTGTCGCTACGGTGTTGTCTTGTCGTTAAGCTGTAGTCGCTTCTCTGTGAGTGAGAATGTGAGTGTGAGTGTGATAGTGAGTGTGATAGTGAGTGTGATAGTGAGTGTGAGAGTGAGTGTGAGTGTGAGTGTTAGGAAGCAGTTTCCATGAGAAATATGAAGAATGGGACGGTGCAAACATGTAGGTTTATGCGGCGGACCTGTTAGGAAGCAGTCTCCATATGATATATGAAGAAATGGGACGGTACAAACATGTGTGTTAGACTATGCGGCGGACCTGTTAGGAAGCAGTCTTCATCAGAAATATGAAGAATGGGACGGTGCAAACATGGCTCAGTTTAGCAGAGAGTGTGAGTGTGAATAGTGAGTGTGATAGTGAGTGTGAGTGTGAGTGGATAGTGAGTGTGGGTAGTGTGATAGTGAGTGTTAGTGGAGTGATAGTGAGTGTGATAGTGAGTGTGATAGTGAGTGTGAGTGTGATAGTGAGTGTGAGTGTGAGTGTTAGGAAGAGTTTCCATGAGAAATATGAAGAATGGGACGGTGCAAACATGTAGGTTTATGCGGCGGACCTGTTAGGAAGCAGTCTCCATATGATATATGAAGAAATGGGACGGTACAAACATGTGTGTTAGACTATGCGGCGGACCTGTTAGGAAGTAGTCTTCATCAGAACTATGAAGAATGGGACGGTGCACCGTCTCATTCTTCATATTTTTCATGGAAACTGCACAGACACACACACACAGACACTGTCGTCCCGCTGTCGTCCCGTCTGTGGTCCCGATGTCGTCGGGCTGTCGTCCGATTGTCGTCCAACTTGGCCCGAATTTGCATATGTCGTCGGGTTTTCACTGAATCCAAGTTGCTGGGCTGTCGTCACCCCCTTGTCGTCGTAGTGTGACTGCTACATCACGCCTACTGCCCCCGCCTCGCCCCCACAGGGGCCCCTTGCGCCCTCTCCTCCCTTTTGGCAGAGGGCACTTTGGACCCCCCCCGCCCCCACTGACATTGACATTTGACCTTCATTACACATTGATATTTGACATTTGATACTACATTGTACATTTCCATTTGATCACGATATCCTTGATCTTATATATCTCTCCCTTGTATGTACACCCCACACTTTATTCACTAAATAAAGTGTGTTTTTCTCCACCCCTGCCTTGTCTTCCTCCTTCGCTGCGTATCGGAGAATAACCCATCTCCATTTATAATCAAAGTTAGTTCAAACAATAAGGTCGATTCTTACGAAATGTGGGATAAACTTAAAGCCATCAGACGGTACAACTTTAAATAGCAGACAGTTTTCCAACTTCATTTCACCCAGCGCGCTAATTCCTTAAGTTCTAGTGGCGCCATCCAGTGGGAAAACTATGACAATTTTGTATCTAAGTACCATGTTTTAACACCAGGGGTAAAACGCTATGCAAAACAGCGCTTCAGATATTTTACTTGTTACCAGAGAGCGTGTATATAAACAGATGAGAGGGACAACTCTCATACTAGAACGTGTAACAGCCTCCGACTGTGGCGCTCCAAGTGGTGGTTGTTGAACAGCTTAAGCATATGGGCAAACCTCAAGGCATTTTCAATGGCAGTGAGCAATCTTCATACAGAAAACGTTAAATATCTCTAAAACTACAACACCTAGAAACAAACTGATTGGAATACACATAGAAAACATGTTTACCAACAAGATTATATTAAATTGATATGGTTAGGGTTCTGGATTTCTATTAATTTGGAATAAAACTGACGTTTTTCACTACGCGTACGGCAAACTCAAGGCATTGTCAATGGCCTTGAGCAATCTTCGTACAGAAAAAGTGAAATATCTCTAAAACTACACTACATAGAAACAAACTGTTTGGAACACATATAGAAAACATATTTAACAATGAGACTATATTAAATTTACATGGCTAGGGTTCTGAATTTCTATTAATTCTGAATAAAATACACGTTTTGCACTACACGTACGGCAAACTGAAGGCATTGTCAATGGCGGTGAGCAATCTTCATACAGAAAACGTTAAATATCTCTAAAACTACACCACATAGAAACAAACCGCTTGGAACACATATAGAAAACATGTTTACCAAAAGGATTATATTAAATTGATAATTTTAGGCTTCTGTATTTCTATTAATTTTGAATAAAAACAAATGTTTTGCACTGCACATACCGGCAAATTCAAAGCTTGTTCAAAACTAACTGCCAGGAACGCCACTGTAGCCTGTGTTACCGTTTTTCGCGGGAGTTGTCCCTCTCATCTGTTTATATACACGCTCTCTGTTGTTACCAAGTGAGTTTCAGCTTCTTCATATGAATATGCTTATTAGGCTTTAAAATAATTTGTTTTAAAATAGATAATAGATATAGTTAAAGGAGAGTTCACACTTACGAGCACAACGAGTGCAAGCGGCCCCAGCCAGACAATGATTCCAAAGCCAAAAATCATGATCCACGTAAAGATTCCGCGGATCACCCAGTTGCGCCACCTGTTGGAGAACAAAAACATTATAAATTGTGGATTCAAGGGGCTGGGAAAACACACCAGCAGTCAGCTATTTCTATTAATAATCCTGTTCGATTAGATTTTAAAGGTAAATTTTTTCCCCATAATTATAGCATCTTTATATTTATTCATGAAAACACCCAATTGTTGCTGGTTTCATCCCCCTTCAAGTCTAACCATGTCCATAACAAATTGGCACGTGTTGCTACCTCACCTGGCAAATGGCAATTACAGGGCCCGTACACATGAATTCAAGGCTATTTCAAGGCTGTTTTTGAGAGGAATTCAGGTGAGTATTGACATTTTATTGTGTGTAGGCACATCGGATTATCTTATGCCAAATAGCGACAGTTTATCGGAATTCAAGGCTTTTCAAGACTAATTACCAAAAGTAGCTAAAATTCAAGGCTTTTCAAGGGATTGAAATAGGGCAAATGAATTTCAAGACTTTCCCGGCCCCGAAACGGACCTTGCAATTACTAGGAAAGGAAAAGCACGTTGGACCAGTGTCAGGATAATAAGACTGATTGGAACATGGCATCTGAGTGGGGAAGCACTATAAAGCCACCTATGGCACATGCCCGCGGCCTGCTGTACCTGGGCGGTAGCTCCTTGAGAGCCCCGTCCAGCACTTCGGGCGTGTGGTCGGTGCCCTGCCCCAGGGTCGACATCTCCTGGTTGATGGCGCCTGGGGCCAGCTGGTCCTGGTCATCCTCCCTAAGGTCACCCTGCAACGAACAAGTACAGTCACACCCTGGTCATCCTCCTTAAGGTCACCCTGAAACGAACAAGTACAGTCACACCCTGGTCATCCTCCTTAAGGTCACCCTGAAACGAACAAGTACAGTCACACCCTGGTCATCCTCCTTACAGTCACCCTGCAACCAACAACTACAGTCACACCCTGGTCATCCTCCTTATAGTCACCCTGCAACCAACAACTACAGTCACACCCTGGTCATCCTCCTTATGGTCACCCTGCAACCAACAACTACAGTCACGCCCTGGTCATCTGCCTTACAGTCACCCTGAAATGAACAACTACAGTCACACCCAGGTCATCCTCCTTAGTCACCCTGCAACCAACAACTACAGTCACACCCTGGTCATCCGCCTTACAGTCACCCTGTCTCTCTATTCTCTTTATAGCAATCTTAGTATTTGCATAGCGGGTTTAAGCAATATTAGTAGTTACATAGCGAGTCTAACTTATCCCCGTCCCGATATCACCTTAGATGTTGCTAGGACATAAAACAACAAACAAACAAACAAACTAAGCAATATTAATATTCACATAGTGGGTGAATGCAATATTAGTAGATCCAAGCAATATTAGTTTTCAAATAGCGGGTTTAACAAATATTAGTATTCACATAGCAGGTCTAAGCAATGTCATTATTAGTAGTTACATAGTAAATCTAAAACATTGTCATATTCATCGTCAGGATAGCAAAAACCCACAAAAATCACTATAAAATCAAAACATCACTGATCAAAGTTTGGGCACATAATGAATATAGGTATTATAGGCTTTAAAAGAATTATAGTCACGATTTCTCATTTTGAAGGATTTTTCTAAAGACAAATTCCATAACTTTTCAGGTCTGAAATGTTGAATTATAAAATTCCATAACTGTCCAGGTTTTCAAGGACCCCTACGAACCCGGAACAATCTAGACTCCTGTCACAACTAACTACCAGGTCTGCTGTCACAACTAACTAATAGATCTCCTGTCACAACTAACTAGTAGATCTCCTGTCACAACTAACTACCAGGTCTGCTGCCACAACTAACTAGTAGATCTCCTGTCACAACTAACTCCAGGTCGGTTGTCACAACTAACTAGTAGATCTCCTGTCACAACTAACTCCAGGTCGGTTGTCACAACTAACTAGTAGATCTCCTGTCACAACCAGTTCTTCAGCCATGGCTACCAGTTCTCCTGTAATAACTACCACGTCTCCTTCACAAATACCAGGTCACCTGCCAAAACTACCAGACAGAAAAGCATGAGAGGCCAAGCTTTGACCAATAAGTAATAACTTAAATCTGCTACACCGTTTGTCCTGCTCAGTGGACACATTTGCAGTTTGGGCTATTTTCTGTTCCAACCAGTGGTCCACAACTGGTTCATCAAAGGCTGTGATATGTGCTGTCCTGTCTGTGGGAAAGTACATATAAAAGACCCGTCGCTGCTTATTGGAAAGCGTAGACTATGTGGCGGCAGCGGGTTTCCTCCAAAGAAATATGTCAGAATGACCATGTTTGACATCCAATAGCCGATGATACAAAAATCAATGTGGTCTCGGTGTCCTAAATAGAACAAGCTTTACTTTCTTTTGCTACACTGTTTGATTTTTCACATGCCTTAGTTGTTAATCTTGAATTATGTCAACCGTTTCTTTGTTTAAAAAAAAACTTCTAACCAGTTCTTCTGCCTTAGTCTGAGCTTATAATTTATATCTGCTACCTGGTAAACACCGTGAATTTTCATGAACCCAAATAATCCCCCCCCCCCCCTACCACGCGTGTCCGCGGTCAGTCAGCTATGCCCTAAGCTACGGTGGTGCCACCTAACGGAAACTAAGTTCATTGTACTGTGCGTGACCACACAGTTGTGGCGCCACCTGTAGACTAGCATGATCAACTAATCCAAACATCACCCTGTGAGTTCCTGGGTAAGTCGGAGATCTGGGGCCAAATGTAAGAGTCCGGGTTACGGCTCGTAACCCACGCGTCGTGCGGATTTCCCGGGTTAGCGGCCAAAGTGTCAATGTATGTGCGCGGGTTAGGCTACCGCCTCGAGGGTTAACGTCACCGTCACTAACTCCCACTTGAGCCTGGGTTAACGTGCAGGTTAGGGACCGATTCGGGCCAAATCTATTCAAAGCGACCATATTTAACAGAATTACATACTCAAATCGTGAAATTTCATTAAATTAACCCTAAATTCAAAGTGTTATTAAGGCTACCGCCGCATTGGCGGCGATACTAATAGTTATATTTTCGAATTGACGATCGTACAGTCAACAAATCGCTGCCGCCGCCAGTATGGAAAGCGACGTCGATGCGGCGGGTGCAGCGATTTGTTTACTTTACGTTCGTCGATTCGAAAATATAACTATTAATATCGCCGCCGTTACAGCGGCAGCGTTAATATTGCTTCGAATTTAGGGTTAATTTCTTCAAATCTCACTTATTGCGTATCTAATTCTGTTAAATATGATAGCGTTTAATATATTTGAGCCTAATATATGGGTACAAATGCAGAGGGATTTCCCAAATCTATAAATAACTGAAACGTTAGCTAACCCACGCGCGCTTTGGACTGATACATCCCCCGTGACACATATATTAACGCCGACAATAGATACCCCGCCGGCCGCCCTTAACTCCGCTGCCGATAAATTGTGGCTCTTACATTTGGCCCCTGAAGTGTAAATAGGGCGTGTCCCAGGGGTGAAGTTACCTGTATGTACCTGTATACAGGTGAAGCCGGCCTTATTTTAGTTACAGGTGAAATCACCAGATGGGGGTGGCCGAATGAATTGAGCGCCCACTTTCTGTTTAGGCAGGTCCTGGGGATTCGAAACCAAGGTTCAAACCCAGGCAAAGTCAAACTTATGATTTAGGAGTGTATACCTAATAGTTTATGAACTTCAGGTTTCCTGTGTGTATATTAGGGGCCATTCATGTATTATGTAACGTTATTTTGGTCAAAATTAGTCCCCTCACCCCACCCCTTGTAATGCTAAACCATACGCCACATAATGGACCTACACCCCCCCCCCCCACCCCAACTTGTTAGATAATATTTGAATGGCCTCTTAGGTGTAAGAGGATAAGTACCAGCAGTACCAGTGCTGGCTCAATCGTCGCTATGACATAGAATGTTGAGTTCATACAAATAAAATGATCCCCAAAAAGAGGAATAATTCACTTTAAAGTTGCATAGTCCGATGATTTTGAGTTTCTGTCACTTTTCTAAGATAAATATATTAAACTGATTGCTAAAATCTACCTTACTTTAGCTTGAAGTAACTTTTATCTTAAATGGCTAACTTTTGAGTTATTTGGAAGTATAAACATTTCAAATTAGTTTTGGCAAGTATGCCAACACTACAGGCTTCTGCAGCAACAAGTTCTTTTAAATTGACTAACCTTCTATGTGGCAATTGGTCGTAATGCTTGCATTATGGTTGATTCGCGGTGGGAGAAGACCCCGCCCCTCTTCCCGCTGTCGCTGACACCTCGTGGCTCACACCCCTGCCCTGACACCTGCCCCCCCCCCCCCCCCCGCCGCCTTTCACCTTCCCACTGGCCGCCTCTTGGGCTTTCTCGCCTTCCCTCTCTCTCCCCCTTATAACCACGGCCATCGCTGCTGCCAGCCATTCCGCCTTTCGCCTCCTGCCTTTCGCCTCCCGTAGTCAAGGCCACCCGCCACCAGCAGAAGGGCGCCCGGCAGTAGAGCCGCCTCCACAACATCCAACATCGTCCTCACCCCACCAATCGCCGGTGGAAGCTGCGGAGCAATGGGCTGCCTCCACCTCAGCATCACTCAACCGACTCGGGAGCCTTATGGAGAACCTCATCCTCGCCCAGACGGCAGCAACCTGCCCCCACCTCCCGCGCCGGCCCCCACTGCACCGTCAGGGGGCCTATGCCTACCCCCCGCTGCCCACGACGGCGGACCCTCCACAGACGGCTGCCGCCCTTCACCCCGAGCACCGCCACCACGTCAGGAACTGGACGCCTGCGGGGACGCACCTCCCCACCCACCGCCCCTGCGATGCCCGGCCTCCACCACCAGCCAACCCCCACCATTGCCTCTGCTGCTGACGCCATCCGAGAGATCCTCGCTTCCGCCGAGGCTCACCACAGCGTCACCCGGAAAGGTATTCCTAGCAATTATATATTTCCCCACGATCTAGTAGAGCGAGGGCCCGAGGGTAAGCCTGTGACGAAGGCCGAGGCAACCAAGGACGAGTATAGCTTGGCTCTCAGGTGCCTCAAGACCCACACCGCATTCCTCCGACTGTGCCCCCGCCCTCTCTCACCATATCACCACCCTCCGAGACAATCTCTCTTCCGTGGCCTACCGTCCGGCACTACTCGGAGACCATCTTCACTTGGATAGAGGGGGGAAGACTGCCCCTTGGATGGCACAATCCCGTCGCCATCAACGCCACCTCATGAGCCGGGGACTGGGGCGGCCCACATACCATCACCCGCGGAGACGTCGCACCCACAGTCGCCGGCCTACGCCTCACCATCCGGTGCTCAAAGACCCTTGCGCTGCCCGCTGATGCCTTCGCCCTCTTCATCCCAGCCTTGCCAGGGTCCGCCCTCTGCCTGGTGACACCCTGGTCATCGTGGGCCAGGATGATCCGGCCTTCCTCCTGCCCTCAGGCTGCCCCCTGGATCCTCGCACCCTCACCACGATCCTCCGCTCGGCCCTCTGGTTCCTTGCCATCCCCTTCACCCTCCACAGCATTCGACGCAGAGCAGCGCAGGCCTGCCAGCGCGTCTGTGTCCCCTTCGCATAAAGGCGCACGGAACTTGGACCTCAGATGTTGTATATGCCTACATCCCTTGCCTTGCCCCTCCTGGAGCCCCTCAAGCCCTCTCCTCTCTTTTGGTGGAGGGCTCTTCCAAGCTCTCTCTCCCCTAGCCTCTCTCTCGGACATTCATTTCCCCTCATTTCGCTCTATAACCCTTTGCGTTGTGAGTTACGCCTGATTTGTGAGTGTTTTGATTGATATTGTTCTCTTCCTGCCTAAACATTTTGTTCTTCCTGTAATAAAGTGTTTTCTTCCACCCCTGCCTCCTTGTTTTTTTCTTCCGTATCAGTCGTAATGCTTGCATTACAGTTGATTCGGATCGGGAGAAGACCCCCCCCCCTTTCCCGCTGTCGCTGACACCTCGCGGCTCACACCCCTGCCTTGACACGTGACCGCCTCTGCTTGCCCCCCCCCCCCCCCCCACCTCTCACATGACCGCCCCTGGGGCTTTCTCGCCTTCCCTCTCTCCCCCTTATGATGCGCGAGAAGGAAGAACAGAGGCGGCGGTGGGAAATCTGAGGCGTTTATTGTGACGCCTCGGGCAATATACAGAGAACAGTGAGAAGAACAAAAACAATGAGACAAGTAAGGTAAACGGTACAAGCAGGGCAACAGAGGAGGTAACACAGGCTGAGGAGGCAGACAGCAATAAGAGGGGCTCATGAGGAGCAACAGGCTCGTGAGGAGCAGTAAGTGAGGGGCTCATGAGGAGCAGAAGATAAAATACAGGAGGGGCTCATAGGGAGCAATGTCAGAGTTCTGGTAGAGGGGGGGCCGAGGAGCCCTCCGCCAAAGAGTAAGGAGAGGGCTCGAGGCGCGCCCGAGGCGGGGGCGCGGGGCGCCCGAGGCGGGGGCCCGGAGAGGCAGGCCTGGGTGAGAGGAGGGTCCGGGGCCTACGTGGAGGGGGAGCGGGCGGCCAAAAAAGGGAGGCCCGCTCCTGAGGCCTGGGGGGAGGAGGTCCGGTGAGGGTCGAGCAGGGGGGCAGCGAACTCCTCAGGGCTGGGCTGGGTGGAAGTCGGGGTCGGGTCGGGCGGCATCAAGAAGGCGGTGCCGTGGAGGTCGGTGGCGTGAAGGTCGGTGGCTGGGCTGTCTGGGGGGGGTCTCTCGTGAGGCTGGGCTGGGTCGCCTGAGGTGTGAGGTGCGAGGTGATGGTCCTCGGCTTCGTCTGGGCGGCGTTTCGATCGGTGTTCGCTGGGAGACCGTCGGTGGGCGTTGCGGGGCTGTCGGGAATGGTTGGGGTGAGGCGCCGGGCTATGCCCCCCGGGCCAGCCGGGGGGAGGCCGGCGGATCAAAAATCCGCCGAGGCGGCGGGGGTCTGGCGCTCACGGGCTTGCTTGGTGCGGCATGCGGCCTCGCTGTGCATTGTTAATATGCGCCGGACGTTGGCGCAATACGCACAGACGTGCCGGCGCCTGTCTCCCACCTCGCCGTGAGCCTCTCCGAGGGGTGCCCGATCGCACGAGGTGGGATCGCGGTTCCAAGTGGAGCAGGGGGCCCCGTGAGCGTGCCTATCGTAGGCGGTGCGGGTGTCGACTTGCTGCCGGGGCAGGTGTGCGCCTCGGGCCCCCTCGTCGCCTCGGGGAGCTGGTGTTGCCGGGGTGGTGGGCGTGGTGAGGGAGTCGAGCCTGACCGCGTTGAGGGCCACAGGGTCATGCCACCCCTGGGGGAGCCTTCCGTCCGCGATCCAGGAAAATATGGTCTCTGAGTACCGGCGGACGGTCGGCCAGGGGTGGATGAGGACGTCTCTCAAGAGGGTGAGGTGGTGTTGGTGTAGGCCCTGGAGGGAGTGATCCGGGAAGGACGGGTGGTTGACCATGGAGAGGAGGGCGAGGCTGTACTCGTCCTTGGTTGCTTCTCCGAGCTTCACCGCCTTGCGCCCCGGCCCCCTCTCCACGAGGTCGCAAGGGAAGAGGTAATCGGCTGGGATCCCTCGGCGGCGCACGGTGTGCCGCGCCTCGGCGGATGCGAGGATCTCGCGGACCGCGTCGGCCGCGGATGCCGGGCTGTAGTCCTCGGGATCCTGGCGGTAGGTGGGCGGTGGAGCTGAGCTGGCGTGGGCGCGGGTGTAGCCCTGGTACTGCAGGTGCGGGCCTTCGGGCTGAGTCGCTTGAGGTGGAGGCGGCGGCCGGCTCCCGGCGGCGGCGTACGCCCGAGGTGCCGGGACGTGGTGCAGGCTGCAGGCGGGCTCCCGCCTCGGCGTGGGCGGGGGGCTCCGCGGGGCCCCTCGGGCTTCCCCCCTCTCGTCCAGGTCTCTGTCCATGCGTCTGGTGAGGCGGGTGATGGCCTCGATGAGGAGGGCCGTCTCGCTGCTGGGCTGGCCCGAGGGCGCTGCGGGGGAGGTCGGCGCCGTAGGGGGGACGGGGCTCCCCGGGGAGCCCGAGGAGGGTCCTGGCGTGGCCATCCCGGACGTCTTGGAGCTTCTCCGACTCTTCCCTTTGCCGCGGCCGGGCATGGTGCAGGGTCGGCAGAGGAGCAGCGGTCCGAGGTGGAGTAGAGCCAAAGAAGAAAGGGCAGAGAGGTGGAAGGCGGCTGGAGGCTGAGTGCCTGAGGGAGGCCGGCGGGCGGCCTTATAAGGGGGGAAGGGAGCAGAGGGAGGAGGGGGGGTGAGTCGCTCAGGGCCGGGGGGAAGTGAGCAGTGGCAGGAGGGGGGGTGAGTCGCTCAGGGCCGGGGGAGGGCGAGGGTGAGCAGCGGGCGTCGCGCGAGGCGCGGATGCTGGGTGAGAGCCCGGGTAGAGGGGGGGGGGGGGGGGGAGTCGCTCTCCCTTCCCTCGCATCAAACGAAATGCTTCGCATTACGACCAATCCCGCCCGCCACTGCCTCCAGTCATTCCGCCTCCTGCTCCACGTCTCTTCTTTCCACCCACCCAATTACATGCCCAATAAGTGGGTTAGTATCTAAGTTAGATCTGCAGAATAAAATATTGATAATTGTTTTAGTTTAGAAAATTTGATGTTTCAATGGACTATGGCGCTTTAATGACAGCGGCTGAAACTATCCCCTCCCCGATACAGATGCTGGTTTCCTCCTGTTCACAGAGGTGTACTCGGGTTCGCAGACGAGTCATGAAGTCATCTCATCACACAAAACGGCATTAATAAATGCCATTCAAAGGCATTACCGGAATGATAAAGCAACGCTGGCAGTGACTGTAATCAGATTGAAGTAAATTACCTCAGCTGGTTCCCAGTCAGGTAATATTTCTAGATTATAACAAACATGACAGACAAAAGCACCTAACTAGCTTTGAGCACCCAGGGATAAAATATTTAGTTTAAAGTAAGTGCATTCATAATAAATTTGTTAATGGGTTTAATATATAAACCTCTAAGATAACTGAGGTGAATGACAAAAATACTTTTTTTTCTCTCGATTGAAGTATAAAAGAAAATAGACACTAATAATAACACAAATAATTATATTAATGATTGGATAGAATTTAAAAAAAGAATAATATATTTATGGTTCATTGGCCAAACAAAATAATAACCTATATAATGACACACACTGTATTAATCAATATACCATAAAGGAGAACTGCGTAAATTCTGATGCCTTTGTCTGTGAGGTCACAATAACTCTAATAATCTACCTGAGAATAATTAATGAAGCCGTTATTGTGCTGTGGATTGATTAAACACACAACACACACATGATATATGTGTGTGTTGGGCGTGTACAGGACACGCATGTGTACAGGACACGCATGTGTCATAGCCATGTGCACCATCTCCATACAATACCTGCCATTGATCCAAATAGTATGGCTCATAAATATCCTGGTTCAGAAGTAAATCATCTTAGTCGATTAGCAAATAGGTTAACACAGCACTGAATTGGCAGTAATTAATTCTAGGTCAAAGAAACACACAAGACAAAGAAATCCAATAACCTTAATTAAGGACACAAGTACATTTAATTATTACTTAGTCAAATATCTTTGGATCAATAGCTATGAAGTATAATATATTATTTTCTAAATATCACAACACTAGCATTAATATCAGTTTGTTAACGATCAAATGCTATAGATCAAAATTTAAACTAGAGCTAAATTCTTTAAGTAATCGGTTAAAATTATATTTACAAATATAATTTAACATTATAGACAACTCTTTAGAAGGAAATTGTAAATAGAGAAAATAAATACATAGATTTAGGCATCGGTCCAGTCTATATATACTTTTGACAAACCTACTTACTTTATCTCAGACCATGTGACTATGTGAATATGTTAAGACTCAATCATACAGGAATTACAACCCATATCTGACACTGGTCACATGCATCTTATATATCATCCACAGTAGGCACTTTCTGTTCACAAATAGTAGACAAATTTGCTGTTTGCATTAGATAGCGATCCAAGATCATTCAGAAAATACAGTAGATAATTTCAACCCCGAGACAACATGCCTATTAACACGGCCATTGTTCACACTTTTTTCAATTAAAAAAAAAAAGAGAAGAAAAGTTCATGCCCCAAAGCACTGATAGTTGAACTTAAAAGTTAAGTGAGAAGGTTGAAGCAGTAATTATGACATGGTTGTACATTTATATCGCAATTGATAGGTATGTCAGATTCCGTTAGTGGCGTGACGGTCACCATGTCTATAGTAATATGTTCCTGCATTTTCACGATTGGGCCTTGATTAAAGTACTTTTGCATCAGAATATTTTCATAAATTTTATATCATTGGAAAGAACATGACCTAATCTCACCGAAAATACACATAAAAATACCAAAATCAAAATACTTAGATCATACAAAGCTGTAACAATGTGGCAAGGGTCACAGTTTATTATAATGGTGAATCCAGTCTAAATTTAACAATTAAGCCGGCATTAGAAATGCCATAACTTTGTCCCCTATTAAGATGTTTTCAAAATTACAACAGATTTGAGTTTATCTCAGCAAGATCTGTTGAAAGAGCTTAAAGTTATACTGTTTGTTATTTTTCGAAATTTTAGCTGATCTACCTACAATTGAAATTTAATTTAATGACTTTAAAAAATGATTTTCTAACTTAGGATACTAAGATTCTACATTCTAATATATTGTCATCTTAATGGAGGAGACAGGGTGGGTATTCTAAAAATATCATCCTGGTTGGCATCAGACAATCAGACTATCCCTGAGACTGAGTCATGCACTGAGTTCTGTGTGTGACGTCAATTTCAGTGCTAACCAACCATCTATTTTCTAGTAGGTTGTTGATGATATATGAAGTCCACGTGTGTCCAAACACTACTAGCTATATGTAGAATAGTGGCGATGCAGCAGTGGGCTAACAAATATAGCTTAGTGCGTGGAAACACAACATTGACAAATGCTTGTTGGTTTCCAAACTTCCCAAAATCCAAAACTTCCTTTTACAGACTCAGTATTGGCGTCAGGCGTGACAGTGAGTCCAAGTACGCGTCACTCATTAAAACTAAAGCAGTGTCCGCCTAATTTCGCATCAGAATTAACACACGTATCAATAGTCAGCATCTTTTAGAGATATAGCTTGAGTAGTATCCATATTCTGCTGGAAAAGCCAGTGATTGTTTCTGTAGAGAAATCTGCTGTCTGCAACTGTGAACACAAGCCCCCTGTCAACTCCCAGCACGGTAGAGCGAAAACGCACACAACTCAACATCTCCCAACAAAAGCAGCGCTTATTTTTTAAATTAAATTTCCGAATCGGGGATTATAGACTAACCTGTGGTTTCAAAGAAACGGGCTCAGCTGGTGACCTACGTCTAATGTCTGCCATCCCGTCTGTTTTTGAGAGCTGTTGAACACAACAAATTGGTGAAATGTTTACGGCGCTGGCAGGTCTCGCCGCGTCTCGCGCTGCGCGAGAAAACCCGCAGGCACGGCAAAATGGCGTCCGGAGTGGTGTTTAGGCAGCTCGGGGTTGCGATATGTACGAGGAATTACTCATTGGCTCGGAGTATACGTGTACAACAAAAGGTAAGCAAACAACGAGCAGTGTAATTTCTACCATTTCAGAAAGTTTAGCGATGTAATCAATGCGCGTGGAGTTTGTTATCTAACCAAAAGCGCTCTTCCCGACTGCTCTCGCAACATCGCCGCCTTCACTTGGCCTCAGCAGCGCCCACCGTCCCGAGCCCGTGGGCGCTCGCTTTGGCTCTGCCCGCATTTAGGAGATTCTGGTATCGCACTGATTCTGGAGCCAAACACGGCTGATTCTATTCTGACGTCGCCTGGATTACTGGTTATTCTACTGAATGAATAATTGGCGTTTGCTCGGCGTGTCTGCGCTTTGTTTTGCCCATGCCAGCTCAACGAGACCGGGTTTCTGCCTAGGCGGCCTGTCCGTGTCAGTAGCGGGGCTGGCCCAAAGAAGGCGGGGCAGTCCCGGGCGGCCCTCCCTCCTCCAGCCCCCTGTCACTGTCAGTGGAGGCTGCGGTGCCTGTAACCCTACCCCGGTGCACACTCCCGCGATACCCGACTGGTGTCCAAGCACCCTTAGCACGAGGACACGGGAGGTGATGTGAATAATCGCCGAGGTGGCATAATATCACATCGAATCTAATCTGTTGGGATTTCAGGTGTGTGTATGCGCTGTATCACTAAGTCTAAGTGTGAACGCACTCAGTCTCAGGCGTGGGTGCATAAAAATTCGACATTTTACGTCATGGATAAGCTATACACAAAAACACACAGCTCAGCATTCGACCGAATGCAATATTTGCATAAGATACATACATACATGCATACATACATGCATACATACATACATACATGGACATACATACATACATACATACATACATACATACATACATACATACATGCATGCATGCATGCATGCATGCATACGTACGTACATACGTACGTACATGCATACATACGTACATACATACATACATACTTACATACATACATACAAATGTATGCATACATACGTACATACATACATACATACATACACACATACATACATACACACATACACACAGACATTTAAATAAATGCATAAATACACGCATATACATATAAACATGCATATATAGTGATATAGGCCTACACGCAGTCGTACATATATCACACAGGGACATGCCCTCATATATAGACTATATATATAGTATGTAGGGCTAATACAATAATAGCCTAGATCGTGCCACATTCCTTACAAGTTACAACATGCAGGTATCTATAATCCACGGAGCTAGGCCTAATCGGGCAACAGCAGGTGGCATATCAACCAGCACTGTTTGGTTTATGCAGTGCTAAGAGTAACAGTGCAGATACACACCCACTGTGCGCCTCTGACTGCGTGCACTACTGCCCATGCCCTGCCTGTCAGTTGGAGCCAGTGGCTGGGAGGGGCGGCAATGGTTAACAGCCCCTTCGAACCACTGCCTGCTCGGTGCAGCTAGAACCACACCGGTGGGAGGCCTGGCATGGACGGCCAGTCACGGCACCCTGCCCCGGTGTGGTTTATACGGAGGGAGATATAGCCTGTGGGCCTTTAGGTAAAGGATTCACCCTGTACTCGCAGTACACGGGTGAATACCAGCCCTATATAAAAGCTGTCGAAAAAGTGGGGAAATGAAATGAGAGCCTAAATTTATAATCTAAGAAGCAACATTTATTCTTTATATCTGTCTTCTTATTTCCCCGCTACCTTTGAGTTGAAAAATATAATAAAACATATAGTTTAATAGAATTTAAAGGTGAAATCAATGCCGTTCTATGGCCTTCATTTAGTGTTTTTGCATTCTCTCCTATTTCACCAACTCTGTGCCAATATAAGTACCCATTTGATACTGGAGGCAGGCATTCTACTTCCTGTTCCATACTAAAGCTATTTTCGCCCGTATTTACACTACGTTGTCGTTCACCCGTGTGCTACAAGTACAGGGTGAATCTTTTATCCAGTGGGCACTGTGCTATACATGTATATGTTGAACATTAAAAAGACATGCCATAGAACATTGCTTAATGCTAGTTGAATTCTGGTAATGTTGCTTTGTATCTAGGATAGACATTTGTTTGTCGGCCTGGGTATACAGTAAGACCTCTCTAACCGACCACCTCCACAGAGCAACCACTCCCCTATATTTAGGCACAAACAGACAGAATGCATCAAATTATTTTTTTTTATCACCAAGAGGCCGAAAAATGATGCACAAATATACTTCATTAGAACCCGAGATATGATGCTTTAAAGGTGCAGAAATCAGACCATCTTGCCTATAGTAAGGAGCATTACAAAGTGTGATGTCATTTAGATACATTTCCAGACATCTTATTTGGATACATTTCCAGACTGATACATCTCAGACTGACACAACTTGACGCTGTGCAAATTTAATTGAGTTTATTCACTTTGAAATACACCGCATGAATTCTGTGCATATATTTAACCACACTAAGGATGGGTTTCTAAAGCTGTGTTTACACGGGGAATTGTGAAACGTTCTAGACAAGGCCATTTATATGAAGCGTTTTAGAAGCGTGTTTACACGGACAGAGTTTGAAAGTGTTTTGGTGCCGGGAACCAGCAGCCTTAGGTCCACCTGTAGCTGGCGAGCACTGCTATTTTACACTATCGCCGCCCGGGAACCAGCAGCCTTAGGTCCGCCTGTATCCGGCGAGCACTGCTATCCGCCCGGGAACCAGCTGAAACGTTTCTTGGAAACCACCTCCCGAGGTGGTATACGCGGAATGTTCCAGCTGAAACGTTTCAGCCCTAAAACGGTGCAGTGGCGCGTTTACACGGACACATTTAAAATGTTCTAGGCAACTGGTTCCAGCTGGGGCGTTTTAACTCGCCCGTGTAAACGCAGCTTAGGTGTACTTTTACAACTTGACAAGAAAACCTGCACTGATTCAAGGTAATGCTACATTGTTCATTTCCAAAGTAATGTCTCCAAATATTCTAGTGACATTCACAGATATAATTGCATAAATACACCATAACCAAAAACGGCAGTGCGGAAATTCAGATCGCTATGGAACTTCACATATTAATAGTTAAGACATTGTAATACTGTGCCAAATATGTGGAAGATTCCAAAGCTGCAATGAGCTTTCAAACATTGAAATGTTGAAAATAGTTCACTTACAGATGCTGTTTACATGCAAACAATTACACTTTTTGACATTTTAGAATGCAAATATCTTTTGATTCTCTGCAGATAGAGCTCTGGGGAAAAGAATGACGTTACACTGTTTAAATAGGTGAACTATTTAGCATTTATTCAGTCTTGTTGCAGTTTTCCAAGAAAATGCCATGCTTTGAAAATGGCTATTTGGCCAAATCAGAATGATTTTTTTGTTATGAATTGCACTTTTTTACATCGTCTTATTACAAATCTGCTTGACTAATTGATTTAGCAATTGCAAATTTTAATTCCTTTATATATGTAGAATGGAAATTGGCTAGCAGAATTCCCCTCACATCGTTCCACTTTAAAAAAAAATATTTGGTCAAAGTTTCACTTTTAATTCCAAATTAATAGTAATACATTTGATATAATTGTTCTTAAAATATTATTATCTCAAGAACAATAATATATATAGCCTGACCGTTTTGGGATTTTGGGTTTTAATTTCAACGTCTACAGGAAGGAATACAAATATTTCACCCTATACATATCTTTTAATTTCGCTGCCGGTACCTACTGCTATAAGTGTGAATTACCGCCTTGTAGGACGGGACCGTCTACTCGCCCTGAGGAACAACACCCGGCCGTGTTTGCCACACACCACTAACACCATTACGTCTCTGGGTAATGCAACGCGGCCCAATAACACGTCTTCAATTACACTGAGGGCTAATAAGAACGCACACCACACACACCACACACGGCCCTCCCTCTCCCTCTCCCTCTCTGTCCCTCTCCCTTCCTCCCCCTCCCCTCTCCCCCTCTCCCTCTCTCTCTCCCTCTCTCTCGCTCTCCCTCCCTCTCTCTCTCTCCCTCTCCCTCTCTCTCCCTCTCTCTCTCCCTCTCCCTCTCTCCCCCTCCCTCTCTCCCCCTCCCTCCCCTCCACTTCCCTGTCCCCTCCCCCCCCCTGTTCCCTTCCCCTCCCCCCCTCTCCTCCCTATCCCTCTCCCCTCTTCTTCTCCCTCCTTCTCCCCTCCCTTCCCCTCCATTTCCGGTCTCCCTGGCCCCTCTCCCCCTCCAATTCCCCCTCCCCCACCTTCCTCCCCTCCCTCCCCCCCCCCCCCCTCTACCTCTCGCTCTCCCTCCTTCTCTTCGCTTTTTATTCTACCTCAATCCCCCCCATTCTCTCCATTCCTCCTCCCTCTCTTCCCCTCCATTCCTTTCCCTCCTCCATTCCCTTTCCCTCCCTCCCCCCCCCCCCCCCCTCCGATCCCCACCGTCATCCATCTCATACGTCCTGCTATGGCATTAGATATTAGTATTATTACTGGGACGTCATCATCATCATGCTGTCGGTCGCGATGCGACAAAGACTGCTTTCATTACTTGACTGCCGCTCTCCATTTAGCTCTCTGCTGTGAGAGTTGCGTCCATGAGTCGGTCTTAATGTCTCTCAGCTTCAGGTTTCTCTTGATGGTATCCTTGAACCGGAGATGAGGGTGCCCTCTTTCAACATTTCATGAAAGCTGCCTGCAAAAGTGTTGAAGTGTTGCTGGCTTTTGCAAGTTACCAGCGGCACTCTCTCAGGGAGCAAATAGAGGTTTCACACCGGCAAGAACATGTCAAGACAGGCGCAAACTATTTGTCCCTGCAGTGGCTGGTCGGGAGATGTTGGGAGTTCCATACATCAACCGCACTTAATGCTGCCACAGTGACATCGTTTTCTGTTTAGGGTTTGCTCCCTTAGCCTTCAGTTCTGTCAAGAAGCTATACCACAAGGCAACATTTCATGAAAGCTGCCTGCAAAAGTGTTGAAGTGCTGCTGGCTTTTGCAAGTTACCAGTGGCACTCTCTCGGAGAGCAAATAGGGGTTTCAAATACACCCCAACTAACACCCAAATCCTACTGCGTGCAAAACAACACAAATGAAAGAGTATCTGATCACATTGAATTAAGACTAAATAATTAAAGGTATTAGTATTTATTGAATTGGAAATCTTAAACCAACAACTAAGACTTAAATGTAAATTGATTTGATGTACCTCTTACCGATTACTTATTGAATTGTGTACAGTTTAATTTCAGAATTTATTTCAATTTACTATATAAATCATTTAAAATGTTGTGTGTAATACCTATATTCCTATAACAATACATGAGTTTGTAATTCCGACTGCGCATGCGCTGAAAACGGCGTCCAAACAAAACAAATACACTCATTTGCCTATACGCGCAGTGCAAAACTTCTGTATTTCTATTCATTTTGAATAAAATCAAACAATTTGGCATAAACCTGAATCCATTCATGCAAGATCATAATGTAATTAATAGATTTAAGACATAACTATCCATAATTAAGCATTTTGAGCTAAGAAGCATCCAATTCCACACAAAACAGTCACTTTACTTAGGCTGATGTTCACATATCCATTTTTAATTCTTGTTTTAAATTTGAAAATGTCAAATATGTCCACAAAAACTTGTTTCAAAGAAATATATAACCAATATCTTATGAACCCTACCCACTTCCTAGGGGTACGTATGTTATTAGGACGTAAAGCCCCAACAAACGAACTCTCTCCCTTCACCTCTTATTTCCCTCGCTCCCTGCTTCTCCTTTACACTCTTCTCACCCCTCCTCCTCCCCCTCCTCGTCTCTCCCCTCCCGCCCTCTCCTCCTCCCTCCTCCCCCTCTCCTCTCCACTCCCCCCTCTCCTCTCCTCCTCCTCCCCGTCCCCTCCCCCCCTCTCCTCTCCCCTCCCGTCTCTCCCCCCCTCCTCCTCCTCCCCCTCCTCCCCCTGTCCCTCCCCCCTCTCCCCTCCCTCCCCTCCTCCTCCTCATCCTCCTCCTCCTCCCCCTCCCCCCTCCCCCTCCCCTCCCCTTCCCTTCCCCCTCCAATCCCCTGCCCTTCCCCCTCCAATCCCCTGCCCTGCCCGTGCCGCGTGCTGGTAGAGCAGTGTGTGTCTGTCCTCAGCATGTGAGTGTCGGTGAGACGGCACAATTGTGTACAGGCGGGAGGCGGCTGCTGCCCCGGCCTCCCCACGGCCTCCCTCCGCCCGCCCAGTGCTGGCAGGAAAACGGCCACACACGGCGCAGGTGTCGTCGGGCCTCAGCCCCGCCCCGCCCGGCCGGGGCAGGCCGACCACAGGCCGGGCCCGGGCGGCCCCGGGCCGTGTGGGCGGCGGTTCGACGGGCAAGGCTTCCCTCCCTCACCTGATGAGGGCAGCGAGGTTGCGTCTCCTCTCTCCACCTGCACTTGGCTAGCTGCAAGTCTGGGTGGGATGGGTCGCATAGATCTAGGTCACACGCACGCGCACACGCGCACACACCTTGTGCCTCACCGCATCCTGTGTGTGCCTCCCTCCCCCAGTCGAGATCTGTGGTGCTGCTGGCGCCCCCCCCTCCCTCCCCCCCCCAACGCCGACCCCGGCCGTGCTGAGGGGAAGGTGCTCGGTGCTACTCCCCCGATGTACGTACACAAGGCTGCTGGAGACGCGCCAGTGTCATCACGCGGAGTGGGTGGTGTCTCTGACTTTTTTTCTAGATCAGACTCCTAATCTGAAGGTCGGTGGTTCGATTCCCTGTGCCCCCACCTCTGCCAATTTGGATTTCCACTGCTGTGTATAACTTACAGTGTCATCAAAGGCCAGTTGCTCTCATACCATGTCTATGTGGTGTGGGAGGTTAAAAATCCCTTGGGTCGGTAAAAGTGTAGGCTTGGGCTTTCTATCGACAAACTGTCTAATGGTGAAAACAAGTCTTTTCAGATTTATCCATAATAGGCACTATAAATCTTCAAGAACCCCCCCCCCCCCAAAAAAAAACAAACAAAAAAACTCTTCTTTGGTGTAAGACTTGTCACTCACCGGTCTTTATCATGTGTGGGTGGTGTTGCGAATCCAGTGCCTTCACTTAGTTGGTGCGTGGTCTCGTACATGCGCTTGGGGACTGTTGGATCAATCGTGTCTATCTCTGGGGAGTTGGCGCCTCGTTTACGTTATACAATATTAATCACCTTTACATGGGTGTGGGTTCAGGATGTTCCTTTCTCATTTGAAGTAAATGGCGTATAACCTCTGAGAGTAGTCCATGTAGCTTTTTTGTTGTTGGTAGTTTATTAAGCGGTGCTCAATCAATCAATAGTTCTGTCCTCTAGTCGAGGGTTGGATGCAATGGTTCTCCACTTGTCCCAATGGTGTGCTGTTCTGATAGATTGTGAATAATTCAAGCCTGTCCACTGTGAAATATTTGTAAACCATGATGTTCTTGGTCTCCCTCTCCCTCTGCTGCCATTCACCTTCCCTTCCAACAATGTACGGTATATTGAACTCTGACGAATGATGTGGCCAAAATAAATAAGTTTCTTTGTCTGTATAGTGGCAAACAAGCTTTTCTTATTTTTTATTTTTCTGAGAACTTCTTTGTTGGTGATCTTCTTTGTCCATGATTAAGCGGTGCTAAATGGTCATTAATTTATATTACCCACATACAGTAAAACCCCGTTATAACATGCCCCGATTTAACACAGATTTGCATATAATGTGAGGAGTCATTGGACCCAGAATTCTTTCATTCAAAAGTGATTAAATAAACCTAACCCCACTTTAGCATGACCATGCTGTTTTCGCGATGACATTGTATGGACCCCCAACGATCCCGTTATACCAGGGTGTCACTGCAGGGGCGTGGCTAGGCGTATGCAAAACGTCCACATCGTTTTGTCAACAAACAAAAAAATAATGAGAGAGAGAGAGAGCGAGAGAGAGAGAGAGAGAGAGAGAGAGAGAGAGAGGAGGCATGTAGTAGTCCGGAGTGTCGAAAACGCAAGTCTAAAATGTGTAACATCCGTCAGCTTAAGCTTAAGCGGCCCCCTAAATCCCCTGCCGAAATTAGGAGTACACATCGTTAAAGGTCTAGCTACGCCCCTGCACTGTATTGTAGTTTCCTTTGAAAAGCTAAGTCTAAAGCTTGGAATAAAATACAGAGCACCCACCCTCATTTATAATATAAAATGAACATCTACTTAAGTTCTTGTATGTCTACCCCCCTCCCCCCGACACACACAAACATACACACACACACACACACATACTTTCACACATGCATATTTAAAAATGTGTACAAATCAACGTTCCCACCCCACTCAATTGTGTAATCATGCCATCGTGTACAATTGCATTATTCTAAATTTAATACTATGCATTCCAACTGGTAATGTATGTTAAGGCGCTGTCACACTACGACGTAACGACGTCAGCATAGGGAGAACGTGAAGAACGTTGAACCTCTCGGTGTAGTATGCAAATTTGGGCACAAGTCGAACGTGGATGCAGCGTAGTTGACATGAGCGTAACGTTGGTAAAGCGTAGTGATACCGTCATTCAACGAGAGAGGACAACGTTCACGGAATATTATGAACGTTATTCCATCGCCAGAACTATGTTATGTGATGTTACATACGTCATGACACGGCGAAACGTTGAACGTACGTTCTCCTGACGTTCTCCTGACGTTCCCATTACACAATTACATAGTTGAACGTAGTGAGCAGCGTTTGACTAACGTCCGTTTAATGTCATTGACGTTCGCCGAACGTGTACAGAACATATGGCGAACGTAAACCCTTACGTTCAAGTTACGTCGAAAGTTTTGAACAGGTTCAAAACTTTGACTCGTGCCGACGTAACACGAAGTAACATGACGTAGCTCGACATCAGTCTAACGTCATTCTGACATCATCATAACGTAACTCAACGTTTGTCAACGTAAGAACGAAACGTGATGACGTCAGGCTTACGTTTGCTCATTACATCATAGTGTGACAGGGGTATTACATTTGCAACGGCATCTATTGGTTCCTTGCTGTATTCATTTTGCTAACACTATTGTAGAGAATGTCGCTGTGATGTTTTTGTTTTTGTGTATAAAATATTGTAGTAGTCTGCAACGCCCTCGACCAAAGAGCCACGTAGACAGGTGTGTGTGAGTGGATAAGGTGATGAAATCAGTGAGCCTAGGTGGTGTAATGGTTAGCACACTAGCCCGGAATGCAAGAGATGTGGGTCCTGCTGTGGGGATTCTTGAATGCAGGTGGCGTCCAGCTGAAGAGATGCATTAATGCAGGCCGCATTCTACTGTGGGTGTGCATGAATACAGGTGGTGTCCTGCTGCAGGGATGTCTGAATGCAGGTGGCACCCTGCTGCAGGGATGCCCTGAATGCAGGTGGCAGCCTGCTGCAGGGATGCCCTGAATGCAGGTTGCGTCCCGCTGTAGAAATGTACCAATACAGGTGGCAGCCTGCTGCAGGGCTGTCTGAATGCAGGTGGCAGCCTGCTGTTGGGTGACTAATAATGCAGGCAGCCTATTTGTGGAGGCTGCAGAATGCAGGCAGCGTTCACACAGATATGATTGGGGTCAAACAAACCAGGACCCAAACGGAGCTTCCCAGAAATCCCTGCTTGGCGCTTTAAAAAAAGAAACACCCAAAAACTGGGGAGGAATCCTTTAAATTTCCTAATAAAATGTATTAATTTGTTTATAGCGTGTTCATTGTGTGCACACAGTAGGAAGTTTATGGCATAGTTTCCCCCCCCCCCCTCCAGGGCTGGTTGATTGTGTGCACACATTAGGGGCTTTACGGCGGAGGTTCACCCCCAGGGTTGGTTGATTGTGAGCACACATTAGGAGCTTTACGGCGGAGGTTCACCCCCAGGGTTGGTTGATTGTTAGCACACATTAGGAGCTTTAGGGCGGAGGTTCACCCCCAGGGTTGGTTGATTGTGAGCACACATTAGGAGCTTTACAGAGGAGGTTCCCCCCAGGGTTGGTTGATTGTGAGCACACATTAGGAGCTTTACGGCGGAGGTTCACCCCCCGGGTTGGTTGATTGTGTGCACACATTAGGAGCTTTACAGAGGAGGTTCCCCCCCAGGGTTGGTTGATTGTGAGCACACATTAGGAGCTTTACGGCGGAGGTTCACCCCCGGTTTGATTGAGCACACATTAGGAGCTTTACAGAGGAGGTTCCCCAGTGTGATGAGCACACATTAGAGCTTTACGCGGAGGTCCCCCCAGGGTTGGTTGATTGTGAGCACACATTAGGAGCTTTACGGCGGAGGTTCACCCCCAGGGTTGGTTGATTGTGAGCACACATTAGGAGCTTTACGGCGGAGGTTCACCCCCAGGGTTGGTTGATTGTGAGCACACATTAGGAGCTTTACGGCGGAGGTTCACCCCCAGGGTTGGTTGATTGTGAGCACACATTAGGAGCTTTACGGCGGAGGTTCACCCCCAGGGTTGGTTGATTGTGAGCACACATTAGGAGCTTTACAGAGGAGGTTCACCCCCAGGGTTGGTTGATTGTTAGCACACATTAGGAGCTTTAGGGCAGAGGTTCACCCCCAGGTTGGTTGATTGTGAGCACACATTAGGAGCTTTACAGAGGAGGTTCACCCCCAGGGTTGGTTGATTGTGAGCACACATTAGGAGCTTTACGGCGGAGGTTCACCCCCAGGGTTGGTTGATTGTGAGCACACATTAGGAGCTTTACGGCGGAGGTTCACCCCCAGGGTTGGTTGATTGTGAGCACACATTAGGAGCTTTACGGCGGAGGTTCACCCCCAGGGTTGGTTGATTGTGAGCACACATTAGGAGCTTTACGGCGGAGGTTCACCCCAGGGTTGGTTGATTGTGAGCACACATTAGGAGCTTTACAGAGGAGGTTCCCCCCAGGGTTGGTTGATTGTGAGCACACATTAGGAGCTTTACGGCGAGGTTCACCCCCAGGGTTGGTTGATTGTGAGCACACATTAGGAGCTTTACGGAGGAGGTTCCCCCAGCACAATTAGATGGGAGTTCCCCCCAGGGTTGGTTGATTGTGAGCACACATTAGGAGCTTTACAGAGGAGGTTCACCCCCAGGGTTGGTTGATTGTGAGCACACATTAGGAGCTTTACGGCGGAGGTTCACCCCCAGGGTTGGTTGATTGTGAGCACACATTAGGAGCTTTACAGAGGAGGTTCACCCCCAGGGTTGGTTGATTGTGAGCACACATTAGGAGCTTTACAGAGGAGGTTCCCCCCCAGGGTTGGTTGATTGTGAGCACACATTAGGAGCTTTACAGAGGAGGTTCACCCCCAGGGTTGGTTGATTGTGAGCACACATTAGGAGCTTTACGGAGGAGGTTCCCCCCCAGGGTTGGTTGATTGTGAGCACACATTAGGAGCTTTACGGCGGAGGTTCACCCCCAGGGTTGGTTGATTGTGAGCACACATTAGGAGCTTTACGGCGGAGGTTCACCCCCAGGGTTGGTTGATTGTGAGCACACATTAGGAGCTTTACGGCGGAGGTTCACCCCCAGGGTTGGTTGATTGTGAGCACACATTAGGAGCTTTACGGCGGAGGTTCACCCCCAGGGTTGGTTGATTGTGAGCACACATTAGGAGCTTTACGGCGGAGGTTCCCCCCAGGCCCCCAGGGTTGGTTGATTGTGAGCACACATTAGGAGCTTTACGGGGAGGTTCCCCCCAGGGTTGGTTGATTGTGAGCACACATTAGGAGCTTTACAGAGGAGGTTACCCCCAGGTTGGTTGATTGTGAGCACACATTAGGAGCTTTACGGGCGGAGGTTCCCCCAGGGTTGGTTGATTGTGAGCACACATTAGGAGCTTTACAGAGGAGGTTCCCCCCCAGGGTTGGTTGATTGTGAGCACACATTAGGAGCTTTACGGCGGAGGTTCACCCCCCGGGTTGGTTGATTGTGTGCACACATTAGGAGCTTTACAGAGGAGGTTCCCCCCCAGGGTTGGTTGATTGTGAGCACACATTAGCGGATTTACAGCGGAGGTTCACCCCCCAGGGTTGGGTGATTCAATGATTGTGAGCACACATTAGGGGCTTTACAGTGGAAGATCCCCCCCCCCCCCCCCCCCCCCCCGGGTTGGTTGATTGTGAGCACACATTAGGAGCTTTGCGGCGGAGGTTCCCCCAGGGTTGGTTGATTGTGAGCACACATTAGGAGCTTTGCGGCGGAGGTTCCCCCCCAGGGTTGGTTGATTCAATGATTGTGAGCACACATTAGGGGCTTTATGGTGGAGGTTCCCCCAGGGTTGGTTGTCACCACTTATTTCATGATTAAAATTGCAGAGGCGGTGAATTATGAAACGCATGTTAGTTTCACGGTCCATTGCACCTGGTGGCTCGCCTAGTATGTTAATGGGCACCATGCACGCACACTATGCTGACTGAGTCTGGTATTCTGCACAGCCTTATAAGGGAGGTGTACTGTGATTGTATTCACGTACACACTAACCGACCACCTCCACAGATCGACCACTCCCCTATATCGATCACTTTATTTGGGTCCCAGCAATACCATTGTAACCACATTCTAACTCCCAAACCGACCACGTCCCTAAATGGACCACTTAAAGTCAGTCCCAAGGTCGGTCGATTTAGAGAGGTGATAGTTATTGTATATATATATATATATATAACCATTGGTGGAAGTTGTCGGCGTCGAGCATGGAGTCGGCTCGATCGGTAAATATAGTTTAGCATTGACAGAGATGTTGGAAAGCCTAAATTATACTAATGTATAGGTCAAAAAACAAAACCAAAAAAAATAAACAAAGAAATGAACAAACTTTAAGAATTGCGAGCCAATCATTAAGTTGTGCCACACCACGATATTATATTTAGCATTGACAGAGATGCTGGAAAGCCCTTAAATTTATACTGAATGTATAGGCAGAAAATACAACAACCATTTGTCAGGATAATTTAATATGAAACAAAAAACAACACAAAACACATATATATATATATATATATATATTATATATTATATATATATATATATATATATATAGTTATATTGCGATAGAATAGTCGTAAACATTGTGATATAATTAATAGTCGTAAATGTAATAGTCATATGAATATTGCGAAGTCATATGGATATTGTGGCATAGCGAACGGTACCTCAGTGGGACAGCACTATGATGATGTTATAGTTAGTGTGGCTGAGTGGGATATTGGATGATGATGGCAGTGGCACGGTATCCCAGTAGGGCAGCACTATAATGTTATAGTTACACTATACTGTTATAGTTAGTGTGACTGGGTGGGATATTGATCATACTATACAAACTCTGCACTGTATAGTTTTGAGCCATTTACATTTTTTTAGTTTTGTGTCATGAATTTATTTACCGTGCTCATAATGGATGTAGTGTTGACACTTGTTTTCACTGCAAGGCAACACTAATCCAATTTGATTTAAATCTTTTGAATTTTGTTTTAGTAATAATTTAGGTTTTCTTGCTTCTTGTTTATGTGCTGTAAAGCCCTGGTCATATACACATTAGTGAACGTAGTTGAACGTAGTTGAACGTAGGATAGATTAACGTGGCTCAAACGTGGTGTAAGTGTGTTAAGGTACAGCAGGTTTTGGTATGGATAAATAGGTTATGGCACAGATGCCGGTACGTTCAACGTACATTAGCCTCCACTACATTCAACTACGTCCAAGTACGCTAGAGTACATTAAGAGTATAGAGACTTTGTCACAGTATGTTAGCCTCAAACGTAGCGCTCGTTTGAACATGTCCAAAGATTAAATCATAACTCACGGCCCACCCATGTTATTACCAAGTTAACATGACGGAGAAGTATGGATGCCGGTATGTTCACAACTACGTTCCACTATGTTAGCCTCCACTACGTTCAACTACGTCCACTAAAGTGTATGTGACCGGGCCTTAAGTTTGTGTGTGTACTGTAAGTGCGCTACCTAGATATTTGTAAAGCTAATTGTAAGTATGAGATTTACAATTCCAGAGGTATGAGTGTTTAGCTGCACAGAACTTCCCAGGGTGAAAGTATTTATTGTTTTATGGTTGTTGGTTATATTGTACCCATCATGATTATATAACACTGGTGTTATTATTGGTTACAGTTAGGCCAAATAAAAAAGAATTTGGTCATCGTCCTTTTGATCACACAAATCAGGGTCGGGCAGGCAGGATTTTTTTAGGGCGGGGGGGGGGGGGGGGTTCTGGTTTTTTTTCAGTGTTACAAAATCTTTTTGGACCACCCTAGACTGATAAAAGGATTACATGACATTTATGTACACATCACAATGTTTCCAGTCAAACAATGAACACTATTCTCATTTCCAAATTTATTATCGCCTACAGACATAGTACATATATTGCACAGATTGTGTGCTTACGAAAGTTGAATTGCTGCTAGCCGGATGCATTTTTAAGTTTTAAAAAAAAAACACTAAAAGAAAACAGGTTTGTTGACCTTATCTTCTCCCTTTGCCGAACGCCACGCCCTTAATCGATCTAGTCGGTGACTTAATTAATTGATCATGCAGTCATGGTGTGTTCAATTGATTAACAGCAATATCCGATAGAGGCTTTGCTGGTGATCTATTAGTATTAGCTAATACCGTAAAGCCGCTGTCAATAGCCTGCATCAAAGAAGAGGATAATAAATAAATAAATAAATAGCGGCGCCGTGAATATGGCCTATGCTGCCGACACGGCGTAAAGAAACCACCAATCAATCAATCAATCAAGTCAATAGCGTATTTCAGCGACAGGATGTTCCCGAATTTACGGTATTAATATACAGTAAACCCTCTTTAACCAACCACCTCCACAGATCGATCACTCCCCTATATCGATCGCTTTATTTGGGGACTCAAACGATCGCCCATACAATATCATTGTAATGATTTTTTAAGGTCCCTAAACCGACCACCTCCCTAAATGCACCATTTAAAGTCGGTCCCATGGTCGGTCGATTTACAGAGGTTTCACTGTATGCTGCATCCAATTTGCATATTCTAAAGGTTTTGAATTCATGCCATTTAAACAATCTTTTTTTTTAGATAATTATGTTAAATCGATTGTTATATTCTACTTTTCTTAGTTCAAAGTAAATTATTTTTTAGAGTTAACTTGGAGATAATTATAGTGATAACATTGTTTCTCATGCACACTGAAATGTTTTATATGCTTTGGTTACTTGTTTTTTTAGCATAAAACGGCAATAGGCAAAAAGAGGCGGAGCTTCATAAGCGACAACACTGCCCCACAGCTATATATATCAACAGTTCTACCAATAATGGAATATAATGATATAATTTATGGATTGCTCATGAAGCAGGAACTGACTAAGCTACAAAGGATCCAAAACCAGGCATTAAGAACAATTTATTGGGGCAAAACACTAAGTGTAAAGGAAAGGCATGACAAAGCAAACCTAGATTATCTAATGGTTAGAAGAGATTCACACCTCCTATCACTTATGTACAGAAGAGCCAGAGAGATCCAATATATAGACAACACGAAACGGAATACTAGATGGGCTGATTCCACTCTACTCAAAGTCCCCAAGCCTTCCACAAACAAACTAATTAAAGCACCAATTTAGAAAGGCAGCATGATGTGGAACAACCTACCAGCCAGAACCAGGGCAGCGTCCTCTTACCTAGAATTTAAAAACTCACTAAGAGTACATCGGATTGGGCAGGCCTTTAAGCAGTTACAGTAAAGTATGTTTCATGGCGTCACCATACCGTAAGTGGCAGACCACCGAACCCTCAGCCTCAACCCCCCCCCCCCCCCCGTTTTTTTATATTTTTTATTTGTTGCTGTTCCTCTGTTTTTTCCAGTCAACCATATACAATGACAGAGACAGTCCAAATAAAAATGTAAAATTTAAGACCGAAATCACTGGGATTGGTCCCACTGCTTCACTGGTCACAGCTGATCCAGTGTATTTTAACAACCCCACCCCAACAACATAATTCATAGACTCACATAACTAACTACACAAGAATATTTTAAAAAAACTGACATTTATATACGGCTTGCCTAACTGCAAGTGAACATTAAAACTTACTACAACTTTACCAACTGAATACAGAAGATAACTTCTGCTTACATTCTAAATACCATGTGAATACTCACATTGATCTGACTAATATTGATCTAGTTATATGACATTACTCTTACCGTATTGCTATGGAACTTTTGGGTTACAGAATTTCATTGCGTTACATGTTGCAAATTGTGTATTCAACAGTTATTGTACACCTTATTCTATATACCTTTTGCGTAAATAACCCTAAATTGAAAAATGGCTGAAAGACCAGTGCTTTGGCACTGACAAAAGCCTTATTCAGCAGAATAAACATATTTACCAAATGAATGATTTAAAAATTGATACTTGTCGTTTCCTAGCCAGGCGCTCGGCATTATTAAGATAAGGCAAGGACTGGTTGGCTCAGTGTCAGGATAATGTGACTGAGTGGGATATTAGGTCATGGTGTCAGTGGCCTGATTTCCCAGTGAGGCAGCACTATAAAGTCATCATGACTGCACTGTCACAAGTCAGTACCCGTCCTGATATGACCTTCGATGTTCCTAGGACATGAAAGTCCAACAACCAACCAATCTACTGTAACTTGTAAGGGTGATTGAAGGCAGATATCTGAATCCTTATTATTCCTTTTTACTTATTCCAATTTACTGGCCAAAATACAGCCCCTGTATCAGTATTAATAGTAATATCATTGTGACCTTTGACAATCCTAGTATGATCATAATCTATTCCTACTAGAAAGAAATAGATGTTATATTGTAAATATGGTGTTCGGCCAACAGCAGGTAGGATAACATGAAAAACCAATTTACCATCTTCAGACCATAACTGCTCAATTCTCAAGTTCTCGTAATACCATACAGCACTTAGGGTCTCATAACCCGACTTACGTCTCATAACCCGACTTACGTATTGTCAACAGAATCTCCTTCAGTTCCTGCATGCTTAATGTATTCTCAGTGAGCCATCCTCGCTCTAACTCATACCTCTGAGTCAGGAAAGCATCCATCTGGGCAGAATACGATTCATGCACAACATACAGTTCCTCAATAACTTGGTCAATAGACCTTGCTAATGTAAGTTTACTAACTTTATGAGATCATTTTGTCACATCATCACAAAAGTTCAGTACTTGTCTGTCCAGCGCCTCTTGGTGCCTCTGGAGATCTTGGAGGTCCAAGCGATTCTCCATTATGTATTTCCTCGTTTGGTTTACAACACTGATCATCTGCTGATGATCATGTACCAACATGTCTGTAGTATGGCCAACACTGTCTAATGCTGCCCGTAACCTGCTCACGTCACTCTCGATAGCAGTCCCAAAGAGAGATTTACTGATCGTCCCTACGAGATTCAGCAATACTCTCCTGGGGCCATATGCAGGACGCGGTGTTATCGAGCCAAAATGAGTTTAGGGCGGGATTTCCAGTTTAGCGGCAAAAAGTCTGTATGCGACGGGCGGTGTTACGCTAACACCACGCATTTAAGGTCCGCTACACTAAACCCGTTTCATAGCACGTTTAAGGTTGGTGTTACGGTTACGTTAAGCCCAAATCTATTCAATGCTATCATATTTAACGCAAGGGATTCACATTTAGCTAACACGTACCGTTTAGGCGCCTCTGCATACGGCGTGACATACTTCACACGGGCGGTGATAGCTAAACGCGTTTACCAGATAACACCAACCAACGCTAACACCACGTCCTGCATATGGCCCCTGGTCCTCCTTCTCCATTTATGTAGGGACCAGAAGGAAAGGCTCTGGTCAGTCCCTGCAACTGGCTGTTGTAGTTCCAACGCATCCAGCCATGCCATCCACTGTTGATCTTGTTGGGAGCTGAGCTCCTACACTCAGCTCTCACATCTGAGCCCCTCCACTCAGCTCTCACATCTGAGCTCCTACACTCAGTGTGCTTTATCTGGTCAGGCGCTCTGATCTCATGAACAGGTGAAATCACAATCCTGCTTATCTACCTGCGGTAAGATAACTTACCAGATATCTTATCTGGTTCCGGTTTTTGAGTACCGCACTCAGCCTGAATGGCATACCACAGCACCATCTAGTGAACTATCATCATCATCATCATGCTGTCGGTCGCGATGCGACAAAGACTGCTTTCATTACTTGACTGCCGCTCTCCATTTAGCTCTCTGCTGTGAGATTTGTGTCCATGAGTCGGTCCTAATGTCTCTCAGTTTCAGGTTTCTCTTGATGGTATCCTGAACGCCTGAACTATACCTTAGTGCTATCTAGTGAACTATATCACAGCACCATCTCGTGAACTATACCGCAGAACCATCTAGTGAACTATACTGCAGCACCATCTAGTGAACTATACCTCAGCGCCATCTAGTGAACTATACCGCAGCATCATCTAGTGAACTATACCGCAGCACCATCTAGTGAACTATACCGCAGAACCATCTAGTGAACTATACTGCAGCGTTATCTAGTTAACTATATTACAGCGCCATCTAGTGAACTATACCGCATTGCCATCTAGTGAACTATGCCGCATTGCTATCTAGTGAACTATACCACAGAGCCATTTAGTGAACTTTACCACAGCACCACCTAGTGAACCATATCGCAGCGACATCTCGTGAACTATACCGCAGTGCCACCTAGTGAACTATACCACAGCGCCATCTATGTAGATTTGAACCAACATACCAACTTAGACACTGGGGCACTTTGTTATGTTTCTGTTCCCACAGAGAAGGTTATGTATGCTAAGTAATAGAACCTATTACTGCTGAAGCCAGAGGGATCAGGGTTTTGACACACACATTTAAAGATTAATTCTCAGTGTTTACACTTCAAATGTTTCCAAAGTTGGCCATTGTAAATCAAAGTTGTTTCAAACTAAAGTAAAGTGGATTATAACAACGATCACCTTATATTGATGTAGTTATCTCAGAAAATGACAGAAACTCAAAATCATCGGACTATGCAAGTTTAACGGTGAGACTAACACAGGCAGTTATTACTCTATGAGTGGTTAGTGTGTAGGGCACGCGTTGGTGGCGCCACCACTCATGTGTGGAGATGGATGATGAGTGAGATACAGACAATTTACATTATTTATTCTTGAATAGAGTGAGGCGTGGCTTGTTGTGGGTGGGGGTGGGGGGGTTGAGAGTAGGTGGTACTGGTAGGGGTTGGGGGTGGCTAGGTATGGCTGTGGGATGGGGGCTTGAGAGTGGGTGGTTGGGGGTGGGTGAGAGAGGGAGGTTAGGGGAAGGGTTGAGGGTGTGTGGTGGGATTGGGGGTGGGGGAGGAGTTGAGGGTGGGTGGGAGGTTTGGGGGCGCGGGTGACTATGAATCTGCGGCTGGGCCGAGATGCCCTCTCCGTCTCCTTACCCTGTTATTTATTGCTCATCTGTTTCGTCAGTTGGGCTGGCACCTCGGGCAGAATGCGTCAGTCTGAAGTACCCCCCCCCCCCCTCCCCTTCCCCCTCCAGGCGGACAGAGGGGCGGTGCACAGTCTGCATACACGGGAGTATTTGGCACTGGCATATCACTCAGCGGAACTATAAGCTAATTGGTCATTGTGAGGCCTTGTTGGATGAGATGGAACTATGTTCTACTATTAATTATATCTGTACAAGTCCAGCGATCTGCCCTGCTATGCTCTCTCCCCTCCCTCCACTCCCCTCCCTTTCTCTCTCCTCTCCTCTCCTCTCCTCTCCTCTCGCTCTCGCTCTCCACTCCTCTCCCCTCCCCTCCCCTCCCCTCCCCTCCCTCCCCCTCCCCCACCCCTCCCCTCTCCTGTCCTCTCCTCTCCCTCCTCTCCTCTCCTCCTCTCCTCTCCTCCCTCTTCCATTATCTCCCCTCCCCTCCTCTCCTCTCCCCTCCTCCCCCCCTCCCCTCTCCTCCCCCTCTCCCCTCCCTTCCCCCCTCCCCTCCCCTCCTCTCCCCCTCCCCTCCCCCTCCCCTCCCCTCCCTCCCATCCCCTCCTCACCCCTTCCCTCCCCCTCCCCTCCCTTACCATACCCTCTCCATCCCCTCCCTCCTCTTCGTCCTTCGTGCCGGTCTAATGATTGCTTTTATCTGTTGGCACATGGGGCTAGTCTTACTCTGTATGGGTGGTGACGTAGATTTAAGCACTTCATTTAGTTGGCACTGTCACAGTATCGATTGTGTCTATCCTCGGGGCGTTCATGCCTTGTTAAGTTGGACAATATTAATGAGGTCCGTGGTTGTGATTTTGTTCCTCTGCCGGGGCGTATTCCTTTTCCCATCTTAAGCAACACGCTATAAATCGTGAAGGCGCTGATGTTTAAGACAAGCTGCATTAATTCTGCATGGTATATATCACACATAGCCGGCCCTTCCTTACAATGGTATTCAGGCATGTAACACGGCAGAGTAGCCCCGTCTGACAACTGTCTGCACATCTGACAACTGCCCCATCCTGATATGACCATATATGTTGCTAGGATGTAAACCCCAACAAATAATCTGACAACTGCATAACCAGCTGACAAATATGCATGTCTGTCAAATGCATGCCCATCTGACAAATTCATACCCATCTGATGAATGAACTGCGACCTGAAAGAATGTTTGCACATCTGACAAGTGTATGAACATCTGACAAATGTGCACGTGTCTGACAAATGCATTCACCATCTGACAAATGCATTCCCATCTGACAAATGCATTCCCATCTGAAATTTGCATTCCCATCTGACAAATGCATCTCCATCTGAAAATTGCATTCCCATCTGACAAATGCATCCCCATCTGAAAATTGCATTCCCATCTGACAAATGCATTCCAATCTGACAAATACACCCTCATTAGACAAATACATTCCCATCCAACAAAATGGATTTAGAAAAGACAGATCAACAACTAGGGCATTGGCCTCTCTTATGGATGAGTTATTGACCAACATGGACAAAGGTGAACTAACAATTGCAGTATACCTCGACTTCAAAAAAGCTTTCGATACAATTGACCATAGAATACTATTGCAGAAAATCCAGAAAGCAGGATTGGGGAAGAAAACCTATACATTCATGGCCAACTACTTAACTAATAGGAAACAATGCACAAAACTTAATGACACTGTGTCAACCATCAGGACTATTAAAACTGGAGTTCCTCAGGGTTCAACCCTGGGCCCCCTTCTGTTTTTAATCTTTATAAATGATTTACCCCAAGTATCAGAGGATGCAACATTCACATTATTTGCAGACGATGCAGCGCTCACAGTACAAAATAAAGATTTCCAAATAGCAACCGATCAGGTTCGGACAGTGCTGACCAGGGTTAACCTGTGGTGTAGTGAAAACAAACTATCCCTTAACACCAATAAAACTGAGTTTGTCATTTATGGCATCAAAGCAAGGAAGGCAAGGGCACAACCCATAACACTGCATATTGGCGGAAATCAAATTAAGGAGGCAAGTGCATACAGGTACTTAGGAACAGTGATTGATTCTACCTTAAATGGGAATCAACAGCTGGCTAGACTAACTCAATCATTGGCACTAAAAATGACTACAATCAGGAAGATGCGGAGCTTCATAAGCGAAAACACTGCCCTACTGCTGTATAAATTGACAGTTCTACCAATAATAGACTATAATGATATAATTTAGGAAGAGATTCACATCTCCTATCACTTATGTACAGAAGAGCCAGAGATACCCAATATATAGAAAACACAAAAAGGAATACTAGACGGGCAGATTCCACTCTACTCAAAGTCCCCAAGCCTTCCACAAACAAACTAATTAAAGCACCAATTTACAAAGGCAGCATGATGTGGAACAACCTACCAACCAGAACCAGGGCAGCGTCATCTTACCTAGAATTTAAAAACTCACTGAGAGAACATCGGATTGGGCAGGCCCTTATGCAGTTGCAGTAAAGTATGTTCCATGGCGTCACCATACAGTAAGTGGCAGACCACCAAACCCTCAGCCTCGGTTTCTCACCCCCCCCCCCCCAGCCCCCACTTTTTTATTTGTTGCTGTTCCTCTGTTATCTCCAGTCAACCATATACGATGACAGAGACAGTCCAGGTAAAAAATGTAAAATTTAAGACCTAAATGCACTGGGATTGGTCCCACTGCTTCACTGGTCACAGATGGTCCAGTGTACTATTAACAACTCCACCCCAACAACATAATTCATAAACTCACATAACTAGCTTCATTAGAGTTACACTAGAATTTTTCCTAACAAACCAACATTTATATACCGCTTGCCTAGCTGCAACCGAACATTAAAACTTACTATAAGTTTACCAACTGAATACAGAAGATAACTTCTGCTTACATTCTAAATACTATGTAAATACTCACATTGATCTGACTAATATTGATCTAGTTATATGACACTACTGTACCATATTGTTATGGAACTTTGGGTTTCAGAATTTCATTGTGTTACATGGTGCAAATTGTCTATTCAACAGGTATTGTACACCTTATTCTATATACCTTTTGTGTAAATAACACTGAATTGACAAATGGCTGGAAGACCAGTGCTTCGGCACTGACAAAAGACTTATTCAGCGGAATAAACATATTTACCAAATCTGAGAAATATATTTTAATCTGAAAAATACATGCCTATGTAACAAACACCCGCACGTCTGACAGATTTTAATCAGACAGTAAGTGATCAATATGAAAAGGCCACCTGCTTCGGGACACTGTGCTGAATGGTTTTTGATTGGCTGTTGAGATTCACAGTGGTGGGACCCGGATATTAAGGGACGCCGATGCCTTTGGGCAGTTGACTTTTTGCAGAATCCTACTTCCGTGTCTGTAGTTAAAGGACTCAATAGTCGCGCATGCGCATGGTTGTAGCTCGGTGCAGCGACTTCCGGCTGGCACCGCAACATTCTGGAAAGAAGTAAAGCAGGGTGGACAAAGGGAAGTCTTTCAGGCATGTTCTGGTGCAGTCTGAGACAAGCCGGAGCAAGATAATATTCTGACTCCCGTAATAAAGTGACTACCACTTTATTGTGCATAATTAATAAAGCGACTCCCCCTGTCATATCGTGACACCCTACCATGTTTCTTTTCATAAATGTTGAATTCTTTTCTAAAAATAATTGATTGTTGCTTTCGGTTACAAGAATCACAAATACATATAAACACACTATTTTTATTTCAAGCGCTGGGCGTGCACTTGTCAGATGGGCATGTATTTGTCAGATGGGCATGTATTTGTCAGATGGGCATGCATTTGTCAGATGGGCTTGCATTTGTCAGATGGGCATGTATTTGTCAGATGGGCATGTATTTGTCAGATATGAATGTATTTGTCAGATGTGGAATAGCAATTTGTTGATGGACTTTGTCAGCCCTTTTTTTGTAACAGAGTTCATTGAGCAATGATAGTATCGTGGGAAGGGGGCGAAGGAAAATGGGAAATATTGCACCTAGAGCAGGATTCGAACCCACACCTCTTGTATTCTGGGCCAGTGTGCTAACCATTACACCACCTAGACTCACTGATGCCATCACCTTATCCACGCCCACCTGTCTATGTGGTTCCTTGCCTGAGAGGTCTATACCTCATGTCTATAATACAGGGTTTCCACCAGAAAATAATTTGAAGTCACGCAGGAGGGCGGGGGGGGGGGGGTGGGGTTAGGAGGAGGGTCTGGGGGGCTTTGTCGTCTCTGACTCCTTGAAGAACCTTTGGGGGGGTGGGGGGGATATGGCAACAATTTGAGGGTATAGAGTCATGCCATCAGAAAATGTAAGGGTGCAGAATTATATGTTGCTAGGACGTAAAGCAGCAAACAAACAAAACAAGTCTGTACCCATCCTGTTATGACCTTAGATGTTGCCAGGACTTAAACCTCCAACAACAAACCGACCAATCAATCAATCCCATTATGCCTGCCTTTAAATGTGCACTAACATGACCGAGACAATATTACTAGTATTACTCATAAATTTAATGGAGTACCTCAATAGCAGTAGCAGGAGCCATTCTGAGGCACTGCACAATAAAATCACAATATGACATATTTACAACTAGGTTTAAAAAATAAAAACCTGAAAGCATAAAGAATTTAATGTTATGGTCGTATCCCACCCATAACCCCGCCCAACACACCGCCCGGTACACCGCCTGGTAAACCCAACACACCGCCCGGTACACCGCCTGGTAAAGGTAGTATCCCACCCAAAACCCCGCCCAACACACCACCCGGTACACCGCCTGGTAATGGTGGTATCCCACCCATAACCCCGCCCAACACACCGCCCCGTACACCGCCTGGTAAAGGTAGTATCCCACCCAAAACCCCGCCCAACACACCACCCGGTACACCGCCTGGTAAAGGTGGTATCCCACCCATAACGCCGCCCAACACACCGCCCGGTACACCGCCTGGTAATGGTGGTATCACCCAAAACCCCGCCCCAACACACACCGGTACACCGCCTGGTAATGGTGGTATCCCACCCATAACCCCGCCCAACACACCGCCCCGTACACCGCCTGGTAAAGGTAGTATCCCACCCAAAACCCCGCCCAACACACCACCCGGTACACCGCCTGGTAAAGGTGGTATCCCACCCATAACGCCGCCCAACACACCGCCCGGTACACCGCCTGGTAATGGTGGTATCCCACCCATAATCCCGCCCAACACACCGCCCGGTACACCGCCTGGTAATGGTGGTATCCCACCCATACCCCCGCCCAACACACCGCCCGGTACACCGCCTGGTAATGGTGGTATCCCACCCATAACCCCGCCCAACACACCGCCCGGTACACCGCCTGGTAATGGGGTACCCACCCATACCCCGCCCAACACACGCCCGGACAACCGCCTGGTAAAGGTGGTATCCCACCAAGCGCCGCCCAACACACCGCCCCGTCACTGCCTGTAATGGTGGTATCCCACCCATAGCCCCACCCAACACACCGCACGGTACACCGCCTGGTAATGGTGGTATCACACCCATAACCCCGCCCAACACACCGCCCCTTACACCGCCTGGTAATGGTGGTATCCCACCCGTAGCCCCACACACCACGCCCCGTACACCGCCTGGTAATGGTGGTATCCCACCCGTAGCCCCGCCCAACACACCGCCCCGTACACCGCCTGGTAATGGTGGTATCCCACCCATAACGCCGCCCAACACACCGCCCGGTATACCACCTGGTAATGGTGGTATCCCACCCATAGCCCCGCCCAACACACCACCCGGTACACCGCCTGGTAATGGTGGTATCCCACACATAACCCCGCCCAACACACCGCCCGGTACACCGCCTGGTAATGGTGGTATCCCACCCATAAGCCCCACCCAACACACCGCCCGGTACACCGCCTGAATTTTCCACCCCCGCCAACACACCACCTAAGGGTAATGGTGGTATCCCACCCATACCCCGCCCAACACACCGCCCGGTCCACCACCTGGTAATGGTGGTATCCCACACATAACCCCGCCCAACACACCACCCCGTACACCGCCTGGTAATGGTGGTATCCCACCCATACCCCCGCCCAACACACCGCCCGGTACACTGCCTGGTAATGGTGGTATGCCACCCGTAACCTCGCCCAACCCACCGCCCGGTACACCACCTGATAATGGTGGTATCCCACCCATAACCTCGCCCAACACACCGCCCGGTACACCACCTGGTATCCCACCAATACCCCGCCCATAAAACACACCCGGTACACCGCCTGGTAAAGGTGTATCCACCCATAACCCCGCCCAACACACCGCCTGGTAATGGTGGTATCCCACCCGTAACCCCACCCAACACACCGCCCAGTACACCGCCTGGTAAACCCAACAACCTGCCCGGCCACTCAGCCCAACACCCTGCCCGGCCACTTAACCCAACACCCTGCCCGGCCACTCAACCCAACACCCTGCCCGGCCACTCAACCCAAAACACTGCCCAACCACTCAACCCAACACCCTGCTTGACCACTCAGCCCAACACACCCTGCCCGGCCACTCAGCCCAACACCCTGCCCGGCCACTCAACCCAACACCCTGCCCGGCCACTCAACCCAACACTCTGCCCGGCCACTCAACCCAAAACACTGCCCAACCACTCAACCCAACACCCTGCTTGACCACTCAGCCCAACACACCCTGCCCGGCCACTCAGCCCAACACCCTGCCCGACCACTCAACCCAACACACTGCCCGGCCACTCAACCCAACACTCTGCCCGGCCACTCAACCCAAAACACTGCCCGGCCACTCAACCCAACACTTTGCCCGGCCACTCAATCCAACACCCTGACCGGTGTCGCAGTTTCAGCGCCCGGTCAGTTTCAGCGGCCTGTATAGAGACTCAAACTCAAGGCATTGTCAATGGTCGTGAGCAATCTTCATACAGAAAATACAGCAAAAGTGAAATATCTCTAAAACTACACCACCTATTAACAAATCGCTTGGTACACATATAGAAAACATCTTTACCAAAAAGACTGTATTAAATTTATAAGGTTAGGGTTCTTGATTTGTATTAATTTTGAATAAAACTAAGGTTTTGCACTGCGCGTACCGTCAAACTCAAGGCATTGTCAATGGTCGCTAGCAATCTTCATACAGAAAATACAGGAAAAGTGATATATCTCTAAAACCACACCACCTAGAAACAAATCGCTTTGTACACATGTAGAAAACATCTTTACCAAAAACATTATATTAAATTTATAAGGTTAGTGACGATGATGTTAGATTCCAAGCTATTTGTTTCTAGGTGGTGTGGTTTTAGAGATATTTCACTTTTTCTGTATGAAGATTGCTCAGGGCCATTGACAATGCATTTGAGTGTAGGCGTACCGTGGAAACTGGCGGACGGCGGAAACTGCGACACCGGGTCAGGCAGCTGTGCCACGTGACGTCCTGAAGGGGGCCCGCCGTGAGGTGTGGTCACGTGGTACTGGCACGGCTACAGGTGGGCCTGGCGCGTTTTTCACTCAGCGTCACGTGTCACACACAGTGAATGGGTTACACAGCACGGTAAAACAGGCACTCGGCACACTGCCTGTGAGTCTAGAATCACGCCATCCTGGCTTTGGGTGGCAAATAAGCTGTCATCTGGGGGATAATCGATTAATCAACTCGGGTCACCAGAGCCACTTGTTGGCGCATGCACACATCCTACAGACTCGGGTCGAATAATCGAATACACTTCTCCACGCTCGGGGTGGAGAAAATGGTGGCTTAATCCGAAACCTTTTTTTCTTTTTAATAACCGATATAACTACAGCAAAATAGGATTTACATTGTTTTATGATGGCATAGTTTAGTGATATTTCCATTTCATTAATCTATGTTATTACCAAAAAAACAACATGTATGACTGGTAACGGTGGCTGTTATCCTGCAGGATGGTACCAGCGCAAATGTGATGTCATCGCTCCTAGCCACCTCAGCCAAGAGGTGGTTTACTCGGTTCGGGTCGTTTTGCACACAGCATGTGTATTTGTCGACTCCACTCGCGGTGTTCTATTTGAAATTCTGACAACTTGTGTCGTGTTAATTTGGCATTACGGCAGCAGTACCCGCCAAAATTCAAAATTCAAAAGCACGTGTCACGTGCCAATGTTTACTAAACGACAAAACACCCTCCCACCCGAAAAACGACTCTAGTCCCACGGACCCCGCACCAAAAACACGTGCCAATGTTTACATACCCCCCCAAAAGCACGTGCCAATGTTTACCAAAAACACCCTCCCACCCGAAAAACGACTCTAGTCCCACGGACCCCGCACCAAAAACACGTGCCAATGTTTACATACCCCCCCAAAAGCACGTGCCAATGTTTACAAAATGCACCACAACACCAGTTCGTATCTGTCAATCAAACGAATACTCAACGAACATTGGCTGAAACCAACTGTCAATCAAAATAGGCCACGCCCCCTTTTGGTGGGGGTGCACACACACGCACACACAATTTGGCAAAAAGTCCAGTAAAACGACCATATAGTGCGCGCAAACACACGGTACCATTCCATAGACTCAACGCTTAAGCGCCGAATGGAACTTTTTAACCCCCTATCTAGGTCAAACCCCCAAACTTGACCTAGTTTCATACACCCTTATTTGGGCATGGGCGTGACCTAGATACATAAATTTGCATAAATTAGCCAAATCAAGCCTTCCTATTGGCTGAGACAAAACACCCTCCCACCCTAAACAACTCTAGTCCCACGGAGTAACGGTCACGTGACCAAAATACTCGTCGCTGATTGGCTGCTTTATTCCCCGACTCTGACCCATAGGCTTCTATACGTTAAATAAGTCCTAGATAAGTCTACTGTTAATCGATTACGACCCTAGTGTGGGATAGTCTGGAACATGTCCATGGTACACACTCACACATACACACAAACACATACACATACACACATACACACACATACATACACCGATCACATTCGGTACTGTTCAGATTGCACTTACTTGTTGATTCTCAAAGCAGACGGGATGGACGAATGAGTTGAGCATCCGTCTCCTTTTTTGGGAGATCAGAGGATCTGAACCCATGGGTGTGTGGGTTCGAGCCCTGGTTGAGTCAAACCAATGACTTAAAAATTGATACTTGTCACTTCCTAGCCAGGCGCTTGACATTATTAGGATAGGGCAAGGCCTGGTTGGCTCAGTTTCAGGATAATGTGACTTGAGTGGGATATCAGGCCATGGTGCTGGCGGCCTGGTGTCCCAGTGGGGCAGCACTATGAAATGTCACCATAAATGCACACTGTCACAAGCCGGTACCTGTAGTGATATGACCTTAGATGTTGATAGGATGTAAAACAACAACAAACAAACAATGTTGATTCTCAAAGTCATTTGCTCCTGATTTGGTGATGCTAAGTGATAGTAGGCTATATTGGCAGTTTATTTGGTCATCTGCTACAGGTATGCAGGTATTGCAGGTATAGCAATACCTCAGGGAGTTTGACGCCCCTGCCTGGCAGAGTTGTAAACCACTGCCTTGTGGTACAGGTTCTTGACAGAACCGAAGGCTAAGGGAGCAAACCCTAAACAGAAAACCATGTCACTGTGGCAGCAATAAGGGCGGTTGATCTTTGGAACTCCCAACATCTCCCGACCAGCCACTGCAGGGACAAATAGTTTTGCGCCTGTCTTGACATGTTCTTGCCGGTGTGAAACCTCTATTTGCTCCCCGAGAGAGTGCTGCTGGTAACTTGCAAAAGCCAGCAGCACTTCAACACTTTTGCAGGCAGCTTTCCTGAAATGTAATGAAAGCAGTCTTTGTCGCATCGCGACCGACAGCATGATGATGATGATGATGATGATTTGGTAATCAAAATGTCGTCTGGCAGTGGAGAATAGTGGAGTGGTCTGCACTGACCTCTCAGGCAAGGAGCTGCATAGACAGGTAGGCATGGGTAGTACGGTGACATCAGGCAGCCTAGATGGTGTAATGGTTAGCACACTGTTCCGGAATGCAAAAAGATGTGGGTTTGAGTCTCGCTCTAGGCGCAATATTTCCCATTTTCATCACTCCCCAACGACAATAGTTTTGGTGAGCAGAAAATGTCACATTATGTTGTCTGTAATACATAATGTATGCCATCACAGAATGTCGTCTGCATTGAGTAAATGTCGTCTGCATTCACTAAATGACGTCTGCATTAAATAAATACTGTCTTTCATGAGTAAATGTCGTCTGCAATCAGTAAATGTCGTCTGCATTCAGTAAATGTTGTCTGCGATCAGTGAATATCATCAAGCGGCATATATTATGTGACGTCTGTTATTACTATTCGTCTGTCCAGAGTTGCAGACGGCTCGGGCAGACTGAGGGACGGTCCTGGTTGTCTTTAACTGCAGACGGAAAGTAGCCGGAGGTGAATTAGACGAGGATCACCCACCCCACCCCCACCAGCTCCCTCCTCCTCCTCCTCCACCCTCTCCGATCCACCCCCTCCCACCCCCTCCCACCCCCTCCCACCCCCTCCCACCCCCTCCTCCTCCACCCCCTCCCACCCCTCCCACCCCTCCTCCCCTTCCAGCACCTAATCCCCTCCTCCACCCCCTCCCCCCTCCACCCGGCTCCCTCTGTCATCTCCTGTAGAAGCAAAGTATCACTAACAATTAACACCACCACGTGTAACTAACAATTAACACCAGATTCAATCAAGCACTCACTAACTGGCACCGGGTGCAGTGGCCGAATCGGTAAAGCGCGGCCCTCGGGAGATCTGGAGTTCGGTTCGCGGTCGAGTCAAACCAATGACTTATAAAATTGATACTTGTCGCTTCCTAGCCTGGCACTCGACATTGATAGGATAGGGCAAGGACTAGTTAGCTCGGTGTCTGGATAATGTGACTGGGTGGGATATCAGGTCATGGTGCTGGCAGTCTGATCTCCCCATGGGGCAGCACTATAAAGTCATCATGAGTGTGCACTGTCAAAAGTCGGTACCCATTCTGATATGACCATGGATGTTGCGAGGATATAAAACTCCAACAACCAACCAATATAGGATAGCGCCTCGAGCTGCTAGCCACAGACGGCACTTATTCGTTCTAATGCCCCTCTTTGAAGGATTGATCCCTGCCTGGTGGGACGCAGCTCAAATATCTGCATTCTGTGACGTCACGCAGGAATTAGAGTGAATTACATAGATTAAGGGGTATTGCGAAAAGGCTTCAGATTCATAATTCTTCAAAGGTGGCTTCCGGATGCCTTCCTCTGGGCTCCATCATGCTGTTCTACTGTCACGCGGTGTATTTATTTATAATCGTCTATAATTATTAACCTGAGGCTATATGAGCCGAAGCTGGTTTGTGATTATTTCATAAAGAAGCCATATCAACCTCTGTGTGCTTGTTCCCTGGTCTACGTCACTATATATTGAAAAGTTTCACTGAGGTGATAATTATGCAGTGTTTGTACAGAGTCCGATTATCCGACTTTCATTGGATATTGATGTATTTGTCGGATATATTCAGAATTTTGATGATTTTGCATTATTTTGGGATGAATGGGTCCGATTTTGCTTACATTTCTTGTTCAAAACATGAACTAAATTGTCATAAATTCTTTGGAATGCTAATGAAATAAGCTATTCAGAATGTAAATTGTTAATTGTCTGACAGCATTATATATTTTTTCAGAATATGTATTGTTAATTGTCTGACAGTTTTTCCCACCCCCATATTTTAAGTACTGGAGGAAAACAAAGATTTTGGTAGCACAAAAGTTAGATTTTTATTTCTGCCTTGGCACAAACACTGGGCACTGCTGATTGGCATTAATACTAATACTAATACTAATACTAATACTAATAGTCACTGCTGGACCCAATTAAGTATTACTACCACAGCCATTATTACTAGTTATACATTCAGTGTACTTGTGAATATGTGTCAAATGGCCGTGGTCATGTTAGACCGGACGCGGGGGCCCAATTGGCAGAGCGCAGGCTTCGCGTGCAGGAGATCGGGAGTTCGGTTCCCAGTCAAGTCAAAGCAATGACTTATAAAAATTGATTCTTGTCGCTCCCTAGCCTGGCACTCGGCATTAATAGGATAGGGCAAGGACTGGTTAGCTCAGTGTCAGGATAATGTGACTGAGTAGGATATTGGGTCATGGTACCGGTGGCCTGGTCTCCTACTAGGGCAGCACTATAAATTCCCCATGAGTGTGCACTGTCACAAGTCGGTACCCATCCTGATATGACCTTAGATGCTGCCAGGACGTAAAACTCCAATACCCAACCAACCTTTCAGGCGCACACTCTGTAATGTGTGCATTGTGACGTCAGCAACATCTGACTGCACTTTGTTGCACCGATCGTGAACAAACCTACATCGGCCTAAAGCCCCAGTCAGACCTCACCGGATTGAGGAACCGGACAGAAACCGGACACTGTCCGGTGAAATACGGCTTTGTACGGTTTATATACTGTTGGCATACGGGATGTCCTTTCTGTGTCCGGTGGTGTCCAGTGTGTATGGTAGCAAGTTTTGGACATGCACAAAACTTGTACTGGACTGAGGTGTACGGTTGGTGTCCATTTTAAGTCCGTTTCATGTCCGGTACCCATCCGTTAGGTGTCTGGTTTGTATCCTGAAGAGTCCGTTGACGCTGCTGCGGGAATTCGGTCCGTCGGTTTTTGGCATGTCCGTGAACAGTCTGGTAGGTGTCCGGTTATCGTACGGTTATCGTCCGGTGGCTATTCGTCAATGTACGTTCCTTGTCCGTTTAGCATTCATTTCATCCAGTACATTTTGACACCGGACACCAGCAGACTAAACACTTCTTTGTCCGGTGGTGTCCGGTACTCAGTCCGGTAAGGTCTGACTGGGTCTTAAGCCATGAGCGGTGGTGTGGTGTTGTGTGGTGTGGAGGAACACCGGGAGGGTTGGTCCGGTGGTGTCCGGTACTCAGTCCGGTAAGGTCTGACTGGGTCTTAAGCCATGAGCGGTGGTGTGGTGTTGTGTGGTGTGGAGGAACACCGGGAGGGTTGGTCCGGTGGTGTCCGGTACTCAGTCCGGTAAGGTCTGACTGGGTCTTAAGCCATGAGCGTGTTGTGGTTGTGTGTGGAGGATCGGGAGGGTTGTCCGGTGGTGTCCGGTACTCAGTCCGGTAAGGTCTGACTGGGTCTTAAGCCATGAGCGGTGGTGTGGTGTTGTGTGGTGTGAGGAACACCGGGAGGGTTGGTCCGGTGGTGTCCGGTACTCAGTCCGGTAAGGTCTGACTGGGTCTTAAGCCATGAGCGGTGGTGTGGTGTTGTGTGGTGTGGAGGAACATCGGGAGGGTTGGTCCGGTGGTGTCCGGTACTCAGTCCGGTAAGGTCTGACTGGGTCTTAAGCCATGAGCGGTGGTGTGGTGTTGTGTGGTGTGGAGGAACACCGGGAGGGTTGGTCCGGTGGTGTCCGGTACTCAGTCCGGTAAGGTCTGACTGGGTCTTAAGCCAGAGCGGTGGTGTGGTGTTTGTTGGTGTGGAGGAACACCGGGAGGTTGGCCGTGGTGTCCGGTACTCAGTCCGGTAAGGTCTGACTGGGTCTTAAGCCATGAGCGGTGTGGGTGTTGTGTGGTGTGGAGGAACACCGGAGGGTTGGTCGGTGGTGTCCGGTACTCAGTCCGGTAAGGTCTGACTGGGTCTTAAGCCATGAGCGGTGGTGTGGTGTTGTGTGGTGTGGAGGAACACCGGGAGGGTTGGTCCGGTGGTGTCCGGTACTCAGTCCGGTAAGGTCTGACTGGGTCTTAAGCCATGAGCGGTGGTGTGGTGTTGTGTGGTGTGGAGGAACACCGGGAGGGTTGGTCCGGTGGTGTCCGGTACTCAGTCCGGTAACGTCTGACTGGGTCTTAAGCCATGAGCGGTGGTGTGGTGTTGTGTGGTGTGGAGGAACACCGGGAGGGTTGGTCCGGTGGTGTCCGGTACTCAGTCCGGTAAGGTCTGACTGGGTCTTAAGCCATGAGCGGTGGTGTGGTGTTGTGTGGTGTGGAGGAACACCGGGAGGGTTGGTCCGGTGGGTAAGGCTTCATTCAGGTCACCAGTGGAAAGCTGCGTTTTTTTTAGTTTTACATCCTGGCAACATCTAAGGTCAGAATGGGTACCGACTTGTGACAGTGTGTACTCATGGTGACTTCATAGTGCTGCCCCACTGGACGACCAGACTGCCAGCACTATGACACAGTATCCCACTCAGTCACATTATCCTGATACCGAGATAACAAGTCCTTGCCCTATCCTATTAATGCCGAACGCCAGGCTAGGTAGCGACAAGTATCAATTTTGTAAGTCATTGGTTTGACTGGACCGGAAATTGAACTCCCGACCTTCCATATAGGAAGCCTGCACTCTATTGATTCGGCAGTCGTATCCGGTGGCCACCAGTATAAAGCTGTGGGTTCGATCCCTGACTGACGCAAATCAAAGACTTACTAGGAAAATGGGAACTTTTCGCTGACGAGCCGAGCTGGCCCTCGGCATTACTATAACTAGGGCAAGGACTGGCTCATTCAATATCAGAATCATATGATTGAGTCGAGTATAGTCATGGTGCCACCGAAATTACATCTTAATTGGGCAGCACTATAAAGCAATCGTGAATATGTACCGTTAGTAGTCGAGACCCGACATGATATGACTGATATTATTATTAGTTGTTGTTGACCTCAGATGTTGCTTTGACGTAATGCCCCGTGCATGCACTCAGCCAGTCTCTGGCTGTCACCAGTCCAGGGTCTGCTGTATTTAACTGTTACACACCCACCCACCCACCCACCCTCCTCGCAGTTTTGCTCACCCCACACCACGTCCCAGATTTGTTGAGTTTGCAGGTTTCAGACTCGTGAATCATCTAATATGCCAACCGGGCGCCGTGGCCGAATCGGTAGAGCGCAGTAGCCTCGCGTGCGGAAGGTTGGGGGTTCGGTTCCCGGTCGAGTCAAATCAATGACTTACAAAATTGATACTTGTCACTTCACAGCCCTATATAAAAACGGTCGAAAAAGCGGGTTAATGAAATGAGAGCCTAATTTCACAATCTAAGAAGCAACATTTATTCTTTGTAGATGTCTTCATATTTACCCGCTACCTTTGAGTTGAAAAATATAATAAAATATCTAGTTTAATAAGATTTAAAATCGACGGCGTTCTAGTGCCGCCATCTTGTCTTTTTGCATTCTCGCCCATTTCACCAACTCTGTGCCTATATGGGTAGCCATTTGATACTGGAGCCACAGTTTCTAGTTCCTGTTCCATACTAAAGATATTTTCGCCCGTATTTACACTATGTTGTCCTTCACCCGTGTACTACAAGTACCGGGTGAATCTTTTATCTAGGAAGGGACAAGTACCAACTTTTAAGTCATTGGTTTGACTCGACCCAGGTTCCAATCCCACGATCTACCAATATGGGAGACGGACGCTCAACTCATTCGGCCATCCTGTCTGTTCTCTGCAGAGCCAAGGTTCTTCTGAGGCCACACTGCTCGACGCTTCTGGATCGACACGTATTAATACGTCAGCCCTTTACGTGAACAGGCACAGTTTGACCCAATTCTTTCCCCTGCCCCAAAAACCTCTGAGCCTGGCCAGGGGTCAAGGTCACAGCAATCCAGCAGTGTGGGTAGCCCATTAGTAGACCGACTGCGGTTTTACATCCTGACAACATCCAGTGTCGGTTGGAGGCTTACGTCCTGGCAACATCTAAGGTCATATCAGAATGGGGCACCCAGGTCAAATCAGGATTCTGGATAAGCAGCGACTTCTGACTGCCCAACCTCAATGACGGCTTTATAGTGCTGCCCCACTAAGATATATCAATCCACCGGTACCCTCATATAATATCCCACTAACTCACCTAATCCTGGCACTGAACCAGCCCAGTGTGTGCCCTATCCTAGAAATGCTGAAAACCAGGCCTGTCTGTGCCCTATCATAGAAATGCCGAAAACCAGGCCAGTGTGCGCTCTATCCTAGAAATGCAGAGAACCATGCGAGCCAGCGACAAGTAGCAATCTGTAAGTGTTGGGTTACTGGTGACTAAGTCGTCTTATTAGTGGCTAGTCACGTCGTTAGTGGCTAAGCCACTCTGTTACATCCGTACCTATGAGCATATCAAAGCCCAGTGAATCTACCACAAAGAAAGGACATAACGTATCATAGAGAGAAATATACGCTATACCTACAGTTGGAATTAGATGTCCTGACAGAGATCTCAATCTACTCTTCGGATACAATTGCCCATCGGATACACCGATGTCAATTAGAAATTGAAAAGCAGACAAATGTATTAAACTCTTAGCCGTACCTGAGTCTACAAGACCAGACAAATTAAATCCATCAAATTCAATGTTAATTGAAGGATGTGCATCAAGTGTGCTTTTTAGTTTCCCGACGGTATAGTACCGCTCACGTTAACGTTACTAGAAAGTAATTTTATCTTATCTGGACAATTGCGCATCATTTGTGCCTCGTTCCATAGGAAACAAGCTTTCGTAGATTTTGACGGTGTATTAGGCTTTCCCTGCCTAAAAGCATTGCTTTTCCATGCCTGCGGATACGCGTGAGACATTCTACTGGGTAATGTCTGTGTCTGCGCAACCAGCAAAGCGTTTAAATTGCCTCCCTGCTGTTGCGTTGACAGCGCATGCCTAGCTGTGTGATGTGCGACTGAACTATGCCTATTTTTTAGAAACATTTTCTACCCGGACCGGCAGTCCTAGGTTTGTGTGCGGTGAATCAACACGTATGAAATGGTTATAAGATTGATTGATTGGTGGTTGCTTTACGCCGTGTTGGCTGCATTGGCCATATTCACGGCCATATTCATTGTTATAAGAACTGACACGAGAAGGCGTCGCAGCGTTCACAGCGTGAATTGCTGAATGCTCTGAAATACCACTGCCTAACGACAAGTTATCCATGCATTTTCTAAGAGACTTAATCTCACCGTGAATAGTTTTTCAGTCTTAGCAGCTAAGCAACATTGGTTTGGTGAAGGCAACTTGTTGCATAACATAAGCTTCACATAAGTACTTATTCGCAGATTATGCTTATGCTAACTTTAAGATTAACTTAAAATTGCGTAGTCCGATGGTTCTGAGTTTCTGTCATTTTTCTAAGATAAATATATTAAATTGATTGTTATAATCTACCTTACTTCAGTTTGAAGTAACGTTTATTTTAAATGGCTAACTTTGGAGATATCTGAAGTGCAAACATTCAAAATTATTTTTGGCAAACATGCCAAAACTCTGACCCATAGGCTTCAGCAGTACCAGGTTCGATTAAATTGACTCAGCATTCCCCTCTATGCTGAAACAAATTTTTAATAAGTGCATCAGTATCGAAGTTAGATATTTAGAATGAAATCTAGGTAATTGTTTTGGTTTTGAAAATTGCATGCTTTTATCGGACTATGCAACTTTATAAAGTTGCAGAATCTGACGAAAGCTTCAAATTTTGTAATCCAAAATACTCTCCTACATTTGATCCTACATATCTAACTTAGATCATCATCATCATCATCATCATCATCATCATGCTGTCAGTCGCGATGCGACAAAGACTGCTTTCATTACTTGACTGCCGCTCTCCATTTATCTCTCTGCTGTGAGAGTGATGTCCATGAGTCGGTCTTGTTGAACCTGTACCACTGCCTTGTGGTACAGGTTCTTGACAGAACCGAAGGCTAAGGGAGCAAACCCTAAACAGAAAACCATGTCACTGTGGCAGCATTAAGGGCGGTTGATGTATGGAACTCCCAACATCTCCCGACCAGCCACTGCAGGGACAAATAGTTTTGCGCCTGTCTTGACATGTTCTTGCTGGTGTGAAACCTCTATTTGCTCCCCGAGAGAGTGCCGCTGGTAACTTGCAAAAGCCAGCAGCACTTCAACACCTTTGCAGGCAGCTTTCCTGAATAACTTAGATGGTGTTGCACTTATTAAACATTTGTAGCTACATATAAGGGTACACTTAAGGCAATTTAATATAGCATGTTACTGCTATCTCTAAAAATTAGCCGAGACTCAAAACCATTGGACTATGCAACTTTAATTCGAAAGCAATCCCTAAGACCCTTGCAGCGAAGAGGATGATAAACCCCACCAGGCAAAGACAAGTCACTTTGAGAACAAAAAAAAGAAGGCCAAAATGGCGCCAGTGGCGCTTTGTGGGGGGTGGATTTGGATGTGGATGTGGGGGTGGATGTGGGGGTGGGGAGGGAGTAGCGTGACTTGATCGACCGGCCATGATGGATCTACGCACAGAAATGTCGGGCGGCGGTGGTTCAGATGGCGTCATGATTCTGGGTGATAATTGGCGCCGTGGGGGAGAGGGGGGGTGTGTAGGGGGCGCTGTAGGTAGGGGAACACATGCCAGTTGCCCCCCTGGCAGGTTAGATTCGTTATTGGAGTTTTACCTCCTGCCAACATCTAACGTCATATCAGGACTGGTACTGATTTGTGACAGTGCGCACTCATGGCAACTTTATAATGCTGCCCCACTGGGAGACCAGGCCGCCAGCATCATGACCAGATATCCCACTCAGTCACATAATCCTGAAATTGAGATAACCAGTCATTTCCCTATCCTAATAATGCCGGGGCACCTGCTAGTACCGGGTGAATCCTTTATCTAGTCCCTTCAGTGTCAGGATAATGTGACTGAGTGAGATATCGGGTCACGGTGCCAGCAGCATGATTTCCCAGTGGGGCAGCACTATAAAGTCACCATGAGTGCACACTGTCACAAGTCGGTACCCGTCCTTATATGACCTTAGATGTTGCCTGGACGTAAAACTCCAACAAGCAACCAACACGAACTTGCAGCGTGAATGCTGCTTCTGTTTTGGTTTCATGCCAGTTCTCGCCAGATTCGCTCAATAATTGTCTCATTGAACCAAGCTTTTCCCTTCACTCTCCTATTGTCACCAGCCTTCATAACAAGTATTTGAGTAATTATTACCAGAGCTCGATGAATAACTGGCAATCCGCTCATGAATTAAAGATAAAACAATCCTGTGTGCTAGGCTACATTCAGATTGTTTTGTATACAGTAAAATCTCTCTAACTGACCACCTCCACAGATCGACCACTCCCCTATATCGCTTTATTTTGGTCCCAAACGATCGCCCATACAAAAACCATTGTACCGATATATAAAAACTCCCTAAACCAAACACCTCCCTAAATGGACCATTTAAAGTCGGTTCCATGGTCGGTCGAGTTAGAGAGGTTTTAATGCGTCATTCCTGCCAAACTCGTCATGATTATAGTTGCGTAGTCCTGGATGGTAGGTTGGTTGATGCAGGTGCTTGGGTAGTCGTGATTTAGGTTCCGGGAGGGACGCGAAGCAGGCGTTAACGTGGTTGAGTGGGTTAGCTGTGGACGGGGTTTGGAAGTCGGTTGGGCCGGAGAGGGATAGAGAGGAACAGAGAGGGTCCTGACGCAATTAACACCTTTATGCTTTATACTGTTACTATATACTGGTGTTCGCCACACACACTAGATGGCGCCACCCTTAGAAACATCGGTTTATGTAGTTTACAGCTGTATCATATTTATGCACATCTGAATTTTTATCTTTAAAAATATATTTTTTTTATATATTGTCTAACTTGGATATGTCTGAATAGTCTTTCTCTCCTTTGATTCCGAGGTTCAAATAGGGAGACCCAACCTCATCACACGTTATTGAGTGGCACGCCTTGTTTCACCTTGTCTATCAGTTCATGCACACCTGTGTTCATCTACTGATACTCTCACAGCGCAGATGCCATGCAGTCCTACCAAGGATTTTATATATGCTGATAGCAAAGCGAGACTGAGGCTCTCCCAGCATGCAATCAGAAAATACTGCCGCCATATTGGAAGCGTTATAATGAGCGATGATAGGGGCAACATAATTTATATAGCTAGCATTATTATGTTATGTTTAGACTTCTGCTCTTCTCCCCGTCCTGATATGATGACCTTAGATGTTGCCAGGATATAAAACTCCAACAATCAACCATCTGCTCTTCTCTTGAATGTCACTTTAGAAAAGATGGCTGCAATCGTCGTATTTGGCTACATTTCTAAGGTATCGTAAACAATGTCGGTTTAATACAAAATAAAACCACCAAAGAACTATATCTGTAAACGCCGGCATACTACTAGGCTATAGCATATGAATGACATGGCCAATTATCATGCTTTCAAAATGGCCAATTATCACGCCTGCGTGATGTCACTTAACCATCTATCCCTCTACTATCTGTGGTCCTACCTGGAGGAAGCGACTAGCACTACAGCGCCATCTGGTGGATTAGTGCCTGTGGTACCGCATTGATGTTGACAACATCAGCTATTGGGTGGGTTGACCTTGAGCCTGCATTCACCTTGTGTGTGTGTGTGAGACCACACCCCACGACAGACCTACCATGTTCCCAGTGTCCTCATTGTCTGGTTGAATGTCCAGTTGCGTGTCGTAAAAGCCGCTTTGTGGCAAGTGCTTAGCGGCTAACCAGGAGGACGTCGTAAATCCACAAATAGGTGCAGCGGAGGCTGATCTAGCCAGCATAGACCCATGTAAGTTGGTGTTATCGGTCATGATTGTGATGTCCACTGTTGTGTAATGGCTGGTCACCAGCGTCTGCCAATAAAACTGTTATCGGACCAGGCCTTGTGTGATAATAAACCTGCCTAATCCAATGAAGGCATCACCTTTAAAGAAACAAAAAAAACTCTTACCTGGATTTGATCCTATGTACTAAACTTATTTTTCTTTTTTTTGTTTGTGACAACGTATTTACCCTGCCCATAATGTATAAGCCCCCACAAGGGCGCTTGTTTTCAATGCTGGACATCTGTGATGTTGTTTTTGTTCTGATCCTTTTCCCAGGGGTGTTTACCTGTTTCAGCTCAGGCCAGTCTCTCGTGGTTTTGGGTGTTAGTAATAATCTATGTTAGTTTTTTTGTATTTTTCCCAGAAGTTTTGTCTAGTTTGAGTATGATACCTTAGAGTACTATGTACATCAATTTGGGTGTCATGTAGGCTTGGAGGAGAGGATCCCGTCCCATATTGGTTTGTTGCAACCCCCTTTCACCCATGTCCTGTCCTTAGATAGTGCACCGGTGCGCCAGAACACACCCAGACTCTTCAGGACTGCGACTAGGTGGGATTGCTGTGTTAGCCATTTTGCATTTCAGGGTGGATCCGATGCATGACCGTGGCCTGTCCATTTCTGTGTTGGTTTGTGCCATTACACATACCCAGGTGGACTGCGCCATGTCGTGATGGTTTCTCTGATGTCCTTAGTGCTTGGAGGGGGGGGGGGGCTAGTGTCCATTATTTTTTTCGTATCTACCATTTTTCTGGCCCGTCTTTTGCTTTTTGCGCTATTGCACAGCAAGCAGTGACTGGTGTCCCTGCAGGGGGTTACTGTGTACCCTGGTTTTGTGGTGTAGTGGTGTGCTAGTATTTTAAGGTGCGTTTCCCTTCTATTCGGCATTGCATTTTTTGTGTAGTTCCATCATAGGGTATCTTTTGTGTACCTGGAGACATATTTTGAGGGCTTTGTTTTGTAGCACCTGCAGTTTGTTTAGAAGTTTGGTATTTCCTCCCATCTAGATTACACTACTATAGGGGAGTGGTCGATCTGTGGAGGTGGTCGGTCCCCCAAAATACACACAGACACACACAAATACACATACACAAAACACATACAGAAACACACGGACACACGGTGCACACACAGAGACATACCGACACACACACACACACACAGACACACACACACACACACACACACACACACACACACACCAGACAGGATGGCTGAAGGAGTCGAGTGTCCGTCTCCCATTTTGGTAGATCGTGGGATTCGAACCCTGGTCGAGTCAGACCAATAACTTAATATGTATATACTTGTTGCTTCCTAGCCTGGAGCTCAATATTAATAATATTATTAGGATAGGGAAAGGACTGGTTGGCTCAGTGTCAGGATAGGTGACTGTGTGGGATATCAGGTCATGGTGCTGGTGGTCTGGTCTCCCAGTGGGGCAACACTATAAAAGTCACCATGAGTCTGCACTGTCATAAGTCGGTGCTCGTCCTGATATGACCTTAGATGTTGCCAGGATGTAAAACTCAAACAAACAACCAACCAATCACAGACACACACACAGCTCTTGGCATACTCTCTGGTTTTCGTAGACACCACTTCAATGGTTTAACACTGCTAGAGACAATTTGCCTCCACAGTGCTGCAGTCAGCTTTCCGCTTGTTTATTGTGTGTTTTTATATATTTTGGGTCAGAGCCGGCTTTGATTACTGCCGGGGGTTGATCTGGATGTGTGGGGCGGTGTTGCCCCGGGGAGCGGCCCATATGCCCTGTAACTAACGCCTCGTGGCCGGCCTTGCTGACGGCCCGGCACCCATTCACCGCCAGTAACCAGCACAACAAGGACAGGAGGGGGCTTAGTCAGCCCGGTGTCGCAGTTTGAAAGGGTACCCGGTTTAAAATGGGGCTTTTCACAATGCGCATGCGTCAAATTCGAATGGCAAGTCTGAAATGTTGTCTGAATTTCTGGCTTGCTTCTGTCTGAGGGGGAGCTCAAGTAAGGATTCCTTCAGGAATCATTGTACTGAATATTTCATTAACAAGTTAACGAGTGATTAACAAGTTATTAAACATGGGTACAATCTGAATCACGCAGAAATACATGCGCATGTGCATTGTAAAAAGCCCCATTTTAAACCGGGCACCCTTTTAAACTGTGACACCGGTGTAGCAGGAAATCGCAAACCCTGTAAATCGCAAACCCCCACTTGTGATTTCCTAGGAAATCGCATTGAAATCGCAACCCCATGCCATATATGGGCATGGGGGGTTTGCGATTTCCTAGGAAATCGCATATCCCCCCTGGAGATCGCAAACCCCCCATTCGGCGGCGGCGGCGGCGATTTGTTTACTTTACGTTCGTCGATTCGAAAATATAACTGTTAATATCTCCGCCGTTACGGCGGTAGTCTGAACTGAGAGTAGTAATTATGTGTGGTCTCTGTGGCCTAGTGGTTAGAGTGTAGGACTTGTGATCAGAAGTTGTTTGGTTGTGTTGGTTCAAACCCCATCCACAGCAGAACTTTTTTTTATATTCAACAAAAAAAAAACGTTTTTCATCTATATCTGTTTCTCATTGAACTATGCAATGTAATTGTACTAACATATATTTCACATTACACAAATATATTTCCTCATTGCACTTCTCTAAAGAAGATTGAAAATACCTCAGTATTACCCCCAACTACTAACTAGGTCACTCTCCTGTACACCACCAAGTGGAAAAGTTCAGTACTAAGCATGCACCACCCCTGTGGCACACATCTGAACTATTTCCGAGTTCGTTTGTTTTCCACGCGGCGGATATCTGGCCACTAATATCTTACGGCGGTAGCGACGTCGATGCGGCGGCGATTTGTTTACATTACGTTCGGCGATTTATATCGCCGCCAATGCAGCGGTAGCCTTAATAACGCTTCGAATTTAGGGTTAATTTAATGAAATTTCACGATTTGAGTATGTAATTCTGTTAAATATGGTCGCATTGAATAGATTTGGCCTGAATCGGTCACAAAACACAGGGGGGTTTGCGATTTCCAGGGGGGGTTTGTGATTTCCTAGTAAATCGCAAACCCCAGGGTGTGCAATTTCCAGGGGTTTGCGATTTACTGCCACACCGGCCCTGCCGACGGCCAGACACCCATTCACCAGCAACCAGCGCAACAAGGACAAGAGGCGGGTTAGTCGGCCCGGCCTTGGTGAAGGGGGCGGGGTGGGGGGGGGGGGACGGCAAGTCGGGGCGCCACCCGGCGGCTGAATGGAGGCATTAAGCTGAACCAGAGTGTTTCCTGGTTTCAGTAGAGTACTAGAGTACTACTGCTTCTACTAATACTACTACTACTGTTGCTGCTGCTGCTACTACTTATAATACTACTAGTAGTACTACTACTGCTATTACTAGTATTACTACTGATACTACTACTACTACTGCTATTACTAGTATTACTAGTATTACTACTGATACTACTACTAATCCTACTACTACTGCTAGTACTACTGCTACTAGTAGTACTACTACTGCTATTACTAGTATTACTACTCATACTACTACTAATCCTACTACTACTGCTAGTACTACTGCTACTAGTACTACTATTGCTATTACTAGTATTACTACTGATACTACTACTAATCCTACTACTACTGCTAGTACTACTGCTACTAGTAGTACTACTACTGCTATTACTAGTATTACTACTCATACTACTACTACTGCTATTGCTAGTATTACTACTCATACTACTACTGCTGGTACTATTACTACTACTAGTATTGCTACTGCTACTACTACTCTACTAATACTAATACCACTAAGGTAAGGATCATTGTACCGTTAGCCGCGGGCCTCACGCGCAGGAGATCAGGAGTTTGGTTCCCGGTCGAGTCAAACCAAAGACTTAAAATTGATACTTGTCGCTTCCTAGCCTGGCGCTTGGCATTAATAGGATAGGGCAACGACTGGTTAGCTCACTGTCAGGTGAATGTGACTGAGTGGGATATCGGGTCATGGTGTCAGTGGACTGATTTCCCAGTGGGGCAGCACTATAAAGTCACCATGAGTGCACACTGTCACAAGTCAGTACCCATCCTGATATAACCTTAGATGTTGCCAGAATGTAAAACCCCAACAACCACCCAACCAACCCACCACCTCGTCCACCGCGTTCTGGTCTGTCACCTTCACACGCGTGAAGTGGGGTGTGATTGGTTGGTGTGAAGCTTTGAAGCCCTGAACGCCTCACACTCGTGAAGTGGGGTGTGATTGGTTGGTGTGAAGCTTTGAAGCCCTGACCTGCTCACAGTCGTGAAGTGGGGCGCACACACACGCGCACACACAGGCATGCGCACACACAGGCACGACCACACCACATTGCACAGACACACACACACATACATTCACACACATGCACACACACAGGCACAACCACACCACACAGGCACACACATATACACACACGCACACATACACACACTCACACACACACTTCATCATCATCATGCTGTCGGTCGTGATGCGAATAAGACTGCTTTCATTACTTGACTGTCGCTCTCCATTTAGCTCTCTGCTGTGAGAGTGATGTCCATGAGTCGGTCTTAATGTCTCTCACCTTCAGGTTTCTCTTGATGGTATCCTTGAACCGGAGACGAGGCCGCCCTCTCTTTCTGTAACCAGAAGACAGTTGAGAGTAGAGGATCTGCTTTGGTAGCCTGTCTGATGACATCCTCATGAGGTGTCCAGTCCACCGGAGATTCTTTTTGAGTAGAAGATCTTCCATAGAGGGCAGCCCCATCCATTCCATTTCCTTATTTGTCACTTTGTCCTTCCAGGTTAGCATCATGATCGAACGCAGATATCGCATCATGAAGCCATGCAGCTTTTTCACCTGTCGTCTGTACACTGTCCAGGCCTCGACTCCGTATAGTAGGGTGGATAGCACAATTGCATGGTAGATCTTGCCTTTGACCCGCATGGCCAGATGGTGGTTCTTCCAGAGTCTCTGACGTAGTCGGCCGAAAGATGCGCTAGCCTTGGCCATCCTCCTCTGTATTTCAGCATCAATGCGTCCATCACTTGATATAGTGCTTCCGAGGTAGGTGACCAGACGGGATGGCCGAATGAGTTAGAGCGTCCGTCTCCCATGCTGGTAGGTCGTGGGTTCGAACCCTGGTCGAGTCAAAGCAATGACGTACAAATTTATACTTGTCACTTCCTAGCCAGGCGCTCGGCATTATTAGGATAGGGTAAGGACTGGTGTGCTCAGTGTCAGGATAATGTGACTGAGTGGGATACAAGGTCATGGTGGTGGCGGCCTGGTTTCCCAGTGGGACAGCACTATAAAGTCGCCATGAGTGCATACTGTCACAAGTCGGTACCCGTCCTGATATGATCTTAGATGTTGCTAGGACGTAAAACAACAACATTGGAGAAAGCGTCCACTATTTTCTGGATCTCTTCAGCAGAGTGGGCAACCAGTGCACTGTCATCTGCGAATAGCAGCTACCTCATCAGTATCCAAGTAGTCTTGGTCTTCGCTCTGAAGTGTGCGACGTTGAATAGGTCAGCGCTCTGTCTGGACTTATATAGACACCATCCCCTTTGCCTCGGAAAGCCTCGTCGAGCATTGCTGATAGGAAGATGGAGAAGAGCGTGGGGGCCAGTACACAACCTTGCTTGACCCCATTATTAACCCCAAACAATTCCGAGACTTCCCCTCCAACACTAACATTCGCCATCATTCCTGTATGTAGAGCCTCGATCATAGTTGTGAACTTCTCTGGGCATCCATACTTCCTCAGTAGCTGCTATAGCCCTGTCCTCCTGACTGTATCAAACACCATAGTGAAATTGACAAATACCATGTACAGTGGACGGTCCTGCTAAATGCACTTTTCTTGTAGCTGCCTGAGACAAAATATCATATCCATGTTGCTCCGGTTACCTCTGAAGCCACACTGTGTCTCTGGAACTACATCAGGTGTTATGTGAGGATCCTGGTGAAGATCTTGCCTGCTATGGAAAGAAGAGAGATTCCTCTATAGTTCCCACAGTCTGTTCGATCAGCTTTCTTGTCATCATCATCATGCTGTCGGTCGCGATGCGACAAAGACTGCCTTCATTACTTGACTGCCGCTCTCCATTTAGCTCTCTGCTGTGAGAGTTGCATCCCTGAGTCGGTCTTAATATCTCTCAGCTTCAGGTTTCTCTTGATGGTATCCTTGAACCGGAGACGAGGGCGCCCTCTCTTTCTGTAGCCAGAAGACAGTTGAAAATAGAGGATCTGCTTTGGTAGCCTGTCTGATGACATCCTCATGAGGTGTCCAGTCCACCGGAGATTCTTTTTGATCAGAAGATCTTCCATAGAGGGCAGCCCCGTTCGTTCGAGTATTTCCTTATTTGTCACTTTGTCCTTCCAGGTTAACCTCATGATTGAACGCAGATGTCGCATCATGAAGGCATGCAGCTTTTTCACCTGTCGTCTGTACACTGTCCAGGCCTCGGCTCCGTATAGTAGGGTGGATAGCACGATTGCACGGTAGATCTTACCTTTGACCCGAATGGACACATGGTGGTTGTTCCAGAGTCTCTGGCGTAGTCGGCCGAAAGATGCACTAGCCTTGGCCATCCTCCTCTGTATTTCAGCATCAATGCGTCCATCACTTGATATAGTGCTTCTGAGATAGGTGAATTCCGGAACAGAGTTCAGCTTGTTTCCGTCAACCATGATCTCCTCCTCTCGGGTTCTTGTAGAGTTGGGTTGGTACAGCACCTCCGTCTTCTTGATGTTAATTTTCAGGCCAAACTTCTTTGATGCAGCAGAGTGGGCAACCAGTGCACTGTCATCTGCGAATAGTAGCTCTCTCACCAGTATCTGAGTAGTCTTGGTCTTCGCTCTGAAGTGTGCGACATTGAATAGGTCAGCGCTCTGTCTGGACTGTATATAGATGCCATCCCCCATGTCTCGGAAAGCCTCGTCGAGCATTGCTGACAGGAAGATGGAGAAGAGCGTGGGCACCAGTACACAACCTTGCTTGACCCCATTGGTAACCGCAAACGATTCTGAGACTTCCCCTCCAGCACTAACGTTCGCCATCATTCCTGTATGTAGAGCCTCGATCATAGTTGTGAACTACTGTGAACTACTCTGGGCATCCGTACTTCCTCAGTAGCTGTCATAGCCCGGTCCTCCCAACTGTATCAAATGCCTTTGTGAAATCGACAAATACCATGTACAGTGGTCAGTCCTGCTCAATGCACTTTTCTTGTAGCTGTCGGAGACAAAATATCATATCCACGGTGCTCCGGTTACCTCTGAAGCCACACTGTGACTCCGGAACTACGTCAGGTGTTATGTGAATAGATAGTCTGTTGAGTAGTATCCTGGCGAAGATCTTGCCTGCTATGGAAAGAAGAGAGATTCCTCTATAGTTCCCACAGTCTGTTTGATCACCTTTCTTGTAGATGGTTACAATGCTGGCATCCTTCCATGCTTGGGGTACAGAACCCTCCTCCCAGGCATTGGTGATTAGTTGGTGCAGTCTGTTGAGCAGATTGTCTCCTCCGTGCTTCCATACTTCAGCAGGAATTCCATCACCCCCAGGTGCTTTGCCATCTTTCAGGCTGGCGATTGCTCTAGCCATCTCATCCATGGTTGGAATCTCATCAAGGCATGTTTTAGTAATGCGCTGCTGGATGTTGTCCAGAGCTTCGTGATCTATGTCACCAGGGACGTTGAGTAGCTTCTGGAAGTGTTCACGCCATCTTGCCACAACTCTCTTGCTGTCAGAAAAGGTCTCCATTCCATCTGTTGATTTCAGGTGAACTGGTCCCTTTTTCACGAGTCCCCACACTTCCTTCAGACCACTGTAGAAGCCCTTCATGTTGTTTCTGTCTGCAGCTCTCTGCAGCTACTCTGCCTTCATTTCCCACCAGTCTGACTTCAATGCACGGGTGCATTTTTGTAGCAATCTGCAGGCATCTTTGTATGCTGCAGTGGTGGATCTAGTGTTCCTGGTCTGCAACACTCTCTGGTGGGCTTGGTCTCTTCTGCTCATAAGATTCTGTAGCTCCTGATTGTTGGGGTCGAACCAGTCCTGATGTTTTCTGTCTGGCTTGCCGAGATATGTTTTAGCTGTGTTGTATCATTTCATGAAAGCTGCCTGCAAAAGTGTTGAAGTGCTGCTGGCTTTTGCAAGTTACCAGTGGCACTCTCTCGGGGAGCAAATAGAGGTTTCACACCGGCAAGAACATGTCAAGACAGGCGCAAAACTATTTGTCCCTGCAGTGGCTGGTCGGGAGATGTTGGGAGTTCCATACATCAACCGCCCTTAATGCTGCCACAGTGACATGGTTTTCTGTTTAGGGTTTGCTCCCTTAGCCTTCGGTTCTGTCAAGAACCTGTACCACAAGGCAGTGGTTCACAACTCTGCAAGGCAGGGGCGTCAAACTCCCTGAGGTATTGCTATACCTGCAATACCTGCATACCTTTCTTGTAGATGGTCACAATGGTGCCATCCTTCCATGCTTGGGGTACAGAACTCTCCTCCTCCTCCCCAAGCACAGATATGCACACATACACACACACACACTCACACACACACACTCCCGTACACAAACACTCACACACACACTCATGCACACACACTCACACACACTCATGCACACACACTCACACACACCCACACTCATACACACACACTTACGTACACACATACGCGCACACGCACGCACTCACATACACACACTCACGTACACATACACACACTCACATGCACACACTCACGTACACATACACACACTCACACACACTCACATGCACACACTCACACTCACACTCACACTCACACACACACTCACACACACACACACACACACACCATGCAGATTGGCCCCGCGAAATGACCCCTGTCAGTGCCTCTTTAAATACAATGGGGGGCATTAACTTCAATGTCCCTTTTCCATGGAGCATGCGCAATGACCTTTTGCCCAGTATATTAGTTCTCACCACTGCCACCAGAGGGCAGGTTGGTGGTGGAAATCCTGAATAAAGACCTGTTCCACCGAGCAGACTGACCGGGCGTGGTGGCCGAATCGGTAGAGCACAGGCCTCGCGTGCGGAAGATCGGGAGTTTGCGAGTTCGGTTCCCGGTCGACTCAAACCAATGACTTAAAAATTGATACTTGTCGCTTCCTAGCCTGGTGCTTGGCATTATTAGGATAGCGCAAGGGCTGGTTAGCTCGGTGTCAGGATAATGTGACTGAGTGGGATATCGGGTCATGGTGCTGGTGGCCTGATTTCCCAGTGGGGCAGCACTATAAAATCGCCATGAGTGCGTACTGACACAAGTCGGTAACCATCCTGATATGACCTTAGATGTTGCTAGGATGTAAAACAACAACAAACAAACAAACAAACAAACCGAGCAGGCTGCATGGTTAGCTGTAGATAAAAGATTCACCCCATACTTACAGTACAGGGGTGAACGACAACATAGTCTAAATACGGGCGAAAATAGCTTTAGTATGGAACAGGAAGTAGAATGCCTGGCACCAGTGTCAAATGGTTACTTATATCAACACAGAGTTGGTGAAATGGGAGAGAATGCAAAAAGACAAGATGGTGGCCAGAGAACGCCGTCGATTTCACTTTTAAATTGCATTAAAGTATATGTTTTATTATATTTTCCAACTCAAATGTAGCGGGTAAATATGAAGACGTACATAAAGAATATATTGTGCTTCTTAAATTAAGAATTTACCAGCTCAGTTAATTAACCCAGCATGTCAAAATTCTTCGCCAGCTTGGGTGAATCTTTTATCTAGGTTAGCTGCTACCCACAACATTAGTTCTTCCTACTGCCATCAGAGGGCAGTGGGTGTAATGTAACGACCCGAACTGCATGAAATATTGTCCACAAGTAACGTTTATTGTTACCTGCGCCAGCCACGCCGGTCGCCGTTCCACCCCGGTGACTCTCTGTCACGTGTACAGACATATATATATTTTACCTCGGTAAACAGCCTCAGGCTAGCCTCAGGCTAGGGAGAGGTAAGCACGTCCGGTACCAGCAATTAGCATATACAACTCACGACTGGATAACGTGTCGTTGGGTTGCTCCGGCAAAATTAGTCTACATACAAGCAAATACGCAGTAAGTATAATAAAAACTGTGGTTAGCTTAATTATGATGCATTAGAGCATCATTATGGAAAGTTTAGACTTTCGTTGGTCCAATTTGGACGAGTTATTTGGTTATAAACAACCAAGGATAGAACACTCGAGTGGGTTTCTCGAAGGAACCAAACCGGTCATTAGCGGTTATGTCAACACCCGGGTCACCGTGTGACTATGGGTAGAGATGTGGGTTTCGCCCTATCTCATGTGGAAATTCTCTCGTACTCTAATAGAGAGTAATGTTGGAGATGCTCCTGGGTTTCTTTTATAGACTCCCCTAGACAAAACTTTTTCAGGCGTTTCTCCGAGTTTCGTAGCATTTTCTCCAACTTGTTGACGTAGTAGTCACAGGTGGGAGAAGTGTGCGGAACAGAGGGATGGGCGGGCCGATACACTGGTCCCGACCCCGCGTAAGGTTTGGGCTTGACCCACAACCCACGCACAAATTTAGCTTATTACGCCTGTGTTATAACGGTATAAACACGTTCTTTAACACCAATAGATGTCCAAATGAGTTTGAAACAACCATATTGTGACATATATATATACCGGGACTGACCAAAAATTTTTGTTTCAGCTCCCGATGGCCACGAAGCGGAGTAAGCGCGGTGCAGCAGCAGCCGAGGGGCGTGTTCCGAGTGGAGTGGACGAGGAGTACGACTCCTCACCTGTGTTGTCGGCAGGGCCGTCGACACAGCCCCGGGCGCATATCCTCTCCGACCCGGACGAGGACGCAGTGCCTGATGTGCCTGCGCCTCCAGATTGGGAGGCTCGCTTTGCAAGATTGGAAAGCCACATCTTGACTGCCAAATCGCCTGTGTCTCGGAAGCGGCGTAGGCCGAGTGTCCAAGAGGATTCGTTTGAGGATTTCTTGGACACAGACTCGGCGGTGGAGCTTAAGGCTCCTCCTCCTCCTTCTCCTAAACGGAGGAAGAAGAAGAAACAGGTGATTTCTTCGGGTGATGAATTCACCAAGGAGCGGGCAGAGACTGGTTTGCGCAAAAAGCGGAAGACTAAGTCCAAAAAGAAGAAGAGGAAGAGGAAATATTCTTCTTCTGAGTCGTCCACTGAGTCTACTTCTACGGAATCAGACTCAGACACCGTATATGAAGGGGTCTATGCGGACATTGGCACTAAAGTGGCTAAGAAGGTGGAGAAGCCAAAGGCTAAGCGGGTTAAAACCACTACGCTTATGCGCGAGACCGTGAATGGTCATTTTCGCACGTTCAAACCGGCGGAGGTTATCTCCAAGTTAGGAGATGAGTTAACAGGCATAAAGGGTGTTCCCAACTCCATCATTAAAGAAATGGATCGGGATGTCAATATGACGGATGACCGTAAGAAGTTTGAGGATGTGTTGCACACAGTGCATAAGGCAGTGTTGGCTACCCTAACAGCTATTGTTCCTGTGGCTAATAGGATGCAGAGTGAAAATAAGTTCTCGTCTTTGGCTAAGACAATGGACAAAGGCATTGCAGTGTTAGCGGCGGCAGGTAATTACCTGTCGTTTCGAAGATATGAAAATGTCTTCAAGTCAGTTTGCACAGATGCTGGCAAAGAAGTGGCTCGCTCTAAGAAGGTTACCGATAATGAGGGGAAGGAGTTTACGCTCTATCTTGCTCCAGAGCCGATTAAAGGGAAACCTTTAGATAACACCAAGATGTTTGGCGGTCAACTACAATACCTCTATAAAGAGGTAGAGACTGCAGCCAAGAGTGGCAAAAACATGGATGGCAAGAAGAAACAGGAAGCTCCTCGTTTCAAAAAGTCACGAGGGGATTTTCGTCCACGACGGTTCACCAGAGGAACCAGACCGAGTTCAAGCTTCGGTCAAGGGTTTCGGGGCCGGGGCGCTCGCCCAGGCTGGACCGACAACACCGCACGGCCAATAGGCCGAGGGTTCAACTCGTCGAGACCTTTCCCCAGGGGCGGGTCCAAGTAGAGGTCCAAACACAAACTTTACAAGTCCCTGCAGCCTCTAAAAACACACAAACTGTAAGCAACTTTGTGGCTGGTAATATTAGTAATCATATTTCTGAGTGGCACAAAATTACTAGTGACCAAGAAATTATAGAAATAGTTAGGGGTGTTCACATTCCCTTTACACAAATTCCTGTACAAAGTATAATACCTTTTCCATATAACATTCAACCAGTTGAACGAGACGCACTAACTAAACAGGTACATAAATTCTTTGAGAAAGGAATTATACAAAAAGTGACACACTGTTCAGGACAGTTTATTTCAAACATTTTCTCGAGACCGAAGCCTAATGGTGATGTTCGAATGATCCTGGATTTAACAATCCTTAATAAAAGGGTGGAATATCGACATTTTAAAATGTTCTCTCTAGATACGGCACGAGATCTGATTACACCAGATGCGTGGATGGCTAGTGTTGATTTACAGGATGCATATTATACGCTTCCCATAATGGAACAATACCGAAAATTTCTTCGATTTATTTGGGATAACCAACTCTATGAGTTTACCTGCATGCCGAATGGCTTAGCTTGTGCGCCACGTTTATTTACTAAATTGCTTAAACCTGTTTTCTCGGTAATGGCGAGGAAGGGTCACATAATGTTTCCATACATAGATGATTCTTTTATTATAGCATCAACACAAATTGGTTGTGTGAATGCAGTTTTGGATTTATGTGCATTACTCACTAAATTGGGGTTTTATGTACATCAACAAAAGTCAGTGTTTAAACCAACAAAACAACTCAAATGTTTAGGGTTTATTCTGGATACACAGTCCCTTACAGTGTCGATAACAGAACAAAAACTAATTAAGTTTATGACTACAGCGACTCAGCTTATTAAGTTATCAAAGCCAAAAATTAGACAGGTTGCTGTTCTTATTGGCATAATGACATCATATGCACCTGCTGTGTTATATGGGAAGGCCCATATTAAGTCGCTAGAAATAGATAAAAATTTAGCGTTAACACGAACTAAAGGCAATTTTGAGCGAAAGATGTTTATTTCGCAAGAAGGGTTACAGGATATTGGATGGTGGATGCAACATATAGCAAGTTCACCAAATCCAATCCGCATGGCGGAACCTAATACAGTAATTACTACTGATGCTTCGTTAGAAGGTTGGGGAGCTCATCGAGATGGGGTCACAACAGGAGGTAGATGGCTTGATGATGAAAAATCAGACCATATTAATGCACTAGAATTGCGTGCTATTTATCTGGGCTTATGTAGTTTAGTAAAGATACATAAATCACAAGTTAGAATACTAACTGATAATACTACTGCCATGGCATATATTCGTAACATGGGTGGAACCAAATCAAAGCCTTGCAATCAGTTGTCTAAACTGATTTGGAACTGGGCACAGGCTCAACAAGTCTGGCTGACTGTAGCGCATATTCCAGGGTCACAAAATACACTTGCAGACCATAAAAGTAGAAATTTCCATGACCATTTAGAATGGTCTCTCTCTACACCTTTGTTTAACTTCATTTGTGAAAAATGGGGTACACCTAAAGTTGACTTGTTTGCATCACGAAATAATAACAAGTTACCTTGTTATGTTTCTTGGCATCCTGAACCGGATGCTTGGAAAGTAGATGCGTTTGCTATTACTTGGGAAAATAATTATTTTTATATTTTCCCACCATTTAGCATTATCAGCCGAGTAGTGAGAAAAATCGGCTTGGAAGGGACACATGCGATACTGGTGGTGCCCGATTGGGACACGCAACCTTGGCTGCCAGCAGTTTCACAACTGGCAAAAGATCGTATACGATTCCCAAGAAAACTCGGGAATCTGACGCACCACGGACCGCTAGTGGTTCACGGCGACGTGTCAACGACGCCCCTATTGGCATTCCTTTTCTAAGGAAGCAGCTACAGCAATTTGGATTGGACAGAATTACTGAGGATAGGATAGTATCGGATGCCTGGAGGCCAGGAACTGTCAAAATGTATACAACCTATTTAAAGAAATGGGGTGTACATTGTTTGTTAATGAAAGTTAAGCCAACAAATCCAAAGATTTCACAAGTAGCTCGGTTTCTTCGTTCTCTAGAGGATGAAGGACTTTCCTTTGGATCGATTAATGCGGCGAGGTGTGCGTTATCAATTATATTACCTAGAATTGATGGCGAAACAGTTGGAAAACATTATGTTATTTGTTATTTACTTCGTTCAATTTATCAAAGGAATCCTCCAAAACCAAAGTATAGTCGGTTTTGGGATGTTTCTATAGTATTTAAGTTGTTTCAGGCTTGGCCTCACAACTCGTGGTTAGATATAAAACAGTTAGGTTTTAAGGTCGCGGTCCTGTTATTGTTAGTAACCGGACACAGAGGACAGACGATTGTTGCTTTATCCTTAACTGGATTAGAAATAGACAAGCAACAAGCTACGTTTGATTTAAGAAAAATTGCTAAATCGAACACGTTAGGTGACCCTTTATCAACGGTTCACTTAGACTGTTTTCCGAATGATCGGAAATTATGTGTTGTGTCGGCCATACGGGCTTATATATACAAGACAAAGGATTTACGTGCATCACAACAAATATTAGTGAGCTTTATAAAGCCACATAAGGCGATTTCACGAGACACACTTGCCAGATGGACAATTACGGTGTTGAAATTGGCTGGAGTGGATACGAGTAAATACTCTTCCCACTCAACTAGAGGAGCCATGGTCTCCAAGGCACGGGTGCTTGGTATTTCTGTGAAAAGAATACTAGCGCATGCAGGCTGGAAGACGGCTAAGTCGTTCGCAAAACATTATAATAAACGACTAGAAAAGCCTACCGGCGTTGCAAAGCGTCTTCTCGCCAACTAACAAGAATAGGTGAGAACAAAAATTTAGAATGTTATAATAATAAGAAAGAATGATATTAAGGATAAAAATGAATTATGTAAAGGTCTCCCTAGCCTGAGGCTAGCCTGAGGCTGTTTACCGAGGTAAAATAGTATAGTTATACGAGTCTTACCTTGGTACAGATGATGGATAACTGTTGTTTTACCGAGGTATAAGCCTCGGATAGATGTGGGCTAGGGCCCTCCCGCCACACCCTGCCACATCTATTCCGTTGGTGTACCTTTTCGGTAAAGTAATAGTATCCATTGTTTGAAAGTCATTTTTATCCTCAATAAGTAGGTTAAGATTGCTGGTACCGGACGTGCTTACCTCTCTCCTAGCCCACATCTATCCGAGGCTTATACCTCGGTAAAACAACAGTTATCCATAATCTGTACCAAGGTAAGACTCGTATATATCTATATTATATATATATTATATATATATATATATATATATATATATATATTTATATGTGATGTATAAGCATTATGCGAGTATAAAGGCGAGGAAGGGAATTATTATTATTAGTATTATTATTCTTCTTCTATTCATTACCGACCAACCATTCTCCTCGATGTATTCACCTCCTATATCTACTTGCTGCTACTGGTGGCGCCACCTTCGGCCTCCACCTGTACTACGGGCTCTCCCATTGTCATACAACATTCAACATCTCCATTTTCAATGATAATAAAGGGGTAACAACGAATTGATTGAATTTACCTTGTCGTCCTTGTTGTACATTTGTCACCATCGTATTCATTGGTCTGTTTGTGTTATATTCTAGATTATATTTCATTCAAGTGCGGTAGGATTATTATTCATTCTTCTATGAACTTATTGTATTTTACCGACTTCTACCAAGACCCTTTTAATTTTTTTAATTTTTTTTTAATTAAAAAAAAAAGTACTTTAATATAGTAAGTATCTCACAATATAATCTTAACCTGCTTTTCACAATTACGTAAGACCTGTCACCGTTTACTTGGCATCAGTTTACTAATACTACTATAGTCCGGCAATTCCAGACTTCACATCGATGTTACATACTCATTGCAATGTTACATTTTGATTTGGATAAATGCTCAATATATCTTTCTTATAGCTGACAATTTGTTCTTTTTATTGTTCTTTGACATTATATTATATCTTCAATCTACACACTTTGTGTGTCTCGGGTGTTCTGTTTTTTCTTAACTTTATCTTGCTTGTCCTAATCACAAATATAGTTTACAACGTAGTTTTGTCGAATGATTGCAAATATGCTGTTCGACTGGCGCATGACTTTTAGGTCAAGCCTGACTATTGGTTTTAGTTCACACCCGTATCTGGATGTTTTGATTGTTGTGTCTGGGGTCACTTGTTTTGTTGGTGTTGGTATGACGTGGTTCGTCGGTGCTATAAATATTTGCGATCTGTTCCGATGTAGTGTGTTGTTTGCATTATTGACTATCTGATATTCTGGGCCGGTATTGCCGGTGTGTGGCCGACTACTACGCCTTTTTGCCAGGTCCCTTTGTGATTTTGATATTTCACTTTTTCCCCTACCGGGATGGTTTGGTGTGTTTTCCCAGCTGTTTTGTCATGGTACTCTTTTTGTTTTTCTTGGATCGAGTTTATTTGTCTCGTTTTGTCTGGTTGTATGTTTGGCAACCAGGTGTTGTTTGATTACCTGTATGTGCGACCGGAGGCGTCTACTCATCAGCATGTAGAATATTCCGATTTACGGCATTGGGGGGGATGCAAATGTTCTATTACTGATCGGGTATACGCGACCAGGTGCATGTATGTGTATGTAGGTGCTGGTGGTGCCTGAGTGAGATGTAAATAGACATAGTGGTGCTGGCAGGATTGTGTGTAAGGGGCACTCAGAGCCTC
>CM059192.1:1605933-1667464 GCA_030323885.1 Branchipolynoe longqiensis | reverse complement strand
GATGGCGTTTGAATTTTTGTCTTATTTTTTAGATAGCTATATCAAATTGATTGTTATGAGCTACTAATCATTAGTCCGGAGTCATTTTCATGAAAAATGAGTAGGTTTGAAGCAATTTGAGCTGAAAGAACCCAAAATACTTTTGACAAGCTTTCCAAAAGTCCTCTGGCTATGACCAGTATTGACATCTCGCAATGACCACGTGATGTGGAATGACCTAAATAAAATATAGCCTGGGTACCTTTTTCCCCCCCTGATGGCGCCATTGTGCCATCAAATGTTTCTTGGCAATTACCCTTTTCCTTCTTCTATTTTTTTCTTTAAATATAAATATGTATATATATTGAGTGTACTATAAAGTTAAAAACCATTTATATTTTCAATGAACTTAACAATTAATGGTAATATATTGTATATAACATATGAGACTCACAAGATTCAATATAGTATTTTATGAACAACATTTCCCAAAATGTTCAAATTAATAATCATGCTTAATTATAACAATTTCACCAGTGAACTCTTAGTAAAGTATTGAGTCAATATTTATTTGCTAACATCCATGACATGTAAGACAACTTAAACAAAGCATTTATAAAAACACTCAAAATGCAGGACGTGAAGACCAGAAAATTGGCCTCTCACGATCATTTTCGTCGTTTTTCTTTTTAAACGTCTTATTTTTGGCATTAATGGTACTTTTAGTTCAAAATTAGGGTTTATTTTGGCATATTTCGCTATATCTATGCATTTCGGATGGGTTTTGTGTTCATATAGGCCTAAGGCTAATACAACCAGGAGATTGATTTCTCTCGGCCGTTTTCGTTGTGTTTCTTTTAAAACGTTTTATTATTGGCATTAATCTTACTTTTAGTTCCAAATTAGGTTTCAAAATCCCATTATTTTATTATAAGTAACATATTTGAAACAGTTTGTTGAATATTTCAGTTGAATTAACTTTGAATAGTAGAGCCAGTGCCATAGTAGATAAAAGATTCACCGCTGCAGTACGGGGTGAATCTTTTATCTAGTGCCATAGTTGCTATATCTTGTCAACAAGTGGAGCCCGGTTGCCAAGCAATTGTAAACAAATTGCAGGGATCTAGCAACAGGGTAACTTTTTGGATTTTGAATCATTTTCGAAATGTAGAATGCAATATAACATATGGGTGGCCAGAAGTGTTAAATACAGCATTTTTGGCAGCTGCCTTGAATAGTTTGATACTTAATTAGATTTATTTTATAGAATTTTTCCGATGAGAACTAGAAAAGATGTGAGAACGCTGAGAAGGGAGTGGGGACCAGGAGATCGATCTCTCTCAGTCGTTTTCATCGGGGTTTTTTTAAAACCTCTTATTTTTGCCATTAATGTTACTTTTAATTCACAATTAGGATTTATTTTGTATTCATTGATATATATATATGCATTTAGGATAGTTTTAGGTTCACATAAAGTAATATGACCAGGAGATCGATCTCTCTTGGCCGTTTTCATCGGTTTTCTTTTAATGTCTTATTTCAGGCACTAATGTTACTTTTTGTCTAAAATCAGGGTTAATTTTGTATATTTATTAATATATATAAATTTCAGATGATTTTGGGTTTAATATAAAGTAACATGACAAGGAGATTGATTTCTCATTTTTCCTTTAAAAACATCTTATTTTTGGCATTATTAAGCCATTAATGTTACTTTTAATCCGAAATTAGTTTACTTTGGCATATTTATTAATATATATAAATTTCAGATGATTTTGGGTTTAATACAAAGTAACATCACTAGGATAGTTGTCTATCTCGGTCGTTTTCGTCAGTTTCTCTTTTAAGACGTGTTATTTTTGTCCTTAATGTTACTCTTAATGCAAAATTAGGGTTTACTTTTGTATATTTAGTAATATATATACATTTGGAATGTTTTGGGGTTTTAAATTAACAGACTAGAAATTAAATTAAGAGAATTTTGAGGCAATATTTTCTAAATTAATATATTAGAATCACTTTCTGCTCTGATACAACCCTAACTGTCTAAGAACTCTAACAATAATTAACTGCAAACGAACACATGCGTTCCAAGACTGATCCGCTACAGTGAAATCGTCCAAGTAATTTATCACGTTTGACGCAACCCGACGACTACAAGCACGCACTACAAAGTTACTGATTCTCGTAAATATATATGGACTGGAGGACAAACCCATACACATACGGTTATCTACAAAATAACGAACACCCCCACCAAAGTCCCATTGCAACCCCTGACGATTTCTGTCCCTCGGATGGATCGAGACTGCTCGATATGCATTTTTAATATCCACTACCGCCATGTAGTCCTGAGAAAGCATACTATCAACAAGGTCATCGATGCCCAAATAGGAAAATGTCTGACTCACCTTGTCGATGTATGCGTTCACAGACCCACACAATGGACGCGAACAATCTACCACACAGTGTAACCCATCACCAGTAGACTTTGGAACACAACAAATATTGTGAATGCAAGCAGGGGGAACAATAACATCAGAAATATAACCATTGCGTAACTCATTAGATAACTGTTCACCAATAAAGTCATAATGAGCATCAGAACGAACCGTCCTAGTAAGTACAGTGTAATTAGCAACACAGTCAAAATTAATGACATCAAAGCCAAAAATAATACCTCTCAATATATAAATAACTCCAATCAGCGTCATGCGACCCAAACAAAAATAATTCGCAGAATGCACGACACGGGCACAACTGTGTAAGGTTGCCTTCGATGTAATGAGTACAATGACAACTCCCTAGAAAACATGCATTCATCACACGAAAATCAACAACAAAATCATCATTGCAATCATCAGTGGCGTGAACCATAAAACAGTCTAAGTCCACTGTAACAACTAGCCAAGCACTCATTAAGTCAGTCCAATTAAGTAAGCAAGCCTGCCAATTAATGTTTGCAATGTCACATTGAGTAATGTCTAATGTAATCGGACCAGAGTGTGTGGCACGACGCCCCTGAGTCGCACCGCCAACCGGCCTGCCATGACCAATTGAGCAATCAATCAACGGATCCGCGCCCCGAGGGTCATCACGAACGCTCATTGAATCCCCCTCCCCAACACCGGTGCGTTCGACCCCCCCAACACATCAATCTTTCCTACACTTGTCGTGCCGGTGCGATTTCGCACCGCACTTGCCGCACCAATGTCCGAAGCGACATGTCTGTTCGTCCCTCGAACACCCATCCTCACTATTGAATCCATAACATGGTCGAACCCCGTCCTTAGTATACTGCTTAGAGTCGCCCACTTTCTTTGACTGACCATAAGTGTTCGTCTTCAAACAGTCAAAACCGTAGTATCGTAGAGTTAATTCCGAATTGCCCGGGTTAAACGCAGAGTAACCGTCCTCTGCCGCTAAGCGACGAACACCCACGTCATAATTCACATGAGCAGCATTCACAAATTTATCAGCCTTAGCTCTACCCGCCAGATAAGCTATATGACGAACAAATCGCCTGTAGTCCCTAAAGTGCGAATCCTTAGTATGGAGCATCCAGTAACAGTTCGCTTCAATGAGATCATAACAGTTTAACTTCTGAACAGTTTTCTTATCTTCCGTGAAGCGCTTGATAGACCACTTACTTCTAAGTCATCTTTCACGACTACATGTTCTGTCTAAGGACGACGACGACGAACAACTACGACGCCTATGGTGTCGGCAATGCCTTGAAGGACTCCTGCCCCGCCGCACCTCCGACTTGCATGTCTCACGCACCGGCGTCCCCGACCGCCGGTGCGCGTCCGGCGACCTCGAATCCTGACGCTTGCTCGACGAGGTGGTGCGGTCCCTGCACGCACCCCCCCCCCTCTGTCGCCCGACACGGTGCGACCGCCGGTACTGGAGACACTCCGAGGACGACTCAATGACTGGCTCCTCCGTTGCCCCCGCGACACGCTCCCCCGCCTGCCGACCGACCTGCCTCCGCTATCCCGAGACGCACTCCTGTCCGCACCTCCCAACGACATTAACGACAACTCTCTTTCAACTGCAATAGTCTTTTCTGCTATCACCGCTTTCCTTTTCTTCTTCTCCAAAGCACACAACCGTTCAAGCAGTGAACGCTCGTCATCACTAAGCGGGTCGTCCGAGACGACCGGCACAACTAAACTAGCTTTAGCAGGTTCAAGAAGTTTTTCCGACTTTAATTTTTCTTTCTCCATTACTTCTGCAGCTTGACGCGCAGCACGACGCGTCCGTGCCGGACGTTGAGTGCACCCGTCGTTAATGGGTGCCGGGTGAATATAACCACACGGAGCACAAAAGTCCTTCGGCATATGTCTATGAGACAATGACCGACTAGTGACAGCTTAGTAGTAACAGCTACCAACCAATGTCGCGCGTATGGTGACAGGAGCATTTGACAGCTGACAGCAGAGCCGGTGCAGACGGTGCAGGCAGTTTCCTCAGTTGAGTTGAATCGACGCGCAGGCCGGGTGGCGTATCAGGAAGGCGCTGGGCCGGTCGAGCGCCATGGTTATATACGACTACTGGTGGCGCCATCTAGCGAGTAGCGGGTGCATAATGCTTAGTTAACCCGGACGGCGTGTGTGGCGCCGCCTAGCACGAATCGCCCAAACCACCACGCTGCCGGCGCGTTCGAAATGCCAATAGATAGACCAGCTCATTTATATTATTCTGTCAACGCCCGCGGGTGCCTACACCAGTATATACACATATATAGGCCTACTACCTATTATTATACTCAGTTGGCTTCATGTGCCATTTCTTATGTTCGCATGAGTTGTGTCCATTCTTTGGTTGACCGTAACTATGTGTCGTTATTAATTATTGTACTGCTTTTCTAGCATTTCACTTACTTAATTATAACAATTGAATCAATGAACATTTTTTGTTTGTTTAATAAGTATTGAGTCAATATTTGTTTGATAACATCTACGACATGTAAGACAACTTAAACAAGGCATTTATAAAAACAAAATGCATACTCAGTTAGCTTCATGTGTCGTTTCTTATGTTTGCATGTGTTGTGTCCATTCTTTGTTTGACCTTAAGTCTATGTCTTTATTTTTGTACAGCTATTCTAGCATGTCACTTGCATGATTATCAAATGATTGTTCCCGGATAATAATATACATAATTATTACATCACTCTTATTATCTGTAACTATTATTTAATACAAAATTCCATGCAACTTTATATTAACCCAGGATATGGTGCCAGCAATACTACCACTGGAGATCCTGGAACCTGACTAGGTACTTGGAATGAGGGTCAAGGCTACTGGCCACGAGATTGACCTAATTGGTTAATGGCCTCCTTGTGGGATGGGTTTCTAAAAGTAGGATGAGGTAGTAAATTCACTGATTATTCTATATATGCTCTACCAAATCACTAGTTAATGCACCAATATCTAAGATAGATATATATAATCAAATTAAGATACATGTTTTGGTTTTGGAAAATAAATATTTCATCGGACCATGCAACTTTAATGCATTCAGCCAAAATAAATAGTAATCCTAATCTCAGTTGATTGCTTTTAATCCACATGATGTAATTGTTTTCAGTTTCATTTTGTTTTATCATTCGAGTTAATACTGTTTGAGAAATGTAAAGTTTGTCCACAGTTCTTTCTATTTCTAGACTACAGAACTTGACTACCTTTTGTCAGCTGCTTAAAAATTGCATCATCCAATGGCTTTTGAATATTTGCCTTAAATCAGGTTAAACAATTATAACCTACTATTCATTAGTCTGGATTAATCTGATGGAAAATGGCTAATTTTTCAACAATCTGAACTGAAAGAACACAAAGTAATTTTGACAAGCTTGCCAAAACTCCTGTAGCAATGACCCAGATTGCCATATTGTAATGGTCACTTGATGTGGGCTGACCTACTAATCCTGGAAGATGACAAAGCTACATATGATCCTTAGAAGCAGTGCAAGGCTAATCAGGTCATGAGATTGACCTAATTGTTTAATGATGTTCCTTAATGGTTTTCTCAAAGTAGGTGGCCAAGTGGATGATATACTAAATGCATTGATTAATTTGTATATGCTGTCCCAAGTCATTAGTTAATGCACCAGTATCTAAGTTGGAAACACCAATCCAAAAATGTATTTTAAATAAAAGATTTTTTCCTGAAAATAATTTTAATTCTCACTAATTCCACTTTTCATATGATCACGTGGTTATGGAACAATGAACAAAAGAGAAGGAATAACACAAAAAGGTTTTTGATTCCAATAGTTTATCTTCATTTGTGGATTGGCATTTACGTGGTTTTGCCCCTGAACTCTTCAAATGTAAGTTAGTGTTTTAGCTTTGACAAAATTATGTATCATGCAACTTTGAATAGTTTGTCCAGAAGTCATTTTAAAATCATACGCTCAACAAATTGTGAGTGGTCAGATTGGTTGTAATGCGAAGCATTTCGTTTGATGCGAGGGAAGGGAGAGCGACTCACCCCCCCCCCCCCTCTACCCGGGCTCTCACCCAGCATTCGCGCCTCGCGCGACGCCCGCTGCTCACCCTCGCCCTCCCCCGGCCCTGAGCGACTCACGCCTCTCCTGCCACTGCTCACTTTCCCCCTTATAAGGCCGCCCGGCCGCCTCCCTCAGGCACTCAGCCTCCAGCCGCCTTCCAGCTCTCTGCCCTTTTCTTCTTTGGCTCTACTCCACCTCGGACCGCTGCTCCTCTGCCGACCCTGCACCATGCCCGGCCGCGGCAAAGGGAAGAGTCGGAGGAACTCCAAGACCTCCGGGATGGCCACACCAGGACCCTCCTCGGGCTCCCCGGGTAGCCCCGTCCCCTCTGCGGCCCCGACCTCCCCGGCAGCACCCTCGGGCCAGCCCAGCAGCGAGACGGCCCTCCTCATCGAGGCCATCACCCGCCTCACCAGACGCATGGACAGAGACCTGGACGACAGGGGGGAGGCCCGAGGGGCCCCGCGGAGCCCCCCGCCCACGCCGAGGCGTAAACCCGCCTGCAGCCTGCACCACGTCCCGGCGCCTCGGGCGTACGCCGCAGCCGGGAGCCGGCCGCCGCCTCCACCTCAAGCGACTCAGCCCGGAGGCCCGCACCTACAGTGCCAGGGCTACACCCGCGCCCACGCCAGCTCAGCACCACCACCCACCTACCGCCAGGATCCCGAGGAGTACAGCCCGGCATCCGCGGCCGACGCGGTCCGCGAGATCCTCGCATCCGCCGAGGCGCATCGCACCGTGCGCCGCCGAGGGATCCCAGCCGATTACCTCTTCCCTTGCGACCTCGTGGAGAGGGGTGCGGGGCGCAAGGCAGTCAAGCTCGGAGAAGCAACCAAGGACGAGTACAGCCTCGCCCTCCTCTCCATGGTCGACCACCCATCCTTCCCGGATCACTCCCTCCAGGGCCTACACCAACACCACCTCACCCTCATGAGAGACGTCCTCATCCACCCCTGGCCGACCGTCCGCCGGTACTCGGAGACCATCTTTTCCTGGATCGCGGACGGAAGGCTCCCCCAGGGGTGGCATGATCCTGTGGCCCTCAACGCGCTCAGGGTCGACTCCCTCACCACGCCCACCCCCCCGGCAACACCAGCTCCCCGAGGCGACGATGGGGCCCGAGGCGCACACCTGCCCCGGCAGCAACCAGACACACGCACCGCCTACGATAGGCATGCTCACGGGGCTCCCTGCTCCGCTTGGAATCGCGATCCCGCCTCGTGCGATCGGGCACTCCTCGGAGAGGCTCACGGCGAGGTGGGAGACAGGCGCCGGCACGTCTGTGCCTATTGCGCCAACGTCCGGCGCATATTAACAATGCACAGCGAGGCCGGATGCCGCACCAAGCAAGCCCGTGAGCGCCAGACCCCGGCCGCCTCGGCGGATTTTTGATCTGCCGGCCTCCCCCCGGCTGGCCTGGGGGGCCTAGCCCGGCGCCTCACCCCAACCATTCCCGACAGCCCCGCGATCCCCACCGACGGCCTCCCAGCGAACACCGATCGAAACGCCGCCCAGAAGAAGCCGAGGATCATCACCTCGCACCTCACACCTCAGATGACTCAGCCCAGCCTCACGAGAGACCCACCCAGCCCAGCCCTGAGGAGTTCGCTGCCCCCCTGCTCGACCCTCACCGGACCTCCTCCCCCCGGGCCTCAGGAGCGGGCCTCCCTTTTTTGGCCGCCCGCTCCCCTTCCACGTAGGCCCCGGACCCTCCTCTCAACCAGGCCTGCCTCTCCGGGCCCCGCCTCGGGCGCCCCGCGCCCCCGCCTCGGGCGCGCCTCGAGCCCTCTCCTTACTCTTTGGCGGAGGGCTCCTCGGCCCCCCCTCTACCAACTCTGACACTGCTCCTTCTGAGCGCCTCCTCTATTTATCCTCTGCTCCTCATGAGCCCCTTACTGTATTGCTCCTCACGAGCCTGTTGCTCCTCATGAGCCCCTCTTATTGCTCTCTGCCTCCTCAGCCTGTGTTACCTCCTCTGTTGCCCTGCTTGTACCGTTTACCTTACATTTTTCTCATATGTTTTGTTCTTCTCACTGTTCTCTGTATTTGCCCGAGGCGTCACAATAAACGCCTCAGTTTTCCCACATCCGCTTCTGTTCTTCCTTCTCGCGCATCGGTCGTAATGCGAAGCATTTCGTTTGATGCGAGGGAAGGGAGAGCGACTCACCCCCCCCCCCCTCTACCCGGCTTTCACCAAGCATTCCGCCGCCTCGCCGCGAACGCCCGCTTGCTCCCCCTCAGCCCTCCCCCGCCCCGAGGCGACTCACGGCCTCTCATGGCCACTGCTACACTAAGGGGCGCGTTATAAGGCCGCCCGCCAGCCTCCCTCAGGCTCTCAGCCTCCAGCCGCCTTCCAGCTCTCTGCCCTTTTTCTTCTCCACCCACTCACCCAACTCTCCCTCCTCTACCCTCCCCCCTCTGCGGCGGAGGGCTCCTCGGCCCCCCCTCTACCAACTCTGACACTGCTCCTTATGAGCCCCTCCCTATTTATCCTCTGCTCCTCATGAGGGACGCGCCTTGAGCTGTAAGGGCGGGTGCGGTGCCTCGCGATTTGAGTGTCGCATTTAGGTCTGTGCGTGTCCGGAGCTATGTGGAGCCTCTAGGGCTTGCTTGGACTGTATGTATGGGGCTGCCTCGACACCATCACGGTACAGAGTCACTGATCTGTTTACACTGCAGCGCGTCACATATGTACACAAGAACTAGACTTGCACACATCCTGCAATTTACCTTACATTTTTCTCATATGTTTTGTTCTTCTCACTGTTCTCTGTATTTGCCCGAGGCGTCACAATAAACGCCTCAGTTTCCCACATCCGCCTCTGTTCTTCCTTCTCGCGCATCATCGCGTCAGATTAATGACTTCATGTTCCCCTAGATGGTGCCACTACTCATGTGAGTAGTAATTTTCTTGCCTATGTTTGTCACTAGATGATGCCACCATATGTATAGTGCAACAAGGTCATCCACGACCATATCCCCAAAGGGGGGGGGGGAGGGGGTCGAAGGGCGTACGCGCCGTCCCTACACCAGGATATAGAGATATATCCAAGCTGTAGTTCTGCGCAGACAAGAAAGACAAATAATGTCTGACACGGTTTTATTCAACAACAATAATAGGATAATGACATCCAACAATTCCTCAATGAACTGTATCTGGCTGGGACTAAACGCCACGGATGCACACGTCCACCCAGCCAAACCCTCAAGTGTCAGCGAAGGCCGTCCAATCCCCCCTTGTCTTAATTTCCTCCAGGGGTGCACCTTGCATCGCTAGAAAGGTGCACCCCCCTCTGCGGAGAGAATGGGATGAGTAATCATCCGGATCAAGATTAGAACGACCAGCCAAATACTTAATTGTCGCCTGGAGTGAGGGATAATCTAAGGAGGAGAAACTGGCACCTGGAAGGCCGGTACGTCATCTGACGCCGGGGCCTCAGCAAAGTGTTTTTTAACAACAAAAACAGCACATAACTGATAGTTAGGAACACAAGCAATAGGAATTAACAATTCTTTCTGTTCAAACTGTATCGTTTTAGACTTTCTGATTGTAACAATCATACCCCAAGCGTAAAATTTAAAGCTTTTACATAACAAAACTGAGTCCGTATTAGTAAGTTGGCATTTGCGGAGTAAACCACGAAATCCCGTTAGTAAGGCGGCCCTTATGGCCGTCTGGCCAATTGAATCAGTCAAAAAGGAAAACATGGTAATCAACTGTTTAGGAAGTAATGGTGCCGTGCGCCGAACATAGCAACCAAGTTTACATTTTGCGCCTCCAAGGACTGTTTTCACATAGTGGGAGTCATAATCAATAGGGGAGGTACCCTTCCCTTTGAGAAAAAAATTTAACCCACTCAAATAATTAGTTATAGAGTTATAGAGAAATTTGGTTAACCAAGTAATATATAACGCCACCTGAAGTTGGCATCAGAAGCCCTGCGAACTCGTCGACGAAACGCAAAGAAGTCCTAATTTGCATCGAGTGCGTTAAGCGTGGATTTGGTGAGTAGTATTGTGAACGTGGTTGCAGTCATTACTGCACTCATTTCCTTTATGTTAATGTGCGCAGTCGTACTGAATGCGTCAGGAATAGCAAATAGTGGTGGCTGACTTCCTCATGGATGTTTGATGACGCGTTGGCCGAGAAAACGCCAAGAACCCACTCATTACCTTGCCCTAAAACTCGGCATAACCATTAAACCTTTCAGCAAAATTTATCCACCAGGAAATTTCCTCCTTAAATAAGGCATTAATTCGAAATCTATAATATGGTAGTTTTAAGATTCGTATCACGTCGTAAATTCTTGAAGAAAACGACCGGCCACCACGTATAACGGAAGCACAATGGGACAACCGTCCAGCTAGGCACTCAAGTTCTCATCTAGTGGCTTTATGCATGTTGAGAAACGGTTTCAAGGAACTGATTAATTTGAGTAACTTTTTTTTAGGTAATCGTATTTGGAGGTTAACCGTGCCAATTGTTATACCCAAAAATACTGTGCATTGGGATGGCGGCCTTATTTTCGAATAACTAATGAAACCCCCAAATGTCACAATATTTAGTTAATTATTAGTAAATTATTAGAACAAACTTGTTTAGAGTGGCCTAGAAATGCAAAGTCATCGAGATAATTAATTGTACAAACAACACCGTCTCTGGTAGCTGACCGACTGACAAAGTCACCTATTTGTGTAAAGATATATGGACTTGACGAAAGTCCCATGGACATACGGTTGTCTAGAAAGAATTTGGGGCCGTTACCAAAATTCCATAATATACCTTGAAACTGACGACAACTGTGATGTATTGAAACAGAGCGATAAGCATTGCTAATGTCCGTTACACCTATATAGTCTGATAATGACATCCTATCAATTAACGCATCTATCCTGGTATATGAAAACGTTCTACAGACGTCAGAAACATAATTATTAACACATTTCGTCAGTGGCTTGGAACAATCGACTGCAACCCTGTAGTCGTCAGTAGTCGATTTCTTCACACAAAAAACATTATGAGTACATGTCGGTTGTTCAGATACCGGTGTCAAAAACCCTGCTGAAATTTCAAGCCTCAACTTATTAGTAATAAAGTTGTGCTCCTTCTCCTCAATTTTAAAGTTATTACGGGCCGAATAATGCGTTTTACAATTCCGGTTCACTACTTGAAAACCAAAGATGAAACTGTGTAATAAAAACTCCCAATTTTGGTCAATTTCACCCAATAAAAAAAGTTCTGAGAACAAGTGACAACATTTTAATTGGGTTAGACAGTCTGCAATATAAGTACAGGAACCAAGTAAACATTGTTCAGAAACAGAGAAACAAACTGTAAGGCAGTCATCGGTATAATCGACTGCGGTAATAGATAACAGTTTGGGCTCAGCGCGGACCGACAACCACTTGCAGTCCAATGGTTGCCAATTTGCTATAGCTGGTGTCCGTTCCCACGTCAATGCTTCGGCCAACTGTTCCGAATTGTTTGACGAAATTACGCTCCCTGCCGGCGTCTGTACCGCGGTAAATAACAACGGTTGGGGGGTAGAAATATGCGACTTGGTTTCCTCCGACTCGACAGTACAGTCAACCTGGCATTTACTCGGACCTAATTTTTTTTGCACTGATATCCTTTAATTTTTTTTGCACTGATATCCTCTCACATTTTGAGCACCAATAGCCGTGTTTACACGGGCGAGTTAAACGCTTCATATAAAACCACTTGCCTAGATCGATTTACATTTGCCGTGTAAACGCGACACTGTGGCGTTTTAGGGCTGAATCGATTCATATAAATCGGTAGATGTAAACCACCTTGCCAGGTAGTATAGATGAAGAGATACAGCTGGTTCCCAGGCGGCGATAGTGTAAAATAGCGGTGCTCGCCGGCTACAGGCTCAGCTGTAACTATACACTGGTACCTGGCAGTGTTAGGGACCGATTAGGCCAAAATCTATTGAATGCGATCATATTTAACAGAATTACATACTCAAATAATGAAATTTAATTAAATTAACCCTAAATTCCAAGGGATATTAACATAGCCGCTACATCGGCGTCGTTATTCATATTGTGAATCGACGAATGTAAACTAAACAAATAGCAGTGCTCGCCGGCTACAGGCTCACCACTAAGGCTGCTGGTTCCCGGTCGCGGACACAGTTTCAAATTTGTCGTGTAAACATGCCACTACATCGCTTCATATAAATCGATTTGCCTAATTCGCTTCACAATTGCCGTGTAAACACGGCTCTAGACCGTACAGACAACTGCCGTCCGTTGTTGAGCAGCCCGTTTCCTTATTGAAGGAAAATGTAGTGCTGCAGCACCAAATCTGGGTTCTCGGCTGAAAAGGCCTCAAACCCTTGCTTGGCCGCGAGTTTCCGAACTGCTTTGTCGTCAGCCGTATGGGCCGAATAATAGAACTTATCGAACTTGAATTCCCCAACAATATATGAGATATGCTGGATGAACCGGTGATAGTCATTTGGACCGACATTTTCGCAATCCAAAATCCAGTCACACGAAGCTTCGATTAATTCACCAGGATTCAGTTTTTTAACACTTTTACGGTTTTCGATGTATTTACGGATCCACTTACTCCGTAATCGTCACTCGCAGCTCAGTGTTCATTCCTCAGAACTTCGAGGTGCGTCACGTGACCATACTTATATCCTGGTCCTGGCCACTCACACTAGTTGGCGCTACCCACTAGTTGGCGCCACTCACACTAGTTGGCGCTACCCTCAGACCAGCTTTTTATGTATTTTGCTTATGTAGCGGTGTACTGGTGTTAACCACATGCACCAGATGGGTATGCATGACTGAATGTATACATGTTCCCTAAACAATCCCGCTGTGTGAATATGCATGTATTCAGTGAGTAGTACATACGTTTATAATGTATTCAGCAAGCAATGTGTCAGTGGATACATATATATTCCTTTAGCAATTTCTAGGAGAGATGCAAATGTATTCAGTACACAGTGTTTTGTGTGCATACAAATCTATCCCATATGCCTATGTCTGGAACCAAATGTATTCAGTAAGCAAGGTTTATATGTGAATACACATTATGCAAAAGGCAAGCCTTTGTGAATATATATGTTTGCAGTGTGTGTTGAACATTTATGTATACACATGTCATTGCTGATTGCCTATGTGCGAATATGCAGCTATTCAGTAATCGTGTGTATGTGTATATATGTATGAATGCATGTGTATTCAGCAAGCAATGCCTGTATATGAATGTTCACAAATTGAATGTTTGTGAATATTGATGTATTCAAAGGGTAATGCACATGAGCGAATACACGTGTATTCAGCAGGCAGTGCTGATATCTGCTGGACTGCTGCCAACCTCAGTGGATAAATACCGTCTGCGCCACACTCCTGAGCAGCCATTTCTGGGAGAATGCGCATGCACCACCCTCCATTTCCGACATGCGTACAGGTATGCGACTTGCCCACGAGATTTCCAGTTGTAATTACATTCAGTTTATGGTTTATAGGTCAATTCAGAGTCAGATTCGACACTGGCCAAAGGTGGGATGTGCACAGTGCAACAACATGGTAGTAGCCTTCTGAGCACTGGCCGGGGGGCGCAGGGTCACGTGGTGTGTCACTTGTCATGTGATGTGTCACGTGATGCAGTGTGTAGTAACTGACACCAACCCCCCCCCTGTACTCCCCATCCCCCACTGCCGCCTCCGCAGCCAGTGCTCTTGTCCAAGACGGTTGCCATCCTGATGTTGATGATAGCTAATGATGATGATGGTGGTGATGATGATGATGTGAGAAGGATGAGTGAAGAGATCTGTTTGTACTCTTATTACCGACATAACTGCTGGCCTGTCATGGCGCGGGGGTTGACGACGATAGACAGGTGACGTTCCCCTATAAGTGAGAGTAGGCTCCGCTGTATACATAATATGTAATTTATGTACATATAAGAAGTAACTGTGAATTTGTCTCCCTCTGCCAATGCGCCCTGACTGCAAACTGCGAACCACAGCCGTCCGAGCTGAGTCCGGCGATCAGCACCGACCTAGGCACACACACACTTATCGGGGCCTTTCATTGGGTTATTGCACTCACATCACCTTGATACAGAAGCGCTTTCTGCTTGGCCGAACAACACTAGTACCTTATGAAGTCACGGGGATATAAGTTCCACAGCGAATAGCAATTGGCTCTGTATACGTGCAATAAAAAATGAAAGACACGATTGTACATACTTGTAGGTATCGTAATAGTCTGTGTGGGTCGGTGGAGTGATTTTTGAATGGGCTTCATTCAGTGTTAGGGTTTGGCATGTGTGAAATCACGCTGCCCTCCCACTCAGACTACTAGGTGCATATGTCAAATCAAGTGTACTCGGTATTGGTACAAGAAAGTACATTGTACTGAGTGAGTTCAGCAACACTCGACTCACATTCACACTGATGTTAAAGGGTCCCCGGGTTGGACGTGATATTGTTGACATGTGGTTGGGGAGAAGCATTTTTTATGTGTGTGTAATGATCGAGTAGCATTCTTGTGGTGATGATACGTGTGTGCTTAATGCCTGTTGGATATGGTGTCCAGCCACTGGCCTCATATTGTATTCAGCAAGCAATATGTACACTGGTCTTGTATTGCGACAGTGAGTGTGGTTCCAACTCACCTACAGCTCTGTGCCATCCAACTAGCCGACCGTCATGCGCTAGCTACACACCAGCAGCCCCCTCTAGTGGCACAAACAGAAAACAACATTATAAAGAAGCGGTAGGTGCTGTGTAGATCGAGCAGTGTGTGTGTGTGGTGGCTGTCACATGCAGTGGGTGGGGCTGGTGTCCATCTGTGTGTGTGTGGGTGTGGGTGTGTGTGTAGGAGTGTGTGTAGCTGTGTGGGTGTGGGTGTGGGTGTGTGTGGGGTGTGTGTGTGTGGTTACCAGGCTGTAATCAGGGTGCAAGCCGCTGTTTGTACATACTGTTCGGCTGGTGGGTGTGTGAGTGTGGGTGTGTGTGTGTGTGTGTGTGTGTGTGGCTAGCTGTTGTTTCCGGGTTGTAGTCAGGGTGCAGGCCACTGTTTGTACATACCGTATGGCTGCCTGCTGTCACCTTTTATACGACTTGTACAGGACACACCTCATCAACGCACGCCGTTCATCCTCAGCTTTTAATGTAACAATAACCCGCCCCATCTGCCAGTCGGTCCGGCTAGTTCACATTCATTACCCTCCTGCCCCCTCTCCCTCATCCCCCTCGCGCCCACTCACGCTCCCCCATCCCTCCTGAGATCATACTACTTCTCGATATGTAGCTAATTTGAATATTTCTTTCATAACTCACAGTGGCGCCACCTTGACAGCCCCACTGAGAACGGACCAATATGATACTGCCATTATTTGAAAATGGCTACTCTGCTAGATACTGTCAGTATGGCTGATATGATAATGACTATCATGATGATGATGATGATGATGAATTTCTTCACTGTAAAGTTGTGTTAGATTATGTATAATCCACGGGAATGTAGGAGGTTGGTCCTTAGGCCTTAGCGGATCAGTGCCAAATCTTAGAGGTTTTACTGCCCTCCTCCCACCTCAACCTGTCCTGTCTGTGTGGACTAGTGGCCTGTGTTTGTAGAATCGGAGGGGTGGGGTGGACTGTTACCCTCATGGAGTCACGGCTGACCACGCCCTGTGTGTCCTTTCTGAGTTCAATCCCAAGTGGAAATCACTCAGGAAGTTTCAGTTTCCTCTGTGCACCCTCAGTTCGCCATTACACCACATGCATGCTGGTTTAATCAACGTGTTAGACAACAGGGGCCATATGTATGGGGCGGTGTTAGCGAGCCAAAACTGGGTTTGGTCGGGATTTCTAGTTTAGCGCCGAAAATCGTTATGTATTGAGCAGTGTTGCGGAAACACTGCGAGTTTAACCTCGCCTACACTAACACCACTCCGTAGCAAGTTTACGGGCGGTGTTAGGTAGCTATTAGGCCCAAATCTATTCAATGCTATCATATTTAACAGAATTACATACTCAAAACGTGAAATTTCATTAAATTAACCCTAAGATCGAACCGATATTAATGCCGCTGCTACATCGGCGGCAATATTAATATTGACGAATGTAAGCTAAATAAATCGCTGCTGCCGCCGCCCGCGATATATTAGAGCCAAATCTATTCAATACTATCATATTTAACAGAATTACATACGCAATAAGTGAAATTTCATCAAATTAACCCTAAAATCGAAGCGATATTAATGCCGCCGCCGAATTTTGGTCAAATTATACCAATAATCGAACCGATATTAACGCCGCCGGATCGGCGGTGATATTGTGAAATAGCGGCGCTCGCCGGCAACAGGCTCAGCAATAACAAGGCTCGCTGGTGCCCGGCAGTGTTAGGGACCGATTAAGCCCAAATCTATTCAATGCGATCATATTTAATAGAATTACCTACTCAAATCGTAAAATTTCATTAAATTAACCCTAAAATCGAACCGATATTAATGCCGCCGCCGCCCCTACCACCGCCGCATCAGCGGCGATATTGTCAAATAGCGGTGCTCGCCGGCAACAGGCTCAGAGGGATTTCCCAAATCTATAAATAACACATCAGTTAGCTAACTCCGCCGTGTTTTGGCCACATACATTTCCTGTGACACATATTCCAACACCGACATTAGCTAACCCGCCAGCTGCCCTTAACACAGGAGCTGATAAAAAGTTGTTCATACATTTGGCCCCAGAACAATGACTTCGTTACTTCCAGAACCCCTCACCGGCACCCTTTGACCTCAGTTAGACCATCAGACCCACCACCCTGCACTGTTAGCAGGTGTCTACAAACTCATAATCTGCACCAGGCCTGATGAGAACCTGGTAGAGTAGGAGACATGTGCCAATGAGTATAGTTTCGATATGTTTGTCATTGGGACGCTGGTCAGCGTGCCAGGTCTGAGCCGTTTGTACAGCAAGGTTCATGGTTTGTAATAGATGAAAGATTCACCCCTACCCAGAGTAGAGGTGAAGAACAATCCATTATAAAAAGTGACGAAAGGCTGGGTAAATGAAATGAACACATGCATTCTTAATATAAGAAGCAAAACATATTCTTCACATAGATATTTATCTTTACCCAGTACTTTTGATTCGAAAAATATATTAAAACATGTAGTTCAATAGACTTCAAATCGAGTGCATTTTGTGCCCTGACTTATTTTCAAGTTGCAAGGAACATCATTATTCTACTCGGGATTAAACTACCTCAGTTGCATTACAGTTAACATTCTAGGAAAACAATAGTTTAGTGTGAACATGGCCATTTCTTTAAATCTTGAAAATAGAACCCAAATTGCACAAAATTCTGCATTTTTGCTGAATTTTTCAGATGTCTTTTGCCGTTTTTGGCTGCTGAGCGCGACTTGATACCTTTGCAGCACGGTTTGTTTTTTAAATTGATTACTCACGCGCTGCATTCCGTTCTTTGCAGAAATAGCAGATAGACGGTGTATGTAATTACCCCTCACCCCCCTAAAAACCGGAGAAGGGAATACTAAACTATCATGTGAAAATGATGAAACAGTGTGTGACCTGAAGGTTTGTAGGTGATGCTCGGTTGTGTCTTTGTGTGGAGATAATGCATTTGTCACGTTGAAAAAAGACATAAGCTAGACAAGCACACGCGAGGCGTGCATGGCTATGCGCAGTGTGGTGGGATTTCTACTTGGGAATGTCTTTGTATACTTCTATGTTTTATCTTCATGTGTACACCAAAAAAAAAAAAAAAAAAAAAAAAAAAATGCTCCCCATCCTCTAAAAAAAAGGACTAAGAATGTACACGAAGCATGCATGTAGCTAACATAGTACCTTGTTCTCAGGTCTTCAGACTTAGTCTACATAGAATATAGCACACCATATATAATATATCATGATAACTTGACCAGCTATACCTACCCTGTAACTTCACACAGCAAAGGGACCCGACTGTTCAGATCCAGTACACGGTGGCTCCAGTGCACGCTGCGCCACCGGTGTTGAGTTCTGGTACTATCCTTGTTTAAGACTCCTCTCTGGGTGTAAAGCATCCGAAACAGTCACTTTGGAGAACAAAGTGACGAACGAGTGTTTCTCATCATTTCAATTTAATATTTCCACGTCTGTACAGCCTACCTAACATACCTACTGCTATCTAGGATGTAGATGGATTTTAAACCAACTTTCATGGGCTCGTTTCCTTAGACTACTAGCCCAATTCCCTAATAATGATAATAATATTAATAATAATAATAACATTTAACATTACCTTCTTGCGTAATATATATGGCGCTCAAGTCTTGCAAAAGGAATCTCATACAATGCTGTAATTCTGGGAGAACTAGTCGAGTACACTCTGGTCGCCTGGACTTGGGGCAGTGCTGACGTCGCCATATGATTGGACCCTGTACCCGGCCGATCCTGTACCTGGCCGATCCTGTACCGTAAGCACCCAGTACCGGGCCGATCCTGTACCGTATATATGTATATGTATGTATATATAGAACTTTTATATGTACATATATATACATATATACATGTATATACATATATATATACATGTATATACATATATATGAGACTGTCTCAACAGGTGCTAAGCAATATGGGACAAAACTTTGTCCATTGTAACGATCAACATATTATCTGCTTATGCATTTGCTCAGGATAAACTGATTTGTTTTGTACATGGTGTTTCATAATCACAATAGAATACATATTGATTTGGAGCAAATGTCCTTGTGTTTTCAGTGTAACCGTTTCTCTGCTGTTTGGGTCAATCGTTACAATGGACAAAAAAAAAAGTTATCACCTTTTGAGACAGGCTCATGTACATGTATATACATATATATACATGTATATACATATACACATACATATACATATATATATATCTATATCAGTTTGCAGCTAGTAATGCCACCTTATACCGAACCTGGATGATTTTGTTAACAGGTGTTCCCAATGATTGATTAAACAGCAGCTCTTACTGCGTAGGACTTGCCCGCTCAATTGTCGAGTTTATTCCCAGACAGATGATGTGCTGCCTGTGTGTCGGGTTTGTCCGTCGGGTGGTGGTTCTCATGTTAGCTTGAGGCGGTAAATCAAAGAAGTGGCTCATGCGGATAGCGTGCCCATCATATCATGTCCGGCTCAGACCACAACACGCACATGTGGGGGCCTAACCCCCAACTGTGGGACATGCTTCATCTTTTGTGATGTTTTCATGATGACCAACTGTTGCTGACGTGTTTTCCTGGGTTGTTGGTTTCTTTTTCAGCATCACTTTCCTAAGTGTCAAAGGGGAACCAAAATTAAGCTGTTTTTTATTCACTTCTTTTTTTCCGTTCGCCAGTAATTTATAAGACTGTGTGAAAGGAACATGTGAATTGAACATACCTTGTAAATAGTTTATAGCACATTGCGAGGAATAAGACAAGAAAACAAGCTTGAAATCATGCAAAAGTTACGAAGGAGGTTCCATTGAGTATACAAGATGTGGTAGACACGGCAACGCGCATTACCTGGCCACCTCTGTTTGGAGAGGGCCGGATTTATTCATGGTTTTTCTGTCCACTTACGTGATTAACGGTGATTCTTGAAGTACACACACCAACAATACAATCATCTGTATAGGTTTTTATTGTTGTCACCCATGTAAATCAGTAGTCAATTATTATTATTACGCAAGCGTTATTCCCAGACACCTTTTAATAGATTATGTTGGTAGGTTGTTGGATTTGGTATTGGTTTGCTGATGACCTGCTTGTCATTTCATACTTATGTTTATTTAATTAAGGATTGGTCGCCTCTCCTATTAAGTCATGGTTTATGCTTTCTCTATTGGCTTGTGATAGATAATGAGGGTTGCATAAAATTAAGGTTAGCATTGCGCAATGGTACCGTGCAGCTTCAGAATACCACCAACGTGAATCACACCTTTATACATCAGCTCGACAGAACCAGACTGCAATATCCAGCTCACACCTGCAGACGTGCAATAGATTGTGTCACATTGTATCTAGATTATCTTCGAGAGCCTGTTTTTGTGGATATGAACTGTGCATGTCTACCAGCACAGGGTGAACACCCCCACTCTCCTACCCACTGTTTTTGGGCTCGTTTTGATCTAAATGAGGCTTGATGCCATGCTTTTATATAAACCAACCAAACCCGGGGGTGGGAGAGTGAGCATGAGTGAGCTGCTGGGGCAGCGTAGTGAACCTTCCAACAGGAATGTGCCGTCTGTACTCAGGCTTCTGTCTGCGTTTTTCAAATGCAACTTCGAAATGCCTGTGGTGAGATTACAAGTCAGAAGCCGGCAAAAACCATGGTGTGATTGTTTGCGTTATTTTTTAACCACTGTTCGCCTCACACCGGAAAATGCTATGTGTATTTTGTAGAAGACCTATCTACCTACCTTTAGGTGTCAAGACTACTCTTTGACTTTTTAGTTTGTTTTTGTGACCTAGTTAGCCATCTTGTTTTTGATACTGTCTTCTCTGGTGTTGCTGCAAGGGTTGCGGGAAAGCTTTACTTGAGGCTACAACTCATTGGTCGCAGTGTGCTTGGACTAGCCGCTTGATTGGTGGAATGCCACCAAACTGTAAAGCAGGCGACACTTTGTACACTCCTTTCTGGTAGTTTGCATTTGCTCTATCACTGTTGCTTCCACATGCTGGCCAGCTTGTTTGCTTTTCGCTAAGCACCCTACAGTTGTACTTAAAAGGAGAGCGGATTTGTTTCTACTTCTAGATGTATTAGGTTACATATCCTACAACTTCCACTGTTTCAGCATGCCGCTCATATTGTACGCGCATGGACGCCTTCAGTGATAACCAATGAGGGGGCTTCTTACTAACTAACTAACCAATCAGGGGGCTTCTTACAAAACACTGCTCCCCCAGTTAACTTAAGTCATCTTCCTCTGTTGCTTGGATTGACCTGATGATGATACTCCACAGCAGGAGTGTGCCATGTATAATTAGGGACATTTCATCACCGGGTGTGTACCCACTCATAGTAACCCGAACATCCTGTCAAGAAGTGTCACTAAAACCATGCATCGTAGGTTATTATTTGAACCTGCATCTTCACCGTCCTCAGCAATTAAACAAAACCTTTAATTAAACAAAACTTTTAATTAAACAAAATCTTTAATTAAACAAAATCTTTGGAGCAAAGGCATCACTGTTTGGCAATTTTATCTCTATGGTTTTCTGGTGGAGGCCTTCTCAGGAAGGGGCAGAACACAACTGATAAGTCTGGGGTGGCTGTGTAAACTGTTCAGCAGATGTAAACTGTTCAGCAGACGTAAACTGTTCAGTAGACATAAACTGTTCAGCAGACGTAAACAGCAGATGTAAACTGTTCAGCAAACGTAAACTGTTCAGCAGATTTCAACTGCTCAGCAGATTTCAACTGTTCAGCAGATTTCAACTGTTCAGCAGACATAAACTGTTCAGCAGACGTAAACTGTTCAGTAGACATAAACTGTTCAGCAGACATAAACAGCAGATGTAAACTATTCAGCAAACATAAACTGTTCAGCAGATTTTAACTGTTCAGCAGACGTAAACTGTTCAGCAGACGTAAACTGTTCAGTAGACATAAACTGTTCAGCAGACGTAAACAGCAGATGTAAACTGTTCAGCAAACGTAAACTGTTCAGCAGATTTCAACTGCTCAGCAGATTTCAACTGTTCAGCAGATTTAAACTGTTCAGCAGACATAAAATGTGCAGCAGACATAAACTGTTCAGTAGACGTAAACTGTTCAGCAGATGTAAACTGTTCAGCAGACTAAACTGTTCAGCAGATGTAAGGTGTTCAGTAGATGTAAGGTGTTCAGCTGACGTAAACTGTTCAGCAAACATAAGCTGTTCAGCAAACGTAAGCTGTTCAGCAGACATAATCTGTTCAGGTGACAAGCTTTTCGACTGGTGTAAGCTTTTCGACTGGTTAAACTGTAGGCCTATGGCCGACATAACTTATGCGACTGCCATTGGCTGAACGCCTCATGCAAGCCATGATGTCCAGTGCCACCTACCACTGTGCATGTAAACCAGCCAAGACAATAACCACATCATGAAGGCACACCAAATCTAAATGCGGTGACCATGTGGGTTCATGCAAATGTTTATTTGAAATACTTTCAGTTACATTGACACTCATTAATGGTTTGTCACTATGAAGAAGACTGGCTGGAACCAGAACCCATCTTGTGATCGTCCCATTGCCATGGGAACACAAACTGGACGTAGATGCCAATGACGGTGGTAAAACTGTTTGTTGGCACCAGGTGGCGCACTAGGCTTTCACCACATGGCCACCATTGGGCAAGAGCTCAATATGCAGGTTTTCTTTGCCCTATCTGTAGATATGACATCTTCATGGGTTGTTTCTTGTTACTTGTACACATATCTTGTTAACAAATTTAATATGATAATAAAAAAAAAACATATTAAGAATGTACATTGTTGAGTTTATTTAATACATTCAGCCAAAATAAATAGTAATCTCAGTTGATTGCTTTTAATCCACATGATGTAATTGTTTTCAGTTTCATTTTGCTTCATCACTCGAGTTAATACTGTTTGAGAAATGTAAAGTTTGTCCACAGTTCTTTCTATTTCTAGACTACAGAACTTTTGTCAGCTGCTTAAAAATTGCATGGCTTTTCAATATTTGCCTTATTTTCCAGATAAATATATCAGGTTAAACAATTATAACCTACTATTCATTAGTCTTCATTAATTTGATGAAAAATGGCTAATTCTTTAACAATCTGAACTGTCAGAACACAAAGTAATTTTGACAAGCTTGCCAAAACTCCTGTAGCAATGACCCAGATTGCCATCTTGTAATGGTCACATGATGTGGGCTGACCTACTAATCCTGGAATACGACAGAGCTACACATGGTCCTTAGAATCAGTGCAAGGCTAATCAGGTCATGAGATTGACCTATTGGTTTAATGACATCCCTGCTTAATGGAGGTGGCGCAAAGGGATGCAGTAATAAATTCATTGATTATTTTTGCTATCCCAAATCATTAGTTAATGCACCAGTATCTAAGTTGGAGATATAGGATCAAATGTAGGTAAGCGTTTTACTTTTAGCTTTGACCTTATGTTTCATCACACCATGCAACTTTGAATAGTTTATGTACATAAGTCATTTTAAAATTGTACTTTCAACAAATTGTAAGTGATTAGATTAATGACTTCATGTTCCTCTGGGGCCGTATTCAATTAACACGACCCAGGCGACCCGAGTTGCTAGAATTGCAAATCGAACACGCGAGTGGAGTCAACAAACATAAGTGCTGTGTGCAAAAAGTCCCAACCCCAGTAACCCACGTCTTGGCTGGGGGTGGCTAGGAGTGATGACGTCACATTTGTGCTGTTACCTGTAAGATAACAGCTACCAGTACAAGTCATGTGTTGTTTTAATGCTTTTTTTTAAAAATAACCCAGATTAAAGTTGCATAGTCCGATAGTTTTGAATTTGTGTATTTTTTCTGATATGAATCTATTAGATCGATCACTAGTATCTACATTACATTAGTTCAAAGTTACTTGTATTTTAAATGGTAAACTTTTGAGATATTTTGAGTGCAAACATGGAAAATTAGTTTTGGCAAGCTTGCCAAAACTCTGACGCCATAGACTTCTGCAGTAACAAGTTCTGTTAAATTGACTCAGTATTGCCTTCTACACAGAAACAAATGCTTAATAAGTGCATCAGGGTCTAAGTTAGATATGTCAAATTAAATTTAGATAATTGGTTTGGTTTTGAAAATTTGATATTTCATCGGACTATGCAGCTTTAATGAAATGGAAATATAGCTAAACTATGCAATCATAAAATCCTTTAAATCCTATTTTGCTGTAGTTATGTCGGTTTTTTATAACAAACATTTTTTTTTAAAGTTTTGGATTAAGCCACCATTTTTTCCAGCATGGAGAAGCGTATTCATTTATTCAGCAAGTCTGAAGGATGTGCGCATGCGCCAAAAAGTGGCTCGGCTCACCCGAGTTGGTTAATCGAATACGCCCTAGGGGGCGCCACTTATTCACGTGAGCATTGTGTGCCTTTGTCACTAGGTGACGCCACCATATGCATAAGTACTATATCATTAGTACAGTGAGACAGGAACCCACTGAAAGCGGCCCCAACTCATCCCGATGTGAGACGAGGAAAGCGTTTTGTTTCTCATTGACAAGTTAACCTATAGGTGGCACGAATACACAACTCGGGCCACTCCGTGGTATGTGCTGGTACTGGCCGCTCACACTAGATGGCGCCACCTCATAGACCGGATCATGCAACGCATCCAACGTTTCCCAATTTCACAGGTGCCAATCTTTATTTGATTGTTGAAATTGAACCCACGACCTTCCACATGGAGTAGACATCATACCGCAAGGCCACTCCTGTCATGTTAGATGCACAAACCTGCTTCTGCCTTGCTTCATTATCGGCTGTAACTTGTACGTGTTGTAAACCACCACCCGATCTGATATGGCCTTACATGTTGCTAGGACGTAACGCCCCAACAAACTAAACTAACGCAAGCCTCAGATGACAGGCAGTTATTAAGACTGCTGGGGTTACCGGAATTTACTCAATTCTCAGTCACCAAACTCAAATTTCAATAACCATTTATCAAACCAACTCAATAATATATATATATTTGTTTAATGATTATGTGCATGAACCCTGACTAAGACGCATATTCTGATAACCAGTGAAACAAAGTCAACAAGAAGGAAGATCATCTTTATTCAGTGGAAACGAATATGTACAGTCACATCTGTGCCCAACATTAACACACTTTAACGCGGACCATTCAAAAAGCACTCAGTACCGCGGCCATTTAACGTTTATTTGTTTAAAATACATATTACACGAGTGTTTATCATCTTCACGCCGGTTCCTTGATTACATTTCAAAGTCGACTATTTCACAAGCCTTGGAAGTAGAAAGCAGTTCAGATGAGGTGGTGCAGCTAAATTAGATAGAGATGGGGGGATGGGGGGGGGGGGGGAGTGAGGGAAGGAGGGGTAAAGCGGGGGGGGGGGGGGCCCCCCCCTATCCCAGGGAGTTCTTTACAAACGACGGCTCAAGACATCTTACTGGTTCAGTTCTGTTGGATGTTACTTACAAGGAATAGCATCAAAACTAAATAATAATAAACAAAAAGCAACTACATAAAAAAAAAGCAAAATGAGGGGGTGGGGGTGGGGGTGGGGTGACTAACTAGCTATCTTATGTGTGGCAGTCTCAGAAAAACCCATCACATGGTCAAAATTGGACATGTGCCTTTTATGTTGTTGGCTTTCGGAATTTACAGATTCAACGGAGCACAGATCTGTTGGAATTTATTCAAATATCTATGAATGGTTAAAGATGGCTCAGCTTGCCGTGTCATTGAACAACTAGAAGTGACGAAAATGGATTCGAAAGTTGTTCGTTATTTATTACATCCTTTTTTTATTACTAAATCTGAGCAGGCAAATTCACAGCGGGAGTCTTTTGATGGAACCAATTCTCATCTGCATGTTTTCTTCACAATAAGATGAAGCATTTACACATCAACTCAAATTAGGTCGGTGTTACGATGTCCATTTTTAGAAATTTTGGAGAACCACAGGGTGTAAAAATATATATAAATATATACTTTATGGTAGGAATTTTGAAAAGATAATTCAGGTGCGTGCTAATCTGACCGTTATTGAATATTTAAGAGAAAAGTTTTAAAATTGCGCTCGGATGAATCTTCAATGTATTTTTAACTTCACAGTGCATTTCTCATTGATGAACCCAGTGACTCCTAGACTGCCACACACGTGTTGGGGAGATTAGGTATTGTCTTGTCTCCTTTTTATACATCTAAAGTAAAGAAGTCTGTGGCCCGCTGGGCTGCTTCTTGTCTCTCTGTACATCACCTCTGGCCCTGTGATAGGGGTGGCTGCCTGAGGGCTGCGAGCGCTGCCCTGTGTGGAGCCGCGGTCCCCCATCAGAGACCCGGCTCCATGTTCCCCGGCTGCTGGTGTTGAAGGCCGGGGAAGATGTTACTTGCGCGTTTACGACTTGACCCAGCCATGTCGCTGACAGTACGCGACAGCCTGCAACAAAACCACGTCAGGGTTAGAGAGCGCAGGCACTGATGGACTGACTGACCTGGGGTTTACATCATGGCAACATCTCAGTTCATATCACCATAAGGGACCTACTTGCGATTGTTCACACTACTGGTAGCTTTATAGTGCTGCCCCATGACAATCTCCCACTCAGTCACATTATTCTGACATTGAGCAATCGGAAACTTGCCCAATCCTAACCATGTCTAATTCTAGGTGAGCAGCGACAACCATCAATTTTGTTAAATGCTTGGTTTGACTCAGTGAGAGAATGAACCCACGACTGTCCACCACTAGATATCTCAACAAGCTCAAACTAATGATTCCATCTATAAATACTGTGTACATACCCATGTATGGAAACTATTCTGATTCAAAAGGCTTGCCTAAATGTGCACTCGTGGTAAATGTGGGTAATAATGAAAACATGGCTAGTGTACGTGGCTTAGTGAGAGTATTCATCTGTACATGCCATGATGGTGAGTAATCATCTGTACATGGTCTGGTCATGAGTAATCATCTGTACATGCCATGGTGGTGAGTAATCATCTGTAAGTGCTTTATCACTGAGTAATCATCTGTAAATGCCATGGTGGTGAGTAATCATCTGTAAGTGCTTTATCACTGAGTAATCATCTGTAAATGCCATGGTGGTGAGTAATCATCTGTAAATGCAATGGTGGTGAGTAATCATCTGTACATGGCCTGGTCGTGAGTAATCATCTGTACATGCCATGGTGGTGAGTAATCATCTGTAAGTGCTTTATCACTGAGTAATCATCTGTAAATGCCATGGTGGTGAGTAATCATCTGTACATGCCATGGTGGTGAGTAATCATCTGTAAGTGCTTTATCACTGAGTAATCATCTGTAAGTGCTTTATCACTGAGTAATCATCTGTACATGCCATGGTGGTGAGTAATCATCTGTAAGTGCTTTATCACTGAGTAATCATCTGTACATGCCATGGTGGTGAGTAATCATCTGTAAGTGCTTTATCACTGAGTAATCATCTGTACATGCCATGGTGGTGAGTAATCATCTGTACATGCCATGGTGGTGAGTAATCATCTGTACATGCCATGGTGGTGAGTAATCATATGTAAGTGCTTTATCACTGAGTAATCATCTGTAAATGCCATGGTGGTGAGTAATCATCTGTAAATGCAATGGTGGTGAGTAATCATATGTAAGTGCTTTATCACTGAGTAATCATCTGTAAATGCCATGGTGGTGAGTAATCATCTGTAAATGCAATGGTGGTGAGTAATCATCTGTAAATGCCATGATAGTGAGTAATCATCTATAAATGCCATGGTGGTGAGTAATCATCTATAAATGCCATGGTGGTGAGTAATCATCTATAGATGCCATGGTGGTGAGTAATCATCTGTAAATGCCATGGTGGTGAGTAATAATCTGTAAATGTCAGGGTGGTGAGTAATGACCTCTAAATTCCATGGAGGTGAGTAATGATATGTAAATGCCATGGTGGTGAGAAATGATCTGTAAGTGCTTTATCTCTGAGTAGTGGTCTAAGTGCTTTATCACTGAGTAATGGTCTGTAGGGGTTTTATTACTGAGTAATGGTCTGTAGGGGTTTTATTACTGAGTAATGGTATGTAGGTGCTTTATCACTGAGTAATGATCTAAGTGCTTTATTATTGAGTAATGGTATCATGCTTTATTACTGAGTAATGGTATAAGTGCGTTATTGCTGAGTAATGATCTAAGTGCTTTATTACCGAGTAACGGTCTAGGTGTTTTATTACTGAGTAATGGTCTAAGTGCTTTATTACTGAGTAATGGTCTAAGTGCTTTATTACTGAGTAATTGTGTAAGTGCTTTATTATTGAGTAATAGTATAAGTACTTTATTATTGAGTAATGGTCTAAGTGCTTTATTATTGAGTAATGGTCTAAGTGCTTTATCACTGAGTAATGGTATACATGCTTTATTATTGAGTAATAGTCTAAGTGCTTTATAATCGAGTAATGATCTACATGCTTTATTACTGAGTAATGGCCTAAGGGCTTTATTACTGAGTAACCGCTGACTCACGTTGCACTCCTTGGCGGTGGCGGTCTTACTGCACCAGTAGGCGGGTCCATAGCTGCACTTGGTGACCCCGACTAGCCGCGGCTTCGCAATTCGCTCAATCAGGGTCGCCTTGACCACCTTCTTCGGGCACAGACCGAGCTCCTGAAAAAGCACATTTAACAATTAGCATCCAGCACAGTCTCAGTATACATACTAGAACAAGCAGTGTGTAGTTGGCGAGAAAAATCATGCACAGGGATGAAAGTAGTCTCCGGGGAAAAAAGCGGAAATGCGGATATTTTCCCATAGGTTTAGCATTGTCAGGGAATCGCGAAAAATTTCCAGAAGTCGGGTTTCATATATATTGGTATACGCTGATCGTGCTGCGCTGTTTGAAGCATTATTACTGATTATTAGTAGCATACACTGATATTGATGTGGCGTTTGGAGCATTTATTAGTAGTATATGCTGATAGTGCTGTAGCGTCTGCACCACATATTAGTATAGATGTACGCTGATGGTGCTGCGGGATTGATAAATCCCGGAAATCCGCAGAATCGCGGAGATCTTTCATCCCTGCATGCAAATTCTAATTATGGTTTGCTTATAAAAGGGGCAGAAAACACCAGATGCTGCGTGTATAAAATAAACCCACCCATCTTCCAGTGGGAAGCGCACCGGCAACCAGCTTAAGCCCCAGTCACACTATCGCTTGCAACCACTTTGGACCAAAGAACCTCTGGGTGACCATTTTGGTAGCAAGGACGTTTGTAGTGCAGTAGCTGCAATCTCCTTGCGACCAAAACTGTTGCACGGTAGCTGACCACTGAAGACCATTTTGTGATCTCTTCGCGACCAACCTTTTTTGTGGTCGCAAGCAGTAGTGTGACTGGGGTATTAGCCCTACATGCGGGGACTGACGAAGGAGACTTATGTAAATAAGGCAAGTAGCTGGCCGCCTTCTTGTACTCACGACGCAGATCTTCTTGGGGTCGGCGAGCTGAACGAGAAGCTGGATGATTTGCGGTGTGTACTGTTCCACAAACTCGTCACACTGAAACATTAAAGCTTGTTTTATTAAAGGACGCCTCTAGAGCACATTGATTTTTAGCATTGGCTATTGGATGTCAAATATTTGGTCATTCTGACATATTTCTTAGGAGGAAACTCACTGCCGCCACATAGGCTACTCTTTCCGATAGGCAGCAAGGGGTCTTTTATATGCACTTTCCCAGACAGGACAACACATACCACAGCCTTTGATGAACCAGTTATGGACCACTGGTTGGAACTGAAAATAGCCCAAAGTGCAAATGGGTCCACTGAGCAGGATCAATCGGATAACAGACACCTTCACAGGTGGACACGCTACCGCCTGAGTCACGTCCCGCTCCCCCTTAGACAAATTGAGGGATTGTGTTTAACTCGTGTATACACAGCATAAAGCGGGCTGGTGCACCTGATGCTAAACAGAAGTGTCCTATTGCAGTAACGGCAGCGTGAAGCCTGGCTGTGACATCAATGGCGTGCCCTGATAGGGGCCATCAGCATTTCTGAGCTTGTAATGATGTTTAAGCGCTTGATCTCTCAGCAATGTGCGCCGGCTTAGTTTTCAACCAACTCGCTATGTGTTACATCAACCATCACATGTTGCTATAGTGACAACATTTTTAGTTTAGCGAAGGTTAACTGAATACCAAAGACAGGGTGTTTATTACCGGATACTGAGATGATAGGCCAGAGACTACTTTCTTAGCGACTTTGCTTAAAGTTGCACAGTCCGATGATTTTGAGTTTCTGTAATTTTTGTGAGATAAATATATTAAAGTGATTGTCATAATTTACCTTACTTTAGTTTGAAGTAACTTTTCTTGTAAATGGCTGGGCTTTGAGATATTTGAAGTGCAAACATGTCAAATTAGTTTTGGCAAGCTTGCCAAAACTCTTGACACCATCGGCTTCAGCAATAACAGGTTCTATTAAATCGACTCAGTGTTCCCTTCTATGTGGCAGGAAATACTTAATAAGTGCATCAATATCTAAGTTAGATATGTAGAATCAAATCTAGATAATTGTTTTGGTTTAGAAAATTTGATGTTTTCATCGGACTAAGCGGCTTTAGAATGCCAATGGCTCTCATCAGGGCGTGCCATTGATGTTACAGCAAGGCTTCATGCTGTCGTTACTGCAATAGGACACCAGCTGGCTTTAGGCTGTGTATACACAAGTTAAACACCATACCTCAATGTTAATTTGATTGCTTTCAATACTTGCTTTAAACAGAAGAATATATAGTTTAGAGGTTGAGTTATTGGCAGGTTTTAGCTTTTATGTTATGTAACTCCAAAAGTGTATCACTTAGACTAAACTAATTATAGGTATACAGGAGAGGCAGGCAGTCCAATTCAGTGATTGATTGATTGGTGGTTTCTTTAAGCGTGTCGGCAGCATAGGCCATATTCACGGCGAGAATTGTTAGTTTTTTATTCAACCATCGCTTTTACATCAAATGTAAAAGCATATGATCAATTATGCGTCAATAGAGACTCATGAATTTTAAAAACTCACAATTATATAATGTGTAGTCAAGGTAAATAACATTCTAGATGGAAGTATTAGTAATTGATCAAATTGATTTAATAAACTATATGATGTGGTACAGATCAGCTGTTCTTAAAAAGGCTAAAATGTCTTGTTTTACTTTAGTAAAAAGGTCATGCATGCTGTTTGCAGTGTAAAATTGTTGGTGCAGGGCCATAAAATCCACACGTTTAATCAAATGTGTTTTAATGTCAGTGGGGACTGACATCCAATACATTGAGAGGGAGGGTCCCCCCCCCCCCATGAGCAGGAAAACATGTGTTAGCCATGAGTGGCCAATACGGCAGTGGCTAAAGTCCACTTGGTCCGACCGACCGCCTGCATGAAACCGTGCTGGTTTTCCCACAGACCCAAATCAAGGGAACCGGCTTAGTCCTGTGTGTTTCATACCGCTGTATTTCATTCGTTTCATTTAGGTTTGATTATATTCATTGATTAAGCCAGCGAAATTTCAATTTGAGACAATTGGTCCTTATCCGATGTTAGTAATGCGAAGCGCCAGGTTAGGTACTGACACCTATCAAAGTTATTGCTTTAATTAGTTAGGAGCTGTTTAAATAATACGTAACGCTATTTGTCAAAATTAGAGCCCCCCCCCTGAAATGCTTTATAATGTTACACCATACACACCACATAACACTTGGACATTCACCCCCCACCCCCTAAGCAGTATGTAATATTTGAATGGCCCCTTAGATTTGATCTCCGCAGGTTCGAATCCTATAACCTGCCACCTGGGACGTAGGTGCTCAACTCATTCGGCCATCCTTTCAAGCAATGAATGTTGTTTGCTTGCTTGGGGCTTTATGTCCTGGCAACATTTAAGGTCATATCAGGACAGGTACCGACTTATGACAATGCACAATCATGGCAACTTTATACTGCGGTCCCACTGGGAAATCAGGCCGCTGGTACCATGACCCTGATATTCCACTCAGTCACATTATCCTGACACTGAGCTAACCAGTCCTTGCCCTATTCTAGTAATGTCGAGCGCCAGGCTAGGAAGCGACAAGTATGAATTGTTGTCTTGGTTTGACTAGGCCGGGGTTCATTTGACCTACTGTTGCCCCCTCCCTCCCGTACTTCCTTGATGTCCTTATGATGTGTGGCGATGCAGTGTCAGTTAAATAACAAAGATAAGCTGAAGCACATCTTCAGCATCAGGGTCAAATTAAATCTTAATTCCTGCTAAGCCATTTTTAACATGCATCTTAGGCGATATCGAAGTCGTTAAAATCATGGTGCTTTTGATGATCAACGATGAAACTAGCTTTTAAGAGGGCCAAATCTTATGTTTGTTTGTTGTTTTACATCCTAGCAACATCTAAGGTCATATCAGCATGGATACCAACTTGTGACAGTGCGCACTCACACACTTTATAGTGCTGCCCCCCCCTGGGAAATCAGACCGCCGGCACCATGACCCAATATCCCACTCAGGCACATTATCCTGATACTGAGCTAACCAGTCTTAACCCTATCCTATTAATGCCAGGCTAGGAAGCGACAAGTATCAATTTTAAAGTCAATGGCTTGACTCGACTGGGAACCAAACTCCTGACTTTCCGCAAGGCCCAAGCCCTACCGATTAGGCCACCACACCTGGTCCAAGTCTTATTTGCTCAATGCGCGTTTAAATACACGTCCTAGTGAAGAGATAGTTAAATTGCCAACCAAAACGGCCCTCCCCCTAACACACTCATTACTCAAAGTAAGGCTTGTTTTATTTAACGTCGCCTCGAGAGCACATTGATTTTATTTCATCGGCTATTGGACGTCAAACATATGGTCATTCTGAAATATTCCTGCGGAGGATACCAACTGCCAGCACATAGGCTACTCTTTCCAATAAGCAGGACAGCACACGCCACAGCCTTTGATGAACCAGTTGTGGACCACTGGTTGGAACGGAAAATAGCCCAAACTGCAAAGGTGTCCACTGAGCAGGATCGATAGGAAAACCAAACGCCTACACAAGTGGACACGCTACCGCCTGAGCTACGTCCCGCTCCACTCCTTACTCAGTGCCTTGTTACTTTTAAATGCCGTTCCATAGAGATGTGGCGTTGGTGTGTTGGGTGAACTTGTGTCGTTTTCAAGTAGTACTAGCCACATGTCCTACATGTGCGAGAGCTCAATGGCCACCATTACAAGGCAGACCTCGGGATCCGCGGGGACCAGCCCTGTGTGGCTCACTATACCCAGAACCCAAACCCAGAGATGGAAACGACAAATCGTCACCTTCTTATTTACTGTTTTGGAACATCAGCATAACCCGGACATGCGGTAAGCACGTTACAGACTTGCAATTAAAGCGTAATTCATGGGGATTGCTTCCCAGCATGTGACCCAGCTGTCCCTAACAGCGCTGCCTCGCGACGCGCCCGTTAGGTAAGCCTCGTGCAACTAGTCAGCTATTTACCGTCTGAATGCCAGTTGGTTGTACACAATGAAAGCAGAAAGACAGCGGATGTTAGTGACTCTACTCGGTAATGTCGTCGTATCGCCCCTTCACACCGGAGCAGTTCGTGTTGGCGACACGTCAGGGACCATCTCTTATTGACGCATCATCCTTCTCACTTGTAAACATGGCCAACACCCCCAGACAACCCCTACCCCCCCACACACACCCCCACTACCCACCCATATACACCCCCTACCCACACACCCCCACCCTACCCCCCACACAGCCCCCTTCACCCCCACCCCTACCTCGACACTCCCACCCCACCCACTTACACACTCCCACGCCCTATCTACAGTTGCACCCTGATCACATTTACCCAATACATACAGTCACACCCTGACCACATTTACACCTTATCTACAGTCGCACCATGACTCGGTTGGGCACTAAAATTCAAATCCACCCAAACTTCCATCCCAACTCTGCACAACTTCTATAAGACTAATACGGAAATGTCCTGTAGAAGGAATCATTATCTATGTGCTGCGCATAGAAAGAAAGTTTGTTTTATTTAATGACACCTCTAGAGCGCATTGATTTTTAGCATCGGCTATTGGACGTCAAACATATGGTCATTCTGACCTATTTCTTTGGAGGAAACCTACTTCCGCCACATAGGCTACTTTTTCCGATAAGCAGCAAGGGGTTTCATATATGCACTTTCCCACAGACAAGACAGCACATACCACAGCCTTTGATGAACCAGTTGTGGACCACTGGTCGGAACGGAAAATAGCCCAAACTGCAAATGGGTCCACTGAGCAGGATCAATCGCAGGACCAACACCTTCACAGGTGGACACTATACCGCCTGAGCTACGTCCCGCTCCTCTATGCACTGCACATGCGCCTCGTCCACTACCCACCTCTTTGCCGATGGGCAGCATTTCGCACACTTTATCCAGCATCGTCTTGATCTGCGCCTCAGTGGCGTTCTCTTCGAGCGCAGCGTCCATGTAGTTGATAACCATCTGGCACACTCCGCAGGACGTGGTCGACTTGAGCACTGCCAGACAAGAGACGCACCAATTAAAACTTTACGCACCACATCATCTTCACCCTGCCGTCACCTCTGCCAATTTGGATGTCCACCACTGTGTATAACTTACAGCGTCATCAAAGGCCAGTTGCTCTCGTACCATGTCTATGTGGTGTGGGAGGTTAAAAATCCCTTGGGTCGCTCGGGCTTACTATTGACCAACTGTCAACATTTTAAAACGGGAAAGTGTAATCTTTTTCACACGAATTGTGACCTACTGGCACATTTTTCGAATGGTGACATATTGCTCACATAGCACTAAGGAAATGACTAAGAGTTTTGGTAAACATGTTGGGGTGAAAATCAGTCTTCGCTTTAGTGACAAATGAAAAAATCCTTTCACAGTTAGCCAGTAGTTACTTCAAATTAGAAAAAGGTTAATTGTAACAACCAATCTAATATTTACATTAAAAAAATTGCAGAAACTCTAAATTATCGAACTGTACACCTTCAAAGAAAACTCACATAAAATCAACATTTAGTCAATTGGTTGTCATGGGAAAACCTTAATTTACAGACAAATCCTTTTGGTATAATAATCTTATTTGTAGTTGGAAATGTTCTTAAAGCCATACATCACAGTGAATGCATACACAGTGACAGATATGTCAAAACATGACTATATAACCAAAACAATTACCAAGGTTTGATTCTACATATCCACCTTAGACACTGGTGCACTTATTAAACATTTGGCACCACATAGAAGGGAATACTAAGGCAATTTAATAAAAACCTCTTACTGCAGAAGCCGATGGTGTCGGAGTTTTGGCATGCTTACCCTAAATTATTTGGCACGTTTGCACTTCAAATAACTCAAAAGTTAGCCATTTAAAATAAAAGTCACTTCAAACTAAAGTAAGGTAGATTATTGCAATCAACCTGATATATTTATCTCAGAAAAATGACAGAAACTCAAAACCATCGGACTATGCAACTTTTTATAAGTCGCGGATTACCAAAAATAGTGGAAATGTGCATAATCACATAGATCTATCGCTGAGAATACCTGTGGGTGAGGAAGCTGCTACGCGTGCCCTACCTGCATTCTTGCGAATGACTGCGAGTTTGTGGGCGGTGTTGGAGCCGGGGAAACAGAGTCCGAGCGTGGTGCAGAGAACCTGCGGGCTGATCTCCTGCAGGAGCAGGTCGATTACCGCTGGGCCGTACTCTAAGATAAACTTGTCGCACTCCTCCTTCACCGTGTCTGGCAGGATCTTGCACACTTTGTCCAGCGCATCGATAATCTTATTCTGCAATCATACAGTTGTACACCGTTAATTCTCCCATCACAAGCCGCCCGTTATCCCGCAATCATATAATTGTTCACCGTTAATTCTCCCATCACAAGCCGCCCGTTACCCTGCAATCATACAGTTGTACACCGATAATTCTCCCATCTCAAGCCGCCCGTTATCCCGCAATCATACAGTTGTACACCGTTAACTCTCCCATCACAAGCCGCCCGTTATCCCGCAATCATACAGTTGTACACCGTTAACTCTCCCACCATAAGCCACCCGTTACCCTGCAATCATACAGTTGTACACCGTTAATTCTCCCATCACAAGCCGCCCGTTATCCCGCAATCATACAGTTGTACACCGTTAACTCTCCAATTCACAAGCCGCCTGCGCTTTACAAGCCGCCTGCGCTTTACAAGCCGCCTGCGCTTTACAAGCCGCCTGCGCTTTACAAACAGAGATGCCAACATTGTGTGACCAAAAATAGGAAGATTTTCACATTTTTATTAGGAAAATAAGTTTTTGTGCGGCAACACGCGGCACAACAATCAGACATATATAATGACATAGCATAATCGTAGAATATATATAATTATGTTATATACTTGTTCATACAAGTCCCATGATGTATCCATCATGTGTCTATGTGTCATTTTCTACACTCTGCCTGCCACGTTGAGCTGCTGATGTCTTTAAGCTGCTGTACGTAGCTGATTTTGCCTGTGAGAGTGAAAATCTGGAGCTTTGCATACGGAATCGTAATATCGGACTAGAGTAGCCAAAATCGGAAATCTTCCTACAAAATCGGAGCAGTTAGCATTTCTGAGCCCCATCGGCTATTTTTTTTGCTTCGTTGAGGCAGTTCTAATCCCAATTCATTCAGTATCGACAGGCCGCACCCAGATTTGGGATTAGTCATTTGTTATTTTGTGTTATATTGCTTTTAATGTAAGAATTTAATGAAGAAAAAAAAGAAAGCCTATCCAATATTGCAAAGAGAAACAGTACCCAAAGAACTCACCAACACTACAGCTGGCCAGCATTGAAAACAAGCCTGGGTACCCGGGCTTATATGCTATGGACAGTATAAATACAGCCTCAATATAATTTATAAAAAAAATAAAAAATAAAAAATTTAACATTATACCAGAATAGACTGCAAAACTCCTTCATAATTTGTGGACTATATTGCTGAAAATTAACTTTCACTTTGGCGGTACACAAATAAACAAAATTTGACCATGTAGTCACACCGAATCTCCCTAGTCATGTCACTATCAGCACCTCATCTCACTCCATCATCTATTCAATTCATCTGTTATTTAGTCACATTATATTAGAATGGTTTGTTTATAAACATTTTAGGAAATTATCAGCCAATGTCTGGCCAAAAGAACAGCGCATCGGCGCTAAACAAAATTCCTTCTGAGCAAAATGTATTATTTAAAATACCAGCCAAATAAAATTCAGGAAATCTGGATTTGGAAACCCCAATGAGATCTCCAAAGTGGAATTTTTAAGGAGATGTTGGGTAGTATGTAGAAGGCCAGAACCAGCACTGGGAATATCAGGCAATTAAAACAGAACAAAATATGTAAAGGGAACAGCGTGGATACCCATTTTGACATATCAAATTCAACGACTTTCCAGGACCGTTCAGTGCAAAATTCCAGAACGTTTTAAAGACGTTTATTAAATTAAAGTACCCCGAAACACGGCTGTATTCATAGTCAATTCACTGGGTAAGATGTGAATTGTGAATAAGCATGAGCAATAACAATGACTATATGTAGGGCTTTAATATAAAAATCAAGAGGCAGGATAACAAACCCACAAAAATCACTTTGAATACAAAACACCACTGATTGAACTTTGGGCACGTCAGCGAAAATAGGCTTTAACAAAAATATAGTCGGGATTTTCCATTTTCAAGGACGTTAAGGATCATTAGAGAAATTCCAGGACTTTCCAGACCTGGAATCCTGGATGATCAATTCCCAGGACTTTCCAGGTCTGGAATCCTGGCTGATCAAATTCCAGGACTTTCCAGACCTGGAATCCTGGCTGATCAAATCCCAGGACTTTCCAGACCTGGAATCCTGGATGATCAAATCCCAGGACTTTCCAGACCTGGAATCCTGGATGATCAAATCCCAGGACTTTCCAGACCTGGAATCCTGGATGATCAAATTCCAGAACTTTCCAGACCTGGAATCCTGGATGATCAAATCCCAGGACTTTCCAGACCTGGAATCCTGGCTGATCAAATCCCAGGACTTTCCAGACCTGGAATCCTGGATGATCAAATCCCAGGACTTTCCAGACCTGGAATCCTGGATGATCAAATCCCAGGACTTTCCAGACCTGGAATCCTGGATGATCAAATTCCAGAACTTTCCAGACCTGGAATCCTGGATGATCAAATCCCAGGACTTTCCAGACCTGGAATCCTGGATGATCAAATTCCAGGACTTTCCAGACCTGGAATCCTGAATGATCAAATTCCAGGACTTTCCAGGCCCAGAATCCTGGAAGATCAAATTCCAGGACTTTCCGGGTTTTCTTTCTAGGACCCGTACGAACCCTGGGGAATCAACTAATACTAAATACAAACAGACACAACTTGGAAGTATCCGCAATAACGCAAACACGAGAAGGTGTTGACTATGCAACCACAAACTCAAGCAACAAGGACAGCAATACAAAATACCTTGGAGATCTAGGAGGCAAGATGGCGGCCAGCAGGATGGAACGGAGTGGAACAGAAATATTGCAAATAAACTACCAACATTGTTAAATATCCACTGGAAATACTAAGTTAAAAGTCAGTACCCCCCCGTCCACCCCCCGCCCCTCTCATTGCTAACTTTATGACGCACAATCTGATTGGACACGGCCATTGGTTAGGGACACCATACTTGCAGCACAGTAAAAACTGTAAAGCTCTATATTTAACGACGCCTCTAGAGCACATTGATTTTTTATCATTGGCTATTGGACGTCAAACATATGGTCATTCTGACATACATCTTTGAAGGAAACCCGCTGCCGCCACATAGGCTACTCTTTCCGATAAGCACCAAGGGGTCTTTTATATGCACTTTCCCACAGACAGGACAGCACACACCAGAGCCTTTGGTGAACCAGTTATGGACCACTGGTTGGAATGGAAAATAGCCCAAACTGCAAATGGATCCACTGAGAAGGATCGATCCGATGACCGACAGCTTCACAGGTGGACACTACCACCTGACCTACATCCCGCTCCCCTAAATAAAACAAAACCAGTATTGAAAAGTAATTAGAAGTTACAACCTCCAATATATAGACCACAGAAGAGTTACGCTGTACCTCAGTTTTGTTGTTCTCCAGCAGAGTGTCCAGCTTGTCGATGACGAATTCGCAGATGACACACTGGACCGACTGCTTGAGAGTTTTGACCGGCTTGCTGACCGGTGTAACAAGGCGCATTGGTGAACTGTTCGGAACCACCTTGATAGTATTGGATGCGACACAGAATCCCAGCGACTCGCAGCGCGTGTCTGGGTCCTGCAGAAAACAACCATAGTTGGTTGGTTATCGGAGTTTTACATCCTGGCAACAGCTAAGGTCATATCAGAACGGGTACCGACTTGTGACAGTGAACACTCATGGCGACTTTCTAGTGCTCTCCCACAGTGAAATCAGGCCACCAGGACTATGACCTGATATCCCACTCAGTCACATTATCCTGACACTGAGCCAACTAATCATGCCGAGCGCCTGGCTAGGAAACAACAAGTATCAATTTTAAGTCATTGGTTTGACTCGACCAGGGTTTGAATGGTTCGAATCCCACGATCTCCCAAAACGGGAGACGGACACTCAACTCATTTGGCCATCTCGCCTGTGGTCATTAAATAGGAGAATGCTCATTGATTGCGGTTTTCAGTCATAGCAAACATCTGCGGCAACAGCAGAATGGATTCAAACTTGTAACAGCCTTGACAGCTTGTTAGTGCTGCCGCAATGAGATCCGTGCTACTGGGACGATGACAATATCTCACTCAGTCACATTATCCTGATACTGAGCCAACCAGTTAATTCGATATAAATGAAACCTAAATGCCCCAAAGGGGAATGGAGCAAGGAAGATTAATTGCTCAGATTCAAATTTCCCATCATTTAATCAAACAATTTAAAATACCTTAAATTTTATTTTGTTAATTTGCATTAAGGGAACTGATTGATTGATTGATTGATTGGTGGTTTCTATACGCCGTATTGGCAGCATAGGCCATATTCACAGCGAGAATTGTTTAGTTTTTTATTCAACCATCGCTTTTACAGAGTGCAAAAGCATACAATCAATTATGTGTCAATAGAATTTTAAAAAGCTCACTTATATAATTTGTGGCCGAGGAAAATTAAATTCTAGATAAAAGTTAAAGGTCGTTAATTGATCAAATGAAGGGAACTTACCAGTTCGTTAGCGAGGAACTCAAACAGGAATTGCCCGTAAGCATCAACGGTGGTCAGGCACTGAAACAACAACCATATTAAGCCATCCTTACGTTAAAGGGGCAGAACCATGACTAGCACAACCATACCTATTTGTAATTATCACAACCTACAGGATTCCATGGTAACCATTACTTCCGGTGACAGGTTTGCTCCCTTATAAAACAACGCAACCAGAATTGTATTTCGCGTAAGTATTGATGCTTGCGTCACCATTCATTAAAGTTTTCATGGAATAAAAAAAACTAATCGCTACCGATGGGTTCCAGTGAGGCCTGGGCACGGAACCCTAAATGTGTTACCAATAAATTTTGAAATCCTGTAGGTTATGATCAGATTTGACGACTAATCCTAGTTTGTGTCTATCTTTCTATCTTGAAATGACCTATACTCTTCCAGTTATTTAAAGCTGCATAGTCCGATGGTCTTGAAACGACCTATACTCTTCCAGTTATTTAAAGCTGCATAGTCCGATGGTCTTGAAACGACCTATACTCTTCCAGTTATTTAAAGCTGCATAGTCCGATGGTCTTGAAACGACCTATACTCTTCCAGTTATTTAAAGCTGCATAGTCCGATGGTCTTGAAACGACCTATACTCTTCCAGTTATTTAAAGCTGCATAGTCCGATGGTCTTGGTTTTTGTTTTTGTGTGTGTGGTCTTGAAACGACCTATACTCTTCCAGTTATTTAAAGCTGCATAGTCCGATGGTCTGAGTCTCTGTCATTTTCTGAGATAACTATATTATATTGATTGTTATAATCTACCTTGCGTTAGTTTGAATGACGTTTATTTGAAATGTCTAACTTTTGAGATTTAAAGTACAAACGTGCACTATATTCTTCTTCCGTAACAGGTTCTATTAAATTGACTCAGTATTCCCTTCTATGTGCCAACAAATGCTTAATAAGTGCATCAGTATCTAAGTTAGATACGTAGAATCAAATCTACAGAATTGTCTTGGTTTTGAAAATTTGATGTTCTCATCGGACTATGCGGCTTTAAGGCCCAATCAAGACACAGGTCCGCTGTGACTTGCTAACCGCCTTGGCTGCCAGAGTGAAAACAGACCTACGCCTGGATATACTTAGACTTTTAACTAGATCAACTCGTTAAATAACATTCTACTAACCCGCCTTGGCTGCCAGAGTGAATACTGACCTACGCCCGGATATACTTAGACTTTTAACTAGATTAACTCGTTAAATAACATTCTACTAACTCGCCTTGGCTGCCAGAGTGAATACTGACCTACGCCCGGATATACTTAGACTTTTAACTAGATTAACTCGTTAAATAACATTCTACTAACTCGCCTTGGCTGCCAGAGTGAATACTGACCTACACCCGGATATACTTAGACTTTTAACTAGATTAACTCGTTAAATAACATTCTACTAACCCGCCTTGGCTGCCAGAGTGAATACTGACCTACACCCGGATATACTTAGACTTTTAACTAGATTAACTCGTTAAATAACATTCTACTAACCCGCCTTGGCTGCCAGAGTGAATACTGACCTACACCCGGATATACTTAGACTTTTAACTAGATCAACTCGTTAAATAACATTCTACTAACCCGCCTTGGCTGCCAGAGTGAATACTGACCTACTCCCGGATATACTTAGACTTTTAACTAGATTAACTCGTTAAATAACATTCTACTAACCCGCCTTGGCTGCCAGAGTGAATACTGACCTACTCCCGGATATACTTAGACTTTTAACTAGATTAACTCGTTAAATAACATTCTACTAACCCGCCTTGGCTGTCAGAGTGAATACTGACCTACTCCCGGATATACTTAGACTTTTAACTAGATCAACTCGTTAAATAACATTCTACTAACCCGCCTTGGCTGCCAGAGTGAATACTGACCTACTCCCGGATTTACTTAGACTTTTAACTAGATTAACTCGTTAAATAACATTCTACTAACCCGCCTTGGCTGTCAGAGTGAATACTGACCTACGCCCGGATATACTTAGACTTTTAACTAGATCAACTCGTTAAATAACATTCTACTAACCCGCCTTGGCTGCCAGAGTGAATACTGATCTACACCCGGATATACTTAGACTTTTAACTAGATTAACTTGTTAAATAACATTCTACTAACCCGCCTTGGCTGCCAGAGTGAATACTGACCTACTCCCGGATATACTTAGACTTTTAACTAGATTAACTCGTTAAATAACATTCTACTAACCCGCCTTGGCTGCCAGAGTGAATACTGACCTACGCCCGGATATACTTAGACTTTTAACTAGATCAACTCGTTAAATAACATTCTACTAACCCGCCTTGGCTGCCAGAGTGAATACTGATCTACTCCCGGATTTACTTAGACTTTTAACTAGATTAACTTGTTAAATAACATTCTACTAACCCGCCTTGGCTGCCAGAGTGAATACTGATCTACTCCCGGTTATACTTTGACTTTTAACTAGATCAACGTTGATAAATAACATTGTCTCCTTACGTCCTTCTGCAGCGCGCCCAGAGCCGGACACAGCTTCGTCTTCAGAAGGTCCTCAAGGTCCTTCTGCAACAAGACGTGACAGGATTTGTGACATACACTCAAACACATGGCACAAACACATGCCGCACACAGGCTCACAGCACACAAACACATGGTACAGACACATGGCACACACAGGCTCATTCGAGACCATCTTCATTCGACACCATTCGACACCATCTTACTTTTTAATGACAGTTTACAATATTTGAGACTAATTCTAATTCCATGGGTTTTTCCAAGTGTCGGTAGACAAGACTCCTCGAATGAATGGAGCTGCTGTGAAATGTGTGTCTGAGGGGGGTGGGGGGGTGAGCGAGTTGCTTAAATTAAGGAAGATACATATTTACACATCTTTGTACAATGTCGCTTCACTAATATTAATAACATTTCAATGGGCTGCGTTGGGAGGCGACACTGGAGAGCGAAGAGCGGAATGTGAGGCAAAAAAGGAAAGCTTGTTTTATTTAACGACGCCTCTAGAGCACATTGATTTTTATCATCGGCTATTGGATGTCAAACATATGGTCATTCTGCTTTGGAGGAAACCCGCTGACGTCACATAGGCTACTCTTTTTCATAAGCAGCAAGGGGTCTTTTATATGCACTTTCCCACAGACAGGACGGCACATACCACAGCCTTTGATGAACCAGTTGTGGACCACTGGTTGTGAATGTGAGGCGTGAGTGACTAACCTGGACGACATTATTCCTGTCGAGCTCCTGCAGGGTGGACATGATCACTTTGCAGCCGTCACACTCATCAGTGCCGGTCAGCTGAAACAGCACCGAACCAACATTTTAATGCGCTTGTCTTAGGCCAACATTTTTTTTTTTAATTGGTGATCGTCCGCGCCTGTGCCTGAAAATTCGCCCGCCCCTGATTACAATATTTTATTTTTAAATGGAGAGGGCGGGTGGAGTGAGATGGGAAGCGGAGTGGAGAGTAGGGTGGATGCAGTGAGAAATAGAAAGGGGTGAAGAGGGGGGAATGGACAGGGCAGTGGGGGAATGGGTGAAGGCATTTGAGGGGCGATAAGGAGGGAACTGGGAAGGGGAGGGAGCAGGGTCGAGAGTGGAGGGGTACAAAATCAAAGTAAAAATAAAACCCGCCCGTCCGGCTGAGATTTTTATTTCAAAAGGACGATCACCAACCGTTTAACTTTATTTGGACTTATTGCGCTGAACTCCTGATGAGCCAGTGACATTACTGCTCACTGCGTACATCTACTTAGGAACTTAATCAAGATCTTTTATTGCTTAGACAAGCAACAGAAACTATTAAGGGAAATAGATTCAGACTTGACCGGTATTGCGAATTGAAACCGCAAGTTGCCAGCTGAGTGGAAACTGCAGCATTTACCGGCCACTGCTGATGGAGGCGTGCAGAAAACCAGGTTCCCAAATTAGACACAACCTTGCCTTTGATTGCCAAGCTTGCCTAAATTCCTCAATGCCCCAGGTAATCAGCACCTGGCAACCAGCCAGGCATCAACACATCGATATGGCAACCAGCCAGACACCAATGCACCTGGCAACCAGCCAGACATCAACACGCCTGGCAACCAGCCAGGCATCAACGCATCTGGCAACCAGCCGGGCATCAATGCGCCTGGCAACCAGCCGGGCATCAACGCATTTGGCAACCAGCCAGACATCAACGTGCCTGGCAACCAGCCGGGCATCACTGCCTCAAACAAACACACCATCTCAGTACCAGCCACCACCGTTGAGAGTTAACAGCAGCTTTAAACCATGCAAAGACTTACCTGGGAGGCCGACTTGAAGAGGGGCGACTTTTCAAGGCGCATGCGTGCAAGAAGTGACCGGTCCCCACCCAGACACAGTCCAATCACCTGGCAGAGAACCTTTGGCTCCTGCAAGAAAACGATTCAATTCAGATGGTGCGGTAAGCTGCTAAGTGATAGTTCCAACAAATGCAAAATGGCAGCTGACTTGACTGAGTGACCTCAGGCTGAGCAGAGCATTGAACTGGTGGAAGATAAGGATTCTTGGACTATCTACCATAGTCAAATAAAAAGAAAGTACAGCTTGTTTTATTTAACGACACCTCTAGAGCACATTGATTTTCAAATCATCGGCTATTGAACGTCAAACATATGGTCATTCTGGCATATTTCTTTGAAGGATACCCCCTGCCACCACATACGGGTACTTTCCGATAAGCAGCAAGGAGTCTTTTATATGCACTTTCCCACAGACAGGACAGCACACACTACAGCCTTTGATGAACCAGTTGTGGATCACTGGTGGGAATGAAAAATAGCCCAAACTGCAAAGGATGATCGACAGCATCACAGGTGGACAGCTTGAGCTAGGTCCCGCTCCACTTAACACATAGACTCGCCAACATTTCATTTTAAGAAAAAGGAATCGATTGTGTGAAATTACAATACAGTAAAACCTCTCTAACCGACCACCTCCACAGATCCACCACTCCTATATTGATCGCCTTATTTGGGTCCCAAACGATCGGCCACTTTTTTTTGGGGGGGGGGGGGGGCGCACACCAAATTTTAGGCATTGCAGGCTATCGATTGATTGATTGATTGGTGGTTTCTTTACGCCATGTCGGCAGCATAGGCCATATTCACTGCGAGAATCGTTTGGTTTTTATTCAATTATCGCTTTTACAGAATGCAAAAGCACAGAATCGATTTTGTGTCAGTACACTGTGGATTTAAAAAGCTCACAGTTACATAATTTGTGGCTAAAGGAAATAGAATTTAGATAAAAGTGAAAGGTTGTTCTAATTGGTTTAATGGACTATATGTGATGATATAGACCAGCTGCCCTTAAAAAGGCTAAAATGTTTTCTTGTTTTACTTTTGTGAAAAGGTTGCGCATGCTGCTTGCAGTGTAAAACTGTTGGTGCAGGTCCAAGAAATCGACACAACTTAACTAAATATGTTTGAGTGTAAGTGGGGACTGACACCCAATACATTCAGTGGGAGGCTCCCCCTTGAACAGAAAAGCATGTGTAAGCCGTGAGTGGCCAATACGGCAGCAGCTAAGGACCACAGCGGCTAAGGACCACAAACACCCATGTGGGTATGTGGTGGTTTTCAATTTCTTGAAGTTTAGTGATGTTTTCATTTATTGATGTACCACCGATAAGGCATTGCAGCGTACCTGAGTAGCACCGATAAGTATTTGCAGCCTATCTGAGTACCACCGATAAGTCCTTGCAGCCTATCTGAGTACTACTGATAAGTCCTTGCAGCCTACCTGAGTACCACCGATAAGGCATTGCAGCCTACCTGAGTACTACTGATAAGGCATTGCAGCCTATCTGAGTACTACTGATAAGTCATTGCAGCCTATCTGAGTACCACCGATAAGGCATTTCAGCCTATCTGAGTACCACCGATAAGTCCTTGCAGCCTATCTGAGTACCACCAATAAGGCATTGCAGCCTACCTGAGTACCACTGATAAGGCATTGCAGCCTATCTAAGTACCCCCGATAAGGCATTGCAGCCTATCTGAGTACCACCAATAAGGCATTGCAGCCTACCTGAGTACTACTGATAAGGCATTGCAGCATATCTGAGTACCACCAATAAGGCATTGCAGCCTACCTGAGTACCACCGATAAGGCATTGCAGCCTATCTGAGTACTACTGATAAGGCATTGCAGCCAATCTGAGCACCACCGATAAGGCATTGCAGCATATCTGAGTACCACCGATAAGGCATTGCAGCCTATCTGAGTACCACCGATAAGGCATTGCAGCATATCTGAGTACCACTGATATGGCATTGCAGCCTATCTGAGTACCACCAATAAGGCATTGCAGCCTATCTGAGTACCACCAATAAGGCATTGCAGCATATCTGAGTACCACTGATAAGGCATTGCAGCCTATCTGAGTACTACTGATAAGGCATTGCAGCCTATCTGAGTACCACCGATAAGGCATTGCAGCCTATCTGAGTACCACTGATAAGGCATTGCAGCCTATCTGAGTACCACCAATAAGGCATTGCAGCCTATCTGAGTACTACTGATAAGGCATTGCAGCATATCCGAGTACCACCAATAAGGCATTGCAGCATATCCGAGTACCACCGATAAGGCATTGAAGCCTATCTAAGTACCCCCCCCGATAAGGCATTGCAGCCTATCTGAGTACCACTGATAAGGCATTGAAGCCTATCTAAGTACCCCCCCGATAAGGCATTTCAGCCTATCTGAGTACCACCAATAAGGTATTGCAGCCTACCTGAGTACCACTGATAAGGCATTGCAGCCTATCTGAGTACCACCAATAAGGCATTGCAGCATATCCGAGTACCACCAATAAGGCATTGCAGCATATCCGAGTACCACCGATAAGGCATTGAAGCCTATCTCAGTACCCCCCCCCGATAAGGCATTGCAGCCTATCCGAGTACCACCAGAATAAGCATTGAAGCCTATCTCAGTACCCCCCCCCCGATAAGGCATTGCAGCCTATCTGAGTACCACCAATAAGGCATTGCAGCCTACCTGAGTACCAGCGATAAGGCATTGCAGCCTATTTGAGTACCACCGATAAGGCATTGCAGCCTATCTAAGTACCACCAATAAGGCATTGAAGCCTATCTAAGTACCCCCGATAAGGCATTGCAGCCTATCTGAGTACCACCAATAAGGCATTGCAGCCTATCTGAGTACCACTGATAAGGCATTGCAGCCTATCTGAGGCATTGCAGCCAATCTGAGTACCACCGATAAGGCATTGCAGCCTATCTGAGTACCACCGATAAGGCATTGAAGCCTATCTGAGTACCACCGATAAGGCATTGCAGCCTATCTGAGTACCACCGATAAGGCATTGCAGCCTATCTGAGTACCACCGATAAGGCATTGCAGCCTATCTGAGTACCACCGATAAGGCATTGCAGCTTATCTAAGTACCCCCGATAAGGCATTGCAGCCTATCTGAGTACTACTGATAAGGCATTGCAGCCTACCTGAGTACCACCGATAAGGCATTGCAGCCTATCTGAGTACCACCAATAAGGCATTGCAGCCTACCTGAGTACCACCAATAAGGCATTGCAGCATATCTGAGTACCCCCGATAAGGCATTGCAGCCTATCTGAGTACTACTGATAAGGCATTGCAGCCTACCTGAGTACTACTGATAAGGCATTGCAGCCTATCTGAGTACCACTCATAAGGCATTGCAGCCTATCTGAGTACCACCAATAAGGCATTGCAGCTTATCTAAGTACCCCCGATAAGGCATTGCAGCCTATCTGAGTACCACTGATAAGGCATTGCAGCCTATCTGAGTACCACCAATAAGGCATTGCAGCCTATCTGAGTACCACCAATAAGGCATTGAAGCCTATCTCAGTACCACCGATAAGGCATTGCAGCTTATCTAAGTACCCCCGATAAGGCATTGCAGCCTATCTGAGTACCACTGATAAGGCATTGCAGCCTAACTGAGTACCACTGATAAGGCATTGCAGCCTACCTGAGTACCACCAATAAGGCATTGCAGCCTACCTGAGTACCACTGATAAGGCATTGCAGCCTACCTGAGTACCACCGATAAGGCATTGCAGCCTACCTGAGTACCACTGATAAGGCATTGCAGCCTATCTAAGTACCCCCGATAAGGCATTGCAGCCTATCTGAGTACCACCGATAAGGCATTGCAGCCTACCTGAGTACCACTGATAAGGCATTGCAGCCTATCTAAGTACCCCCGATAAGGCATTGCAGCCTACCTGAGTACCACCGATAAGGCATTGCAGCCTACCTGAGTACCACCGATAAGGCATTGCAGCCTATCTGAGTACCACTGATAAGGCATTGCAGCCTACCTGAGTACCACCAATAAGGCATTGCAGCCTACCTGAGTACCACTGATAAGGCATTGCAGCCTATCTGAGTACCACCAATAAGTCATTGCAGCCAATCTGAGCACCACCGATAAGGCATTGCAGCCTACCTGAGTACCACCAATAAGGCATTGCAGCCTATCTAAGTACCCCCGATAAGGCATTGCAGCCTATCTGAGTACTACTGATAAGGCATTGCAGCCTACCTGAGTACTACTGATAAGGCATTGCAGCCTATCTGAGTACCACTGATAAGGCATTGCAGCCTATCTGAGTACCACCAATAAGGCATTGCAGCCTATCTGAGTACCACCGATAAGGCATTGCAGCCTATCTGAGTACCACCAATAAGGCATTGCAGCCTATCTGAGTACCACCAATAAGGCATTGCAGCCTATCTGAGTACCACTGATAAGGCATTGCAGCCTACCTGAGTACCACCGATAAGGCATTGCAGCCTATCTGAGTACCACCAATAAGGCATTGCAGCCTACCTGAGTACCACCAATAAGTCATTTCAGCCTATCTGAGTACCACTGATAAGGCATTGCAGCCTACCTGAGTACTACTGATAAGGCATTGCAGCCTATCTGAGTACCACTGATAAGGCATTGCAGCCTATCTGAGTACCACCGATAAGGCATTGAAGCCTATCTGAGTACCACCGATAAGGCATTTCAGCCTATCTGAGTACCACCGATAAGGCATTGAAGCCTATCCGAGTACCACCAATAAGGCATTTCAGCCTACCTGAGTACCACGATAAGGCATTGCAGCCTACCTGAGTACCACCAATAAGGCATTGCAGCCTACCTGAGTACCACCGATAAGGCATTGCAGCCTATCTGAGTACCACCGATAAGGCATTGCAGCCTACCTGAGTACTACTGATAAGGCATTGCAGCCTATCTGAGTACCACCGATAAGGCATTGCAGCCTATCTGAGTACCACCGATAAGGCATTGCAGCCTATCTGAGTACCACCGATAAGGCATTGCAGCCTACCTGAGTACCACCGATAAGGCCTATCTGAGTACTACTGATAAGGCATTTCAGCCTACCTGAGTACTACTGATAAGTCATTTCAGCCTATCTGAGTACCAACGATAAGGCATTGAAGCCTATCTGAGTACCACCGATAAGGCATTGAAGCCTATCTGAGTACTACCAATAAGGCATTTCAGCGTATCGCTGGCTCTGATCACCCTGTGTAGGTAACTCACCACCTGGTCGGCCACGAGCTGCAGCAGTTCCGGCAGGTAATCCTTCACCATCTGCAGACACTGAAAAACACCAACACCGCAGACTGAGAGACCAGCATCACCGCTCCCCACACTCACTCACTGGCAACAACGCCCATTTTGTTATAAATGCATTACTCAAAACATCAGCAACTGATGAGCTGTATAGTCCGATGAAAGCGTACACATTTTCAAAACAGAAAACAGTTACCTAGATTTAATCTTCCATATCTAGGTTATAAGATACTGGTGCGTTTATTAATACATGGAGGGAATAGTAAGTCAATGTAACATAACCTGTCACTGCTGGAACCTATGGTGCACAGCATTTCAGTGTGCACGCCTAAATTATTTTCTCAGTTTTCACTTTAAATGTCTCCAAAGTTACCCATTTATAATCAAATTGACCTAAAACTAAAGTAAATTAGATTTTTTTTGAATATGATTATAATGATCATCCTGACATTTTTAAGAAATAAGGCACAAACTCAAAACAATGGACTATGCAATGCTAAGCTAAAAAATACAGCACATAGTTTGTTGTTTTACATCCTAGCACCTTTCTAAGGTCATATAAGGATTGGTACTGACTTGTGATAGTGCGCACTCATGGCGACTTTATAGTTCTGGCCCACTGGGTGACCAGGCTGCCAGCGCCATGACCTGGTATCTCACTCAGTCACATTGTCCTGACACTGAGCTAACTAGTCCTTGTTCTATCCTAATAATGTTGAGCGCCAGGCTAGGAAGTGACAAGTATCAATTTGTAAGTCATTGGTTTGACTCTACCAGGGTTCGAACGACGAACCCATGGGTTCAGATCCCCCATCTCCCAAAACAGGAGACAGATACTCAATTCATTCGGACATCCCATCTGGTCTACAGCATATATCTTTGGAATCAAATAAATGCGCGCAAGTACTGACCTCGTCAGAAGCAGGTCCAAGCAGCACGCAAACATTAGCCTGAAGGAACTTCTCCAGTTGCACCTGCAAAGACAGGAACAGAATGCAATTCAGACAAGTCATGAGCACGTCACCATTACCGCACTTAACAGTGTCACCATGACCACAGCCCACAGTGTCACCATTATGGCAGCCAACAGTGTATCATCATGACCGCAGTAAACAGTGTATCATCATGACTGCAGTAAACAGTGTCACAATGACTGCAGTCAACAGTGTGTCACAATGACTGCAGTCAACGGGATGTTACAATGACCGCAGTCAACAGGGTTACAATGACTAGTCAACAGGGTCACAATGACCGCAGTCAACAGGGTCACAATGACCACAGTCAACAGGGTCACCATGACCATAGTCAACAGTGTCCCCATGACCGCAGTCAACAGTGTCACCATGACCACAGTCAACAGTGTCACCATGACCACAGTCAACAGTGTCACCATGACCACAGTCAACAGTGTCACCATGACCGCAGTCAACAGTGTGTCAGTTGAGTGCAGTCAACAGGGTCACAATGACCAGTCAACAGGGTCAAAATGACCAGTCAACAGTGTCACATTGACCACAGTCAACAGTCTCACCATGACCGCAGTCAACAGTGTCACAATGACTGTAATCAACAGTGTCACCATGACTAGTCAACAGTGTCACAATGACCAGTCAACAATGTCACCATGACCACAGCCCTGCAGTGTCACCATGATCACAGTTGACAGTGACTGTGTCACCATGACAAGTCGACAGCAATATTTGGTCACCTTGAGTTATCCATTTAAAATAAAAGTTACTTCAAACTCAAGTAAGGTAGCTTATAGCGATCAAGTTAATATATTTATCTCAGAAAATGACAGAAACTCAAAACCCTTGGACTGCGCAGCTTTAAATTATGAGAACATAACGAAGAATATGACACTTCTTCATTTGTGGTTTTAGGTTAAAAAAGGTGCGGTCAAAAAGCTGCAGACCCGCTTTGCATTTCAGGTTCAGAAAAAAAGAGTAAAGTTTTATTTAATGACGCCTCTAGAGTAAATTGATTTTTATCATCGGCTATTGGATGTCAAACATATGGTCATTCTGACATATTTCTTTGGAAGAAACCCGCTGCCACCACATAGGCTACACTTTCCGATAAGCAGGAAGAGTTCAGGTTCAGGTACCTCTGTGTTTTTGTCGGTGACGATGATCTTGAAGTCCTGGAAGAGCTTTTCGCAGTCAACACACACATTTGGTACTGCTCTTGTGGTGGTGGCCATGGTCTTCTTGGTTTCCACCTTCATCATGGCGGCCATGCGCTCATACATGGGACCACCCATATGACCAGCCATGCGCCCATACATGGGAACGGCCATACGACCAACCATGCGCCCATACATGCGATTGCCCATGCGCTCAGCCATACGAGAATCCATGTCAGCTAGATGCACATCCTGGCGAGACTGAAAATGTAAAACATTGCGTAAATCAATATTAATGCAACGTCCTACCTAGAATTCAAAAACTCACTAAGAGTACATCGGATCAGGGAGGCCCTTATGCAGTCACAGTAAAGGATGTTCCACGGCGTCACCATACCCTAAGTGGCTGGCCACCAAACCCTCAGCCTCAGTTCTCCTCCTCCCCCTCCCGCTTTATTTGTTGCTGTTCCTCCGTTATTTCCAGTCAACCATATACAATGATAGACAGTCCAAATACTAATGTCAAATTTAAGACTAAAATGCACTTGGGTTGGTCCCACTGCTTCACTGGTCCAGTGTATTACTCACAACCATACCCGAACAGCATAATTCATAAACTCACATAACTAACCACAATAGAGTAAGACTAGAATATTTTTAGCGAACTGACATTTATATACCACTTGCCCACCTCCAACTGACCAGACCCTACATTAAAACTTACTACAACTTTACCAACTGAATACAGAAGATAACTTCTGCTTACATTCTAAATACCATGTAAATACTCACATTGATCTGACTAATATTGATCTAGTTATACGACACTACTGTTACCATATTGCTATGGAACTTTTGGGTTACAGAATTTCATTGTGTTATATGCAGCAAATTGTGTATTCAACAGTTATTTCATACCTTACTCTATATAGCTTTTTTGTGTAAATAATCCTGAATTGAAAAATGCCAAAGCACTGACAAAAGACTAAATAAACATTTACCAAAAAAAAAGAGAAAAAAAGAAGGAACTGGCACACAAGTAAAACTACACAAAGCCAGCCAAGCCTGTAACTACTGTGTTCCGGCTGTCAGAATAAGTAGAACTTGGAATTTGCTTTTTGTTTTTCTTTTCTTTAATTTGTCTACATTAGTTGATTAAGCAGGGATGAAAGTGCTCTCCGGGAAAAAAAGCGGAAATGCTGGTATTCTCCAATAGGTTTAGCATTGTCAGGGAATCGAGGAAAATTCCGGGAAGTCGGGTTTCATATATATTGGTATACGCTGACAGTGCTGCACTGTTTGAAGCATGTATTAGTAGTGTACGCTGATAGTGCTGCGGCGTCAGCACCATATATTAGTATACGCTGATGGTGCTACGAGATTGAAAAATCCCGGAAATCCGCAGAATCGTGGAGATCTTTCATCCCTGATTAAGCAGGGGACATTTCAATCACGGATGATTGGTCTTCCTCATTCCACTGCTCCTTGCCCTATCCTAATAATGCCGAGCGCCTGGCTATGTAGCGACAAGTTTTAAGTATAAATTGTTAAGTGATTGGTTTGACTCGACCAGGGTTCGAACCCACGATCTACCAGAATGGGAGACGGACGCTCTAACTCATTCGGCCATCCCGTCATTCGACGTTTCCAATGTCAAAGCAGACCCTGTAGACTTGTTCGCAACTATTTCATGATTGGTTGGTTGTTGCGAGTTTCATGTCCTGGCAACATCTAAGGTCATATCAGGACGGGTACCGACTTGTGACAGGACGCACTCACGGCGACTTTATAGTGCTGCCCCACTGGGAAATCAGGCTGCCGGCACCATGACCCGATATCCCACTCAGTCACATTATCCTGTCCCCTATCCTTATCAATGCCGAGCGCCAGGCTAGGAAGCGACAAGTTTCAATTTTAAAGTCATTGGTTTGACTTGACCGGGAACCGACCTCCCGACCTTCCCCACGCGATACCGATTAGGCCACGGCGCCGGGTGTGTACATACCTTGAGGAGGGGAACCCGGTGGATGGGCTCCGGCTGGTGAGTGAAGTCCTGGTAGGAAGCGCACAATTTGATGGTGGAGCACACCGCACCAGGGTCCTGGCAACACCAACATAAAGCGCTGTCAGATTACAGGACCTCAAGGGAGGCAGTGGGCAAAAGAATACCAAGCACCAGGTAAGATTGTGGCCAGTGCCAATTTCTTTAAGGATTTTGTCACCCGATTTTAACATGTATTCTTTACATAAATATTCGCTATATTTGAAATATTAAATGCATTGCAGATAGAAGATTGAGAATAGCCATGGGATACTTGGGGTATCAGTCCTGGACAGGTCAATCCCTAACTACCGGGTTGGAGCGCAAATAGCACAATTTTGTGATGTCATGCAGGATGGGATAGGCGGAATTACACAGGTTATTAGGTTAACGAAAGGGCTTCAAATTCACTATTAACCAAAGTCGGCTTTACGATATATTCCGTGGGGACAGCTACTGCACTGACCTGCTTCTGTATAGGCTTTCTCCGGAACTAGCGCCCCCACCCCCAAAGTCTAAATCTGTTTCATTTCTGTTTAATAAAGAACGCTTATCGAACTGTGGAAGTATTTCCTGCCCTATATCACTTAGAATGGTTTAGGAGGGTCCTGAGGGATGAATGCCCCTTTCCGTAACCGATTGTTCACCACAGAATTGACTAGCCCCTAAATAACTCACAGGAAAAGGGTTGTTTCAAGATGTACAAAGTACAAAGTCATATTTGACGATGATAATTGTGACTTATCAGTAAAGTTGTGTTGGTCATGTTATTGCCCCTTTAAGTAAAGTTGTGTTGGTCATGTTACTGCCCCTTTAAGTCTTCGGTTTGCCTCAGCCAGAGATGAAACTCATGCCTGCGCATACGGAAAGAAGTGGATGATGTACCTCGAGGCAAGACCCTCCAGATTGCTTCGCAATTTTAAATGTCGAAAGTACACACCAGCTTGGACCGGATGCAGGTGAAGAGCTCATTGAGGTCTTTGTCGATGTAGCTGCGACACTTGTCTGCGGCCGGACACAATCCGCACGCTGCATTCAGGTACTGCGCAATCTTCGCCTGTTCACCAAATGAGATACGGGTACAGAGTCAACACAGCCTTTCCTGTAGATAAAAGAGCATCCCATACCTGCAGTAGGGCTGAATGACAACAGTCTAAATACAGGGCGAAAACAGTTTTAGTAGAATTCCTAGTTCCAGTATCAAATGGCTACTTATATCGGCACACTTTGTTTGTTTTTTATGTCCTAACAACATCTAAGGTCATAATAGGACGGGTATCAGCAGAGAATTGAATAGAAAGAATGCAAAAGGACAAGATGGTGACCATATAATGCCGTCGATTTCACTTTTAAAGTCCATTAAACTACATATTTTATTATATTTTCCAAATCAAAAGTAGCGGGTAAATATTAAGATGTACGTGAAGAATATATTTTGCTTCTTAAATTAAGAATTTATCTGCTCATTTCATTTACCCAGCATGTAGACAATTTTCACAACTTTTTCTAATGGGTTGGTTTTCACGCCTATTACAAGTATCTACCCATCCCCACCCTTCTTCTCTTTTTAGATTTCAGCTGTTTTTATTAGAATTAGCAGCCACTTGATTTTCTTCGACACACTGGCCTTCCGGGTGTGCGCAGGTTTTAACGCGTTGGTTATCAATCACTTTAATTCACAATCCGTGTAAAAAAGGAAGACAATTTTAAGGATCTACACATCTAGATTTGTTTGTTTGTCATTATTTTACATCCTAGCAACATCTAAGGTCATATCAGGACTGGTACCAACTGGTGAAAGTGCGCACTCATGGCAAGTTTATAGTGCTGCTCCACTCAGAGACCAGGCCACTGGCACTATGACCCGATATCCCACTCAGTCACATTATCCTGACACTGAGCCAACCAGTCCTTGCTCTAATCTATTAGTGCCGAGCGCCAGGCTAGGAAGTGACAAGTATCAATTTAATAAGTCATTGGTTTGACTCGACCGCGAACCAAACTCCCCATTTCCTGCACGCGAAGCCCATGCTCTACCGATTAGGCCACCACGCCCGGTCGTGATTGAACAGGCGTCGACAGAAACGTGCAGCTTACCTCCGTCTTGTTGTTCAGGAGCTTGCGGACGTCGCCGATGATGTTCTTGCAGAACTTGCACACATCGCCATTGTCCTGTTACGGTGAAGTCGGGCAGGAAAAAGAATGAAGTAAAGCTTGTTTTATTTAACGACGCCCCTAGAACAATTCATTATCATCGGCTATTGGAAGTCAAACATACGGTCATTTTGACATTTCTTTGCAGGAAACCTGCTGCCGCCACATAGGATACTCTTTCCGATAAGCAGCAATGGGTCTTTTATACGCACTTTCCGTCAGACAGTACAGCACAGGTGGGGATGCATTAATGCAGCTGTGGGGATGCATTAATGCAGGTGGTGTCCTGCTGTGGGGATACATTAATGCAGGTGGTCTCCTGCTGTGGGGATACATTAATGCAGGGTGTCCTGCTGTGGGGATACATTAATGAGGTGTCCTGCTGTGGGGTCATTAATGAGGTGGTGTCCTGCTGTGGGGATACATTAATGCAGGTGGTGTCCTGCTGTGGGGATGCATTAATGCAGGTGGTGTCCTGCTGTGGGGATACATTAATGCAGGTGGTGTCCTGCTGTGGGGATACATTAATGCAGGTGGTCATGTTATGGCAATGGTACTTGCAGCATAAGGCATATTTATGTTGAAAATAGATTTATTCTACCGCCTTTTTCTCATTCGAAAATAACCTCCAACAAAAACAGTAACATTTATGGTGAAAGTGCTGAGGGGCAACCATGGGGACATGTTACAGGATTTGAGACACTTTGAGATAGGGATGTTGATTTTTGCTTGTATGAGCTAAATATAGTTACAAATAGGACGTAAGCAAAATACAGGATATGGCGCCATTAGTCAGCTGGGTATCCAGGGAATAGTCTACTCTAAAACTGCTGACAATTTGTTGATGCAGTACTGTAGTACAAGAGTCGAATTTTGCTTATTTCTACCAGTGCAAATATTGACTGAACCAAGCAACACTCGCCTAGTACTTTTGTAATGTGATGTATAATTTATTATGCCAATATTACTTAAGCTGCAGTGTTCCATACCTCAGCACAGCCTGTTTTGCTCTATGTTGTTCCTATGTGTATTTGTCGGTAGTTTGATTATGTGCTGGTTTAAGCACCGCTGAGTGACATGGACACCTGCTCAAATGCATGTATGCAGGCCTACTTTATTCTGGGACTGGCCGCATGTGGCTGTAGACTGCTAAAAGTAAAACCATCTCTCATTCGAAAGTCTGGCTAAATAAATGATTGGTAGGCTTTTTCGTGGGTCCAGCCAGAGAATTTCTCACTCCAAACCATATTCATTGTTGTCCTTGTTGACAGAAGAATATAAATAATATTTCCCTCAACCAGCCATGTATGACTAATCTAACTATATAAACATGATAATCTCAGTCCGTGGGAAGTAAATACCCACATTACCGCAACATCAGTCACTGTCAAGTCAAACATACAGTGGGCAATGTTGGAAGGATGCCAAGCGGAACTTGAGGAGGTGGACAGTGAAGTCATCAACGACACCACCATACATGGATAAAAGATTCAACTCCAACTCTGTTCAGAGGTGAATTACAACCTTATGTAAAAGTTGGAGAAAATGTGTCTCACTGTTGATGGTCTTAGTTTGGCACCCCCAGCATATGTTGATTAAAATCCAATAGCTACAATCCAATTGTACATGTTTTCCCTCAACATATACTCTCCAGAGGGCTTAAATCACATATCAAGCCATAATGACACAAAATCAGTTTGAAATGCATGAAGTAAATTCTCCATGTTTAAATGAATTGGTTGTACCACCTGACCTACCTCAGGCAATGAAAATGACTACTTCCTGACCTAGATTGGATTATTACCCAGGAACCTTTCAACTGCCTGCCAATGGCTGCCACGTTGACTCGGTCAATTCAAACTTTAAAGATCATTGGTCGACTGGACTAATCTGCTAATCAGTTCAAAAGTTGAGGATAAATATATCAAGGTATGTGAAGAATATATTTTACTTTATAGATTAATCATTTATGTGCTTGTTTCATTTACCGACATTTTTCTCCACTTTTATATAGCGTTGTTCTTCACCCCATTTCAGGCTACTGTAGTATGGGGTGAATCTTTTATCTGCATGGAACAAAGATTGTGTTCTCATACCCCTCATGGATGTAACCACCACCACCACCACCACCAGCACCACTTACCGCCTTGTAGGGCGCCTGCTGGCTCCACACATTGTCGATGCAGTGTTGCACTGCGTTGCACTGCTTCGCCTGCCTCAGGTCCGTGCACCAGTGTGCCTGCCCCTTCGCACAGTCATCTACTGCGTAGCCTGCAAGCCGAAACATGTATATGTACACCTCACCCGACACCTACTACCTGAGATCTCCAACACAGCACAACACAACACAGCACAGCACAACACAACACAACACAACATGTGTGTGTAGCTGCTGTCAGAGAGTCTGGTAGATGAAGAAGATGGTCTTTTCTCTGCTGACACTTTTGTTTAGCTTGGGATATACGATCAGTTTCAAACTGTGTTGTGCCTTTACGAATAGAAGCACGGCATGAACTCCTGTCCTTGGCCACTATTTCCCATGTTGTAGTGTTGACATTACATATTTTCTTCAGGTTTGGAACCAGTTGGTACCTATCGTGACATGACCTTAGCTGTTGCTAAGACGTGAGAGGAGATGGAGGAGATGGAGGAGGTGGAGGTGGTGGGGGGTGGTAGTGGGGGAGTATGGTGCGGAGTGAGTCAGCTGCACGCGCCGGTTGGTTGGTTGGTTATTGGAGTTTTACGTGCTGGCAACATCTAAGGTCATATCACCACGCGCCGGGTCGAGAGGAGACGGATGTGCATCTTAATCTATACATTGACATTGACACAATTCAAGTGCAACATCATTACACCAGGTTTGCATATTAGAATTTGGTTGGTTGGTTGTTGGAGTTTTATGTCCTGGCAACATCTAAGGTCATATCAGGACGGGCACCGACTTGTGACTGTGCGCACTCATGGCGACTTTATAGTGCTGTCCCACTGGGAAACCAGGCCGTCGGCCCCATGACCTGGTATCCCACTCAGTCACATTATCCTGACACTAAGCACACCAGTCCTTGCCCTATCCTAATAATGCCGAGCGCCTGGCTAGGAAGCAAGAAGTATCAATTTTTAAGTCATTGATTTGACTCGACCAGGGTTCGAACCCACGACCCCATGATCTACCAGCACGGTAGACGAATGCTTGATTCGACCCGGGTTCGAACCCAGGGGTTCGAATCCCAGGATCTCCCAAAACGGGAGACGGATGCTCAACTCATTCGGCCATGCCACCTGGTGCCCCAGTTGGCGGTGTGCGCACTGTCCAACTGCGACTTGATTCAGCAAACATCCAGGACTCCCGGTTCTGAAGCTGCACATTTCGATGAAAGCTTCTAAAGTTCTAAACTGAAGCGCTTACGTGGATTTGACAGTACATATATCCAACTTATTAATCATTTATTATATATTGGTGCTCCTGAACTATGCTCATGGGCTTGAAAATGGATAAATAAAGCCTATTGAAAATGGATAAGCAAAGCCTATTGAAAATGGATAAGCAAAGCCTATCTTCGGCATTTTGGTGTGTATACCAAAATTTATTTATCTTGTTTTCACTTTCAATTAAAGTTGCATAGTTGGTTTTGAATTTCGTTATTTTTTCTGAGATAAATATATTAGATCGATCACTAGTATCTACTTTACATTAGTTCAAAGTTACTTTTATTTAAAATGGTAAACTTGAGATATTTTGAGTGCAAACATGGAAAATTAGTTTTGGCAAGCTTGCCAAAATTCTGACACCATAGACTTCTGCAGTAACAGGTTCTGTTAAATTGACTCAGTATTGCCTTCTACGCAGAAACAAATGCTTAATAAGTGCATCAGTATCTAAGTTAGATATGTAAAAACAAATCTAGATAATTGATTTGGTTTTTGAAAATTTGATATTTCATCGGAGTATGCAACTTTAAAGTTACTTCAAACTTGAGTAAAGCAGACTATAATAGCTAGATTGAATTTATTTGAAAGAAAACAATAAAAACTAAAAAAGCATTTGATAGGCAGCCCGGTTGTGGGTCCCTGTGTGCTCAGCGACATCCACAAAGAGAAAGTGCGCATGGCACATGACAGACCGGAGACAACTGTGGTTCATTAAAGGAATGATGTCACCCCCCACACTGATAACCTCGCCCACCATGTTCCCACGCAGCAGCGTTCTACTTTGCTTACGATCGCATCTACCCCACAGTGGCAACCACGTACACCGCGTGTCCGCCATGTTGTCATGTAGCAGCGTTCTACTTTGCTTACGATCGCATCTACCCCACAGTGGCAACCACGTACACCGCGTGTCCGCCATGTTGTCATGTAGCAGCGTTCTACTTTGCTTACGATCGCATCTACCCCACAGTGGCAACCACGTACACCGCGTGTCCGCCATGTTGTCATGTAGCAGCGTTCTACTTTGCTTACGATCGCATCTACCCCACAGTGGCAACCACGTACACCGCGTGTCCGCCATGTTGTCATGTAGCAGCGTTCTACTTTGCTTACGATCGCATCTACCCCACAGTGGCAACCACGTACACCGCGTGTCCGCCATGTTGTCATGTAGCAGCGTTCTACTTTGCTTACGATCGCATCTACCCCACAGTGGCAACCACGTACACCGCGTGTCCGCCATGTTGTCATGTAGCAGCGTTCTACTTTGCTTACGATCGCATCTCCCCCACAGTGGCAACCACGTACACCACGTGTCCGCCATGTTGTCATGTAGCAGCGTTCTACTTTGCTTACGATCGCATCTACCCCACAGTGGCAACCACGTACACCGCGTGTCCGCCATGTTGTCATGTAGCAGCGTTCTACTTTGCTTACGATCGCATCTACCCCACAGTGGCAACCACGTACACCACGTGTCCACCATGTTGTCATGTAGCAGCGTTCTACTTTGCTTACGATCGCATCTACCCCACAGTGGCAACCACGTACACCGCGTGTCCGCCATGT